>JAPMOR010084302.1:0-88193 GCA_026543865.1 Argiope aurantia | reverse complement strand
AAACTGATACTGATTTTTTTTTCAAAAATTGATATTGATTTTTTTTTTTAAAATCGATATTTCGAAAATATCGATTTTCTCGATAAATTGATAATCGACCCAACACTATCTATTACTATAATAATTAATAATCGCTCACAAAAAGACCAAGTCAATAAAATCATTCTTTCATATTAAAGTAGTGATGAACAATAAAATTAAATCTAAATAAAATGTTTCGTTATTTTGGGAAAGTCAGTGGTGAAATCTCTACTAATAATAAAGCCCTTACACTTGTAAATATAAATGTGTTTGGGGCTCTGTGGGACAGATCATTTGACCAGGAGCTAACTAATTTGGCACAAATGTATTCTGAAAGGTGGAAGTGAGCACTTCGGAACGATTTTTTGAAAACAATTAAATGATATTTTGGAATTTTTACTTTGACAATCACTGAATATTTTATTCCACGAAACTGATTTTTACGCTATTTTAACTAATTTCTTTTCAATATTGATAATTTGTGAATATGTATATAAGTAACCAATCTAAAGTAAGAAATAGTTTGAAAACGAAACTAAAATGAAAACGAAAGCAAAACAGTTTCGAAATCGCAACTAAAAATTATTTCCTATTCAAACTAAAACCAAAAATGGAACAGGAAAAAACTTCATAGTATTTAGAGAACGCAAATGCAGCTACTTCTAAAACACAGATGAACTGATACAAAAGTATAAAAATCAAGTTAATAGGAAAAACAAATAAACCAAATAAAAAAATATGACAAAATATAAAAAAGAATCCGGCCTGAAGACTTTTTCAAGGGTCACCCTCAGGCAGGGATTCAAAAAAAGGGATTTTTTCTGTTAAGGAAATTCTGACAATTAAGTCTAATAATGATTCCTCGTGACCCGAAAATCCCCTGAAATTAGGCCCAAGAGATATACCATTTTAACAGAAAGGAAAATACAAAACAACAAATTAGAAGAAAAACTACTAATAAGTAAAAATATAATAACAAAAAAACAATAAAAACCAAAATACCATAAAATAACACTACAGAAAAAACGAAAAGGCAAGAACATACCATCAACAGTCAAGGAAATTTTAAGCTATCGATTGTGATTCCTATCGATTGTGATTCCTATCGAAGCTATAGATTGATTTTTATTCGTTTCTATTAGAATTAAATCTTTTGGATAGCAATTAGTTACAATATTAGTATTGTCGAAGTTAATCAGAAGTAGGTCATCAATATATCTCCACCCGTTTATTAAATTATATTTAATTACTTTTTCTCATAGTAATGTAGAAAAATATTAGCCAAAGCACTTGAGAAAGCTGTTCCCATTGGAATACCCTTAACTTGTTTATAAAAATTAATACCATTAAAAACGTAATTTTTAGTAATATTAAAATTACATAACTCAAGCCAGTTATTTTTAGTAATGATATTTTCATTTAAATATTCGTCATAGATAAAAGTGTAGACTTTTATTACTTTTTCATGAGGTAGATTAGTGTATAAATTTTCGAAATCAAAAGTATTAAGTTTATTAATGTTGTTATCTTTAAGAAAATCCAGAATTTCTTTGTTACTAGAAATAATAAAGTGTTCTTCATCTTTTATTTTGCCCAGGATAATTTTTAAGTATTTAAAGAAATGTTTACCCGTATAGTAATTATAACTGTCGGTGCTACAGGTCACGAATCTGAATTTTAATGGATTTTTATGAAATTTAACTGTTGGGAATAAATAAGGATAGTTAAGAGAGTAAGTCTTAGTTTTGGTTTTTTTTGCGAAAGCAAGCATTCTTTTATCTAATTAATTTTTCCCGGTGTTCTTTAACATATAAGTTGCGTTAGAGTTATATTCATTAATTAAAAGTTCTTTATAATAATATTTACAAATTAAACAGAAATTATTTGCTGATTTATCTATTACTGTAATAACAAATTTTTCTTTTAAATTTTTTATTTCGTTTTTCAATGTTTTACTTAAATAAATCCCACGTTCTTTAGATCTGTCAAAATCAATATTCATTTTTATTTTTATTTCCTTAAAATTCTCACTTTCCATTCTCTGAAACCTTCTGCAGGCCAATGGTACTTTCTAGATAATTTAGCAATAAAAAAATCCAAATCATTACCAATAGAAATCAAGATTTTTTCATGATTTATTTTTTCTCTTAATCTAAATTTTGTTCCTCTTCCCATTAAATCTCTTAAAGAGTTGGATTCAATAATTTTTAAATTACTTGTAATAATATGACTTTTATCAACATCTATAAAATCTTTATAGTTTTCTTTGTTACAGTAACAATCTGTAATATTTATTTTATCGAAATTTTTGCCATAGTAATTATAATTACAAATTTTTTTCATTAAAGTTGAAGTGTAACTAAACGCTATTGAAACAGTTGTTTTATCTGATAGAGGAAAAAATGTATTATTATTATGTATAATTTTGGGCAATTTTAGATATTCGAAGTAAATATCCAAGAATTTAATCACACAGAAATTTTTGTAAACATTATTTTTATTATTAAAAAGCAAATCGTTTTTTCCAATGTTAAGCTTACATTTAATCAGATCTAGAACAATACATTTTGTGTACGAATTTTTAAACTCTTAATTCCCCGAATTTATTATTTAATAACCATTTAATTTTATTATTTCTAAGACCAAAAATGTATTTCCTAATTTTGTGAATGTTTTCACTATTGTGTTCCAGATAACAGTAATTTTGAAATTCCTCTTCTTTTCTTCTTTATATTTTGTTATTCTTGATTCTTTTTTATATTTTGTTATATTTTTTTATTTGGTTTATTTGTTTTTCCTATTAACTTGATTTTTATACTTTGGTATATATATATACACTTGTGTGCAACACTTAAGCAACAGCAGGTATGTTTTTTGCCATAACTTCACGAGAAATCATCTGAGAGACATGAAATTCAGAAATGAGATACAGCATTTTGTTTTGAAAAAATGACGAAAGCATAGTTGCGCAGAAATGAATACAATGCATACAGTATGGAATCAAACAAAAAAAGGCTTTATTGAACTCATAGTATCGTTACACATGATTGTCTGTCCAAGAGGAAGAACAGCAAGCAGATGTTCCTTAGTATGGGATATACCCTCCCCTTACTGCAATGGTTGCTTCGCACCGTCTCCCCATACTCAGCACCAGATTATCCAGTTCGTGAGGTAAGAGTGCCCATTCCTCAATCAGCATCTGTTTAAGTTGTCGGGTGTTCCCAGGAGGATGTAATCGTGCCGCAAGGCGTCTCACCCAAAGCATCCCACACATGTTCTATCGGATTTGAATCAGGGGAGCATGCCGGCCAATCCATTCGAGTGATATCTTCACTTTCCAGGAGCTCCTCAACAGCATGAGTCCTGTGTGGCCGTGCATTGTCATCCATAAAAACGAAGTCTGATCCAATGGCACCTCGAAACAGACGCACATGGGGAAGGATCACCTCCTGACAATAGCGATCTCCAGTTACAGAACCTCTGTCGAAAACGTGGAGCTCAGTCCGCCCGTTCATCATAATGCCTCCCCAGACGACAACTCCAGGACCACCGAAACGGTCTCTTTCCGTGATGTTACTCGGATGAAACCGTGTCCCGACCTCTCTCCAAATCAACTGGCGTTGGGAATCGCTTGTGGCACTAAAACGACTCTCATCTGTAAAGAGAACACGACTCCATTGAGGAGATGTCCAGTTTTTGTGCTCCCTGCACCACTCTAAACGGTGCCGGCGGTGGGAAACTGTCAAAGGGATGCAGCGTTCAGGACGGCGGGCGAATAGGCCACCTTTGTGAAGGCGTCTGGACACAGTAAAACGCGACACTTGTCGCTCCGTTGCTGCACACAGTTACTGAGCAATGGTGCTTGCTGACTGGTTTCGGGTATTTTTCGCCTGCAGGACGATATATCGGTCATCCACTGCAGTTGTTTTCCTGGGGCGGCCACCACCAACCTTTCTCACAGCTGTACCTGTGGTTTGGAAGGCTTTCCAAGCGCGCGAAACGACACTTTTGTTGATTCCGAACTCTTCAGCTACACTGGTCACCCTACGCCCTTCCTCCAGCTTTCCGATCATTCTTCCACGTGTGAAATCGTCCAGGTGATTTCTGCTAGCCATATTTCACGAATTAACTCACGTGCACTTGCAGCGAATGTCTTTAATTGAGTCTCCGTCCTTCCTTTTATTGTAGTGTTGAGCTGCGCGCGCCTTCCGCACGTGTTTTGCGTACGCTCACGTCGCCTGTGACGTTTTGTTCCTGATATTTGCATACGCATGACCTTTCTCTTGAATTACGTGTTCATTGTACTGATCGCAAGAACTCCTTTTCTGCAATTTCATGGCTATCTGCTTAAAATTTGCATTGTTGCTTAAGTTTTGCACACCAGTGTGTGTATATATATATGTATATATATATTCCTAAACTTTTAACAGATTCAATTTTCGCAATTAAATTGAAACCGTTTTCATCTCTTCATACAATATTCAATCGTGTGAAAATTCTTGAAAGCTGAGAAAGAATCCTAATTAATATCTGCTTAGTTTCAATAAGAAGTAAAAAAATGTAAATAAGAGCATCACAAATGTTATAAGATCGGCAATCATGTTTTTAATGGCATTTTGATGTCATGGAACTTGACTTCATTTGGGTGGTTCAGGTACACAATCAATAGAACAGGTGTAAAGTTATTGACACTAGGTTTACCATGAGTTGGCATATACCTATTTATACCAAAGGGGTAAAAAAATGACCCCTTTCGGTATTTAATTTGAAAAAATATAAATTGACCTATCTATTATGAAGTTAAATAGAAAAAAAAGCTTTTATATTTTCAATATATTTGTTGAAGTGTGGTGTAATGAAAAGGCAGTTAATCTGTGTTTATTTACTAAAAAATGTGTTTATTTTCTAATTTAGGTCTTCAATACCATCTATTCTTCTACCAAAACATTGACTCACACATCTTCTTACTAACAACCTATAATAGCTTCTATCTGACTGACTTTCATCTTTGTCTTTTTGCTGCTTATATACACACATTTTACTAACACATACTTATTTCTATATTTATACCTATATCTATGTGCGTCCGTATCAAGCCGTTACAATATTATAAATGTATGTATTCTAAACAATATTTATTCCAATGGTCAAAATGAGCCCATCTTTAAAAACAGGTATCATTTGTGCAAATCGAGGTTCAAACTCGCAACTTTAGGGTTTGTAGCCGAGTAACTATACCACTAGACAAAAGTGTACACTCGTGTCCGGAAGTTGTTATCTGGCTTATGATGTTACCACCGCACATTCCTCCGAAACTAAAAAAAGATAAAGATAAGCTATGCGATTATATGTTTTGTAGCAGTTGCATTACTCTCAACTTCTCTTTTGGATACTAGATGGCGATACCTGATTAGGCCACCCCATATGTCATCCCACAGTGCATTGCAATTATAATTAGAATGAGATGTGATGCTGAACTGTGAAGCCACGCGCGTGAATGTCTTGTCTTTGTGTTTGTGCTTGTTTAGTGTGTGAATGTGATTATTAAAAGAAATGTTCCTAAAAACATTCGCTCTGTTGCTTCCTGCATGGATCATAATAATCTACATTCCACCACAGTCCTACAAATGTAAGTAAAAATTATTTTAAATACCCTCATAAAATACGGCAATAATTTTCTTGAAGAAAATCAACGAAAATTCTTCCCAGAGGAGTCAAAATGGCATCTTGGTAAAACTAGTGAAAAAATAACGCAACTAAAATTGCTTTGTAACGGGAATCATGAATATCAAGTTGTAATACACAAGAACTTTAATTGGAAATTAAACGCAATATTTCTGACGAAACAGCTAGGGGAAAAGATTCTTAGTCATACATAAAATTGAAATTTATATTTGTTCTTTTTTTCCATCGATTTATCTTTCCTTCTTTTATCAATATTACATTACAAATAAAAATTGATTGCGTTCCGAAAATTTCTGAGGAATTCGTATTACTTTATACACTAATGCCATCAAAATTAGATTTTTTTTAAATGCTGAACGAAGGCATTATTGGAGAACATAACATCACAAATTTTTAAATAATTATATTTTTGAAAGTTCTCTGGTAGACTTTAGAAAGTCAAAGTCTTGGGCTCGAATTTTTGGACAATTGCATTTCTTTCTCTTTGTGCGCTTCCTACACGAGGAAGTAAAAAATGCGGCATAGAAACAATTGATATTTCACAACAAGCGAATGAGAATAACGCTTACATCGAGTGCTTAAAGTAAATGTGGTTTGCACAAGCTCGTGGTAGCTATTAGTCAAAATAGTTTCCCAAGATACAAATCTGTCTTCCAAATTTTGTTCATCTCCCACAATTTTTTTCTTGGTGTTCGAATTCTAATTTCCGTCATTGCATACAAATGAAATTTACACTTAAAATCAGATTATATATCTCTTCAGTTCATGAAGTACTATTCGTGAATAGCTTTTCGAGTGTTCTTGACCTTTTTAGAAAAATTGAGGAAATCCAGCCATTGTCGAGGGGAGGAAGGAATGCAGGGAGGGGACGTTGGGGAATTGTTAAGAGTAGGGAAGGAGGCTGGGCTCTCGGTTTGAAGGAGAGCTCTTCAAATATTGTCAAAGAAGCAAATTTACTGGTCTTCAAGGGTTTATTCTTTTATCTACATTGTTCGATTTTTTTCATCGATTTCGCTAGTCTTCTGTGTATTTATACAGCCAATCTAAATGTAATCAATATCATTAACTATCAATTTCTAAAATATTTTTAATACACCTAAAATGGCACTCCGTCAATGGCATTTTTGTTCAGTATTTTTAATAATATTTAAAAAATTTTAATATTTTAGGCTAGTAGAATTTTCTTAAATGTAAATCTAAGACGGGAAAAAAATCTTCTAAAAGGTTTCCTTTTCACAGGGAATTATTCTTACGCCATTATTAAAGTAATTCTAAATTATTTCTGACGCCAAATAACATTTAAAAAATGCTTAGATTAAATAAGGACATTCGGTAAAAGTTTACAATTGGGTGCTCCTCGATTTTTTGGCGATTTTTTTTTTGACGCCAAGGGTAAAAATTTTTGATCGGCAACCCTAGATTAACGTCAATGAAAAAAAACAATCTGGAAACCAGAAGTAGTGCTTCATCGCTGAAATTTGTCATCAATCGAAGGGACACCCAAATTTACACTTGAAGCAGGGCTTCTATTCTAAACATTGTAACATGTTCATGGTTTAGACTTGACTCATCTTTCATTTTACTTTTTAAAATTAAGCGATAATGTGTACATAAAAGATATTATTTAATATCGCAGCAACGTATGTTTGAATTAATCCAGCAACTAAAACTCAATAAGTAAATTATAAAAAAATATTTTTAAAAATGTATTAAAAATTAGAAAAAAATTTGCACAGAAATTCGTTTCTTTATTTAATGTGTCGCTTAACAAAAAAAAGATACTATACTGATAATCTATACTTATAATAAAGCTCAATGTGTGTGTGTGTGTGTTGGCGCTCTACAGACCAGACCATTCAACCTACAGCTACCAAATTTGGCACGTGTATACCTTGGAGGCCCGGAATGTGCACCTGGGGGTTATTTTTTCGAATTTTTAACTAGAATTTTATTTATTTAAAAATTAAGCGAAAGTTTGACGTGTTTCTGCTATAACTGCCGAAAATATTACCGCACAAAAAAGATTTTTACATGAAGTTAAAGATAAAAAATTTATCTTTTAAATGATACTACTGTTTTAATCTTAAAATTAAATTTCTATTTTTAATGAATTTTTAAATAAATATTTTAACTATGTTTTTCAATAATTTTTTTCGTCAAAAATAAAAATGAGGATTAAGCACGTTTCGCATTCATGAGAAAAAAATAGCTTTTTTCAAAGTGTTGCCATCACATTGATTAAAGCTCTAACTGAAAATAAATTAAATCTTTTTGGAAATGAAATCTGCAAAATTATAATTTTAGGCACGTGTCTGTAGGAAATGAAACAAATATGAAATATTATTTTTTCTAAAAAATAAATTCAAGAAAAATTATTTTATGATCTTTTACACTCTCTATATAGGGTGTTTATTCTGTCCCGGATCCATTTTGATATTTAATGACTCATAAAATAATGAAGATGTAAACAAACTTATGGCATTTATTGATGGAATAACTCATATATTTTCCTTTTCAGGTTTGAATATTTTTACTTTTGTAAATATCGTCTGCGCGTGTTTTTAATTTCAGATAATTTCATTTTCCAGTCTAAATATCTCTACTTTTCTAAATATCGTCTGCTTATTTATTGCATTTTTCTCTCTTTTGTTTTTGGCAACTATTGAAATGTTATGTTTACTTTTGATGTGTTTATTTTATGTAGTACTTTTGCATGTGATGTTTTATTCGATCGGATATTAAGGAGAATGCATACACCACAAAAGAAAGCACAGATTTTATGGTGGTCATAGAGTTAATTTCCAATCAACTAAATCACTGACTTTTAAGAGTTAATTTCAAATCACTTAAACTGACTGATTTATGAAGATTTGAATATCACTATTCAATAAAAAAAGGATAATTTTAGATTTTTCATCGATCGTTTCAAAGAAAATACGCCAAAAACCGCTCAGGTTTCCCAAGATTAATTGGCCTGAGATTATGAAAATGGTGAGTTTTTCTAAATTTTTAACATTTAAAACTTCATAAATAAGTCTTAGTTGATCGTGGAAAATAGAAACATTCATTCATTTATTTAAAATTTGGTGTGTCCAGAATATTTATCAGAATATGATACCTTACTGCATTAAATTTAGACTTCATAATTTTTGAAATATATTTATAAGCAGGAACAAAATATTATTATTGATTTCATTTCAATCCTTTTGAAATCAAAACTAAAAACTGAATTTTATACTGAATCTCAGAAATTTTTGTTGAATTATTGTTTGAGATATTACATAAACTATGAAAAATATTTTATAGTTAACATAAGATTTAAAAACCGAGCGATTCTGTTTGCAATATTCATATTCAATAATAATAATAATTAATAAATAACATTAAAGATGATTAATAAAATAAAACGCTTGGTTTTATTAAAAAATATCTTAATATTAATTGCAATTTCGTCATTTACATTTTTAATTAAAGTTGAAGTTTTACCGGAAATGGCAACAAATTAGCAAAATATATATAGTAAATTGAACGAAACGATCTAAACAATATAAGTTTGGTATGACTATAAAAATTTGAAGATTAAAAATGTTTTGTTTGAGAATCCTTTAAGAGACCAGTTACTTAAAATATTTAATTGAAAATTGTAGCGAGCGGTAATACTGGAGAACCGGCTGGTCGCCAAAGGCGGCTAGTAGCAAATAATACACAAAATAATACAGTAATACACAAAAGGCATACCAGCAAAAGAAAATACAGAAAATTTGATGAATACGAAATATATATACAAAAAATATGCCCATTTTATTGAACAAAATGAGCATTAAATTAAAAATACACCACTCATTTATGATTTTATAGGTTGAAGAAGTTTAACCTTAAAATTAAAAAAAAAGGCATTCAAATTACCAGTATATTTATTAAAAATTCATAAAATTTGAATAAAAGAAAATTTATAGTACAGGCATTCTGAAATAGGATTCTGTTTCACAATCTTTTGCTTGGTACAGCAAAATAAATATTATTTAATATTTTATGTTTTAAATCATGTTATGAGCAATTTTTTAGAAAAATAGCGCATAATGAATACCTCTACTGGATTTAAAACTATGAATATTGTAATTTTTACTCAGATAAGTTACAGTATTCTCAATTGAGTAAAACTTTTACTCAAGGATATTGTTACGAATTTTTTTTACCGGGGTTCTTTTGGATAGTGGAAGTTATATGGTGTGGAGAACGCTCAATCAGCAGTAGAAAAAGAAACAACGACGTTTATTTACACGAAGACACACAGGACAGCACAAAAGCGACAGCTATATACAGCACAGAGGCGACTATCTTCAGCCGGGACGTGTAGCATACAACCAGAATCTACTGCAGACAGTAGCGCACAGCTCAGTTCAGCACGAGCTTGACTCCGTCGCTGCTCACCATCGTTTCCGCCTACTCCGCTCTGTCGCTTACGACTCCTCCGCTCCGTCTTCGGACTTGACTTCTCTGGCAGCTGTGGACCCTTTTATAGGTCTCAGGAGGCGGGCTAGAAGCCTCTCAACCAATCAGGAACGTTCGAGGTGTATCTCGGGTCCTACTGGACGGATCGGGAAAATTCTCGAAGTTTCGGGTATAATCTATTTTGGCACCAAAGTCGCCAAATTCGTCGCCAAATGGTCGCCAAGTTTGTCGCCAAACTCTGGTACTCCCGACGTTCCACCTGGACTCCGTCCCATTCAGATGACTGTAAAACCTTCTTTCTGTTGATGGAACAAACTATGCTGGGAAGCCGAATTGCAGGTTTGTAACAATATGATCAAAGTAAAATATAATTAGTACTATAAAATAGAAGAAGCGTGAATTTTTTTTTGCCCTTGCTAAAGAATTTACAATTATTTTTATTCCACAAACTATAAATTTTCCATCCTTATATTTTTCGGTCAGTATTCATATCAGAGCGAATAAATAATATTACATAAAGAGGCGTAATATTGATAACACTGTACAATACTGTGTAAATAACATTACTAATTCCACGTTCAAAAGTATTGAGAAATATTGGGAAAACCATATAGTATATAAACAGCACTAGTCAACTCCACTTAACAATAATGATCTGTGCTGTGATAACAAATTGGCAATTTTGTGTTTAATGATGCAAACAATCAATTTTGTGTTAAACGATACAAACAATCAACTTTATGTTTACAACAATACAAACATATTCTTTATAATTATAAAAGTTTTATTAGTGAAATGAATTTGAATATACGGTTGTTCTTATCCAAGTTTTGAAAAAGAAAAACGCTTTTTAATAAATTTATTAGAAAATATATTATTTAAACCTTTTTTTATTTGTTCGTTTTGACTGCATTCTCTTATGAATAATTCAACACTTTGTCTTCTTCAGCATTTGTCTTATTTTCTCATTCCCCACGATTGCGATTTTTAATCGATTTTTTAATTGATTTTGTACTTTTCACTCTACTCCACTTTCAAAAAATAGCATTGTTTCAGATTTTCCGAGTAAAGCATACAAACAATGCGAAAGCTCAGGTTGATGTCAAATGATTGCGTTCACATAGGGAAATTCGTTGTTAGGGGAACTGTGTTGTTCAATATTGGATCACAATATTAAACAACAAAGCAAAGACTTAAATTTAACCAGTATCAATATTGTTAAACAATATTTTATATTATTGCTTTTCAAATTTTATAACATAATTTGCCACTTGAGAGAAGTAACTGCATGACGAAATTTGTAGTTTTAAATATAGATATGTGTCTTATAGGGCATTTTGAATAATTTTTCCATCATGCATGTCGCATCATGCAATCAACATGTAGAATTTCAGCCCATAAAAAGCATCAAGATTAAACAAAATAAATGAACAATGGGAGCGCGGTCGATTTTTAAAAATATATTCCTTAAAGAAATTTTTTTAAGCTAGTTTTAATATGCACAGACTTGCTTAATTTCTTAAATAACTTTTAATTGTGAATATTTGAAGAGAGTAATGGTGATGAAAATTTTAAAATGAAATATTAAATAAAAAATATTATAATTCACATCTTTTGGAATAAGATTGCTGTTTGAATAGAAAAAAAAGAAGCATCAAGTGTCTTTTCTTCAGAGAGAAAACACAAATGCCTCTGAAATGAGACGTATGTACAAAAAAAAAATGCTATTTTAAATATTACTATAAAATATTACTATAAATTATTACTAAATTATTATTAAAATATTACTATAAATTACTATAAAATATTCATGTTTTGAAGTATGAAATTATTTTATTTTTCAAACTAAAAACTGATAGTAAAACGTCTTTTCATGTTCTAATAAAAGTTTTAATTTTAAAATTTGTAGCAGTTACATTACTCTTATTTTCTCTTTTGGATACTAGATGGCGATGCCTTATTAGGCCATCCCATATGCCATCCCATAATGCATTGCGAGTGTAATTAGAAGAGATGTGATGCCGTTCTGTCAAGCTGAGCGCGTGAATGTCTTGTCTTGTTTTTGTGTTTGTTTAGTGTGTGAATGTGATTATTAAAAGAAATGTTCCTAAAAACATTCAACCTATTGCTTCCTGCACGGATCACAATAATCTACATTCCACCACAAATTCATTCTTACTATCTGACTTTCTTATTGAGAAGATTATAACTTAAAAACGCAATGAGTTAGAAGAATGAAATATGGCTAAAATATTTTCGTAGATTTATACCAAAATTATTGACAACCACCAAATTTTGAATTAAAACTCTCATCTTATGGATTGTCTGTCGACTTGCTTATTAGTTTGTATATGAGCATGGTAACTCAAAAACATAGCGAGCGAGGTAAATCAGTATTAGAATACGAGTCTTATACAAATACTTGAGATCAGTATCCAATAATTTAGATTATTTTAAACTAAATTACTCAAAAATATATATCAATTCCTAAATAAATATTCGATTCACCCCTCAATTTTGAGCAGGAATAGCATCCCAACAGTCTGAATACGAATTCTTATAATATTTTGTGATTCACACAATTTTACTTTCTCATATACGAAATATATAGAGAAAGTACAGTAATCATCAAAAAATTCGAATTTCAGATTTTGACGAATCTCTACGTTTTAGACCTCCCTGAGTGTGAAAAAAACAACAACAGCCGCATTTTGGGAAAATGTTAGGGGCCGCGGTGGCCTGGTGGTAAGGTCTCGGCTTCGGAACCGGAGGGTTTCAGGCTCGAGACCCGATTCCACCGAAGAACCGTCGTGTAAGGGGGTCTGTTGCATGTTAAATCCGTCCTGACCAAACGTCCTCCCGCTGGTGTGGTGTGGTGTGGAGAGGGGGGTGCCAGCTCAGGTGTCCTCCTCGTCATCTGACCGCGGTTCAAAATGACGAAGTCCGTCCCAAAATAGCCCAAGTGTTGCTTCAAACGGGACGTTAATATAACTAAACTAAACTTAACTTGGGAAAATGTCCGTTCATCTGTGTGTCTGTGATAAAGATAACTCAAAAACGCTTTGAGCTATAAAGAAATTTGTTATTCCCTCTTTAGACCAAATTCGTAGATTTCTATCAAATTTTGAGCAAATTCTGTTCATAGGAAGTCTGTCTATCTGTCTATTCAAATAAAATTTAACACTGTAACCACAAAATGAAGAGATCCAGTAAGATAAAATTAAGTGCACACATTAAACATCTATAGAGCAGACATCCATCAGATTTTGAGTGAAATACAACAAGAGGTATTTCTATTCATTTTGCACTTTCAGAAATATATAAACACTAAAACTCAAAGCCACAAAGATTTAAATATATAAAATTTGGCATGGGATTTTGTGACAAGTGTAGTTTCGATTCAAAATTTTGATTCAAGCCGTCTCAAAAAACGCGTCTAAAACCCAAAATTGATTTTCAGATATTTTTAACAGGATGCTAAGAATTAATCACCAAAAAGTCTCAAATGGATCACATTACAGAATTCGGCATAAAGGCTAAATTCATGCCAAAGATTAATATTTCGTAGCTATTGTCCACCAATGCCGTGCAAGACTTTCTCTGCGAAAATATCTTTATTAGAGAGTATGAGATGAAATCATGGAATGGCCAGTCTTTCTGGTTTTATTATATGCCATAATGATTTTCTTCCGGATTGAAGCTGTTGATATCTTCTAATATGCTTAGAGAATAAATAAAAATATGCAGCAATTATTATATTTTTTAAAAAATTCAATATGAAATGCAGATTGATTTTCTAAATTCATGCTCATCGCTTCCTTTAAAATTCTAAGGAATTAATAATTCATTAAAAAAATGCCTGAGAAATTTTTTGAAAGTGAGAAATTAATGTTATTTTATCTCAAAAAAAAAATAATCCCCGAAGCATTTAATGGCATTCCCCCACAAATTGCAACGAAATTTTTAAAGCAGAAAACCCTTTTTTTTTCTGCCACCAGATTTATTAAATCTATTTCACAGTTACTCAGTTTATTTTGAAAAGGGCAGAAAACAGCTGCTTGGCCTTCGACGCCGCAAAAATTAAACACTTGATAACGTGGGCGGCGCAAGTCGGAAAAGCAATTTGCCGAAGCAACAGCCGATCTCTGCACTGCAGAAAATTTATTTAATTTTCGGAGACTTCGCTCGTTAGCGCGAAGACAAAGAAGAATTAATTGCACATCCGTCCAAAAGAATAAAGGTAAGCCGTCGCCATCTGAAAGCGAGGTTATTGACAAAAGTCGCTGCTTGCGGCTAAAAGCCGAGGAGCATTGAATTTTGCAGGAATATTTTTCGATTCGAAAGTGCTCGACAAGAGTGGGATTCGAATTCTTTAACTGAGAAGTCGTTACTAATTTAAAAGGAGTAAAATAAGTTAATCAGAGATAAGATATCAATAATCATAAAAAGGCAAAGTATCTTACTAGGGTATTTAAAAACAGAAAAATAACCACTTATCAAAAGTGCAGAATTCAGAATAAAAATCATAAAAGAGTGAAACATTGAAATTAAGTACAATAGAAACTTAAACCCAAAATGAATATAATTTACAAAGAAATTTCTAAATCAGCATTAAAACTTAAACGTAATGGAATGTAGACTAAAACAGGGCGATGTGGTTACAATGGGTGCCTTGATTGTTGGATTCTATTCTCTAGTAAACAGACTCTGAACCCTAATGTATTAGAAAGAGCACCATATTGGCGTTATTATTGCTGTTGAATTCATGGCGTCTGTGTATTCGAGTTATTCTATGATGTTAATTCTTTAATGTATTGTTTTTAAACAATCCTTGTTTAATAGTCATTAAAATTATAAAACAGTATTTAGTTCATCTTATTATGTGTTTATTAAGTGTTTTTATCCTAACAAACGATAATGATTTAGTCCAATAATAATGTGATTTTGCTCCATTTTTATTTTTTTATTTAATCTCAGCTCTTGAGATACTACCTGAAATTTAAATTGCAATTCTTTTAAGATTCTTATATGCCGAAAGTTTACTAGAGGAAAACTAATCATCCATCATGAAGCTGAAAAGGTTTACAAGCGGTTATAAAAGAAATGTTGTCAAATAGGATGGAGTATTTGAAAGTTGAAAAAATTTTCCATAGCGTACCTTAGAAGATAGAATAAAAAAAAAAGACTAAAGTTAATCAACTAAGTAAGTGCCTATTAAAGGAGTATTGGCAGCAGTCACCTTTGTTTTTTTCTGAACAGCAAATAAATAAGCAGTATCTATACGTATAAAGCGCTAACATGCGTGGCACAGAAATCTATCTTATTACTTACTGCCAAATGGCAACAATCAAATGTAAACGAATCTTTATACGACCGTTTCAAAATACTTCATTGAACATTTCTACAACTTTCTTATTTCAACGCTTAGCTAATTTGGGGAACTACAAAATATTAATAGAAATGCTCTGGAAAGGGCATGCCGCATTCCCTCAAATTCCATCCAGCCAGAGAAAGCAAAATGTAAAATGATTCATAAAATAAGCGTCAAACAAAAAGTTTGATTGAGTGCGGAATTAGCTCTAACCATCACCAAATGGGTAATAATTGTGACTTAAATAAGGAAATTACTGATCACATCTTAAAAGACTGTTATCTCACGATTTTTTTTTTTTTGCATTGTCTTAAAACTTAAAAAAATAGCGTTTCAATGATATCTATTTCATTTCTGTATTTTTGTCTTTATTTTTTATAAATTATTAATACATCAATAGGAACAATGTTTTTACTATTATGTTCAAACTCATACACCAAAGTATTCAATAGCCCATTTTTGCGAGTGTTAAAATTAAGATTTAAAAGGTTTGCTGTCTTAGGACATAAACGCCGAAATAGAATTGGGAAGCTTTTATTTCGAAGAATATACATTGTTTAATTTCCATCCAAGGTAATTTGGAGCCGATTGATTTAATTAATCAAATTAAACAAATAACAAGATGAAATTTTAAAAAAATGCATTCTTTTTAATCGTTTAACAGTCTAAAAAGTCAATAATTTGTGCGAACAAGCTAGTCGTCAACGGCGGCCAGTATCAGATGCTGCTGTTAGAGTGGAGATTTTTTTCTTTAACTTTCAAATAGCTTAAAAAAATAGCCTATAATTTTATAATTAAAAGTAGCTTGAAATTCAAAGATGATGAGAAATGGTTATATGGTTTTCTAAAAAGACGTGAGGACGAGGTTTCCTTGCTATTTCTAAAAAAAAAAAAAATTTAGCATAAAAAAATTGGGTTTCAACATGTAGTCAGGGCGTAGAAATTCTTCGATTTGTTTGAGGGTCTGAATGAGAAGCCACATTATTTTATTCGCGATGTATGAAGAAAAGGATGTAATCCCAGACAGATAAAATTCAAAGATCTGTTAGAACTAAACCGTTTGATTTAGAGATTTCCGTTATTTAATTGAGTACAATGTATCTGTCCTGAAAAGTATAGTTTAACTATTTATTTTATTAATTTCTTTTATGGAAAAGTCAAATTATCGTGTCTTATCCCACTAGTCACTGACAACTTGTTCATATCAGAATTCTTCCATGAAACATGGGACCCTATTTGGCTCCTGTGAAAACCCAGTTTACCCAAGTAAACCAAGAGATTTCATTAAAATCCGTGATTCCATCTTCTGTGTAATAATTGTTTTCTCTATATTAGTATCCGGATAAAGCATGTTATTCTGAAACCAATAATTGCGCAGTAAAACTGCTATAAATGCCGGTCACTGTAGAAATATGTCCTCTTATTTCGAATACATATTCAAATTTTCCAGATTAAAATAGCCGAATGCATAAGCATCTGCATTTTGTAATTTTAAGTATACACGGTTAATAAGTTATAAATAATTTTCGATTCCTGATTTTAAAGGAAAATTTGCAATATATTTCAAGATCTAATGAATCGTTAGAAATAATTATTATTTTACATTAAAATATTCAATAAAAAAAGACAAAAATTATGCATTTATTAAAATATAAATTTTAAATTTTTTATTAATTTTTTTAAATTATAAATTAAAATTGTTTGAATAGGAAGAAAAATTGTCACTCCAATGGAATGAGCAAAACATAAAGCATCATTATTCCACATTTTACAGGTTTGCATTGAATAATTTTTAAGATATGAAGCAATAACCAAAAGCTTTCAGAAAAAACTTTTTTCAGCTTTACAAAAGGTATTTCTGGATGGCATAAAAAATCTCGAAAATAGAATAAGCCAAGTCTTTCATGTTGCTTTAGATTAAGATATTCTTTTTTCCTTTCTTTAAAAATAGATTTAAAAGCGAAAAAAGAATATAGATTATAGATTTTGCTTTGATTATATTTGAACGAGTTACGTTCGAGGCAAATGGAAAACCGATTACCATTGTAAAAACGATTTGCGAGATTTTTAATTAATGAAAAAAAAAATACAAAGTCTGTACGAAGTATGAATTCATGTATTTTGAATGTATGAATGAATAAGACATTATTGAATGAAATACAGGGGTATTTCCTATTGTGTGGATTAGTATAACAGAATTTTAACAAAAGGTCCTTATTAAAAATGAAACAAAAACTTAAAAATCTCTCGGTAAACCAATTATTTTTATTTAATATTCTTTCTGCTAAAAAAAATATGAAATATATAATAAAATTCTAAATAAGGATTTTAAATATCGTTTGGGGGAAAAACTTGAACATAAAAAACAATGGCATTTATGTTTGAATTACAAAGAATTTTTTCGAGAAATAATCATCTATTTTTTAAAAATTTTTCAGCTTTTCTAAAAACTTTTTAATTTAAGCTTATTATTATTATGCTTTAAATGACATAAAGAATTATATTTTATGTTGTTTGAGTTAATAAATGTACTACCAAAAAATTACAGAATTCAAATCTTGAACTTTAAATTTAAATTTATATAGTTATAGATAAAAACGATCAATTTGCGTAATTTAGAATATAGTTTTTTAGATGATTTAAATTATTTAAATGATTATCTCGTGAGAGATTCTCCAATCAGCGTGCGACACTTTTTCGAAGCTTCTGTTGATTGGCCTAAAATAACGTAATTCAAAGTTTCACGAATCATTCAGTGTTAATCAAAGAAGATAAAAAATTTTTTTGTTCATTTAAAATACTATTTATCAAAATTATGAATTTTTAATCCATTAGGAAGACATACAGCATCGGACCAATCTCACATATTTAGAAATTAGCTACTAAGCCAGGAATAGAGAAGATATTCTGCCTAAGTAAAAGATATGTTGGTTTTCTCATTTAAATATCCCTCCAGTTTTTGTACCGAGAAAGATGAAACCGTATAATAGTTGATAATAGTTGTTACCGAATTATAATTTATTATTTTGTTTCAAAAATTTAGTTCAATGAATGAATTTAGCTCTTATTTTCGTTAATAAAAATGAACAAATTAAATTTAAGCATCATTTAACTTTAGCATGATGAAATTTATTAAAAAAATATTTAAAAAAAGGAAACGTGGCATTTTCCCAGTTTTGCAAACCGACTGCCAAAAACTATTTACAAAATTCTCATTGAATACGATTCGGAATCGGCTTCGCCAGAAAACTTATCGGTACAATAGATAATGTTCCAAATGTTTACAGACTGTTCCATACATTTTTTGATCATCAGTTGTGATAACTGAAATGTAAAATTTAGGCATTTTTTTTAAAAAAATGCATCCCAGAGTTTAATAACAAGAAAATAAATTTAAAAAAAATTGAAATCTGCTGTCACAAATTTCAACTTACTATGTGAGAATATTATTTTTTTTTAAGTCACGTAGTATCAATCCGACAGAAACATACCATCATGTTTTCACATGACTCATATTTCGCAATCACCAAAATTTAGAAAAGCAATTGCTTTTGGCGATCTCAAAATCAATTGAGTTCAAACTTTTTTTCCGTGAAAAACCAGTTTAAGCCGCTTTGAAACAATCACGTGACTATCAGAGTACGCATACGTCGTTATTTAAAAAACAATGAGGTTTTTTCATTTCAAAATCGTTCGAGTTCCGCTACTTTTTTTGCACCTAGAAAAATTGAAAATTTAAATACATAAATATATATACATATATAACTTTCGATACCTCCCATTGCTTTTTCTCGTTATTCTTCTCTGTGCTTTTTCGGGCGATAACTTCTTACAACCCCGCCCTTTATTGGCCAGACAGGAGAATCGGTCACAGACATTCGCTCCAACTTGTAATTATTTGTTGGCAATAAATCACCCAATGTGGCAACCTTCTTTATCATTTTCTAATAATTCTAAAAGCGAAAAATTGATGTCTCAAAAGCGATAAATCGCCAATTTTCTGTCCGTGCATTTTGTGGCTTTAAAAACCTCAAACCAAAACCACAGCATGTTTTCACATTATAATAAAAACATTTTTTTAAAATACATGTTTTTATTAATGCATCAAAAAGTAATTTTCAGTTTTAATTTTTCTTCTGTTTATTCCTTAATTTTTAATTCATCATTAAAATAGAATTCCCCAATAAAAATATAGAAATCAATTTTTTTTCTCAGTTTCATTAACAGATGGTGTCGCTTATAGAATTAAAATGGAATTAAATTAAAATATCGAATTGCACTTGAAAAAGAACGTATAAAAAATCTGCAAATCAACAAGGTAATAAAAGTTCGATTATAATATATTTTTCTTTGCGAATAAAAAGCAAGTCAAATTAAATAAAAGTGCTTAAAAAATTGCCTACATTGACAACTTTTTCAGATGATAGTATAGCTGAAAAAATATCATTTAATCATGTTTGACTGTTGTTTAAGTTTAAGTTTAAGTTTTTTTTTTGTTGCTCTAATTAAATTACTTTCCAGACAAACATCATTAGAGCGAATTTCCCAATAACACCAATGCAACCCCGACTCCTGTTTTTATCGAATAAATGCCCTTTCTACTTAATTTAGAAACTCCTTTTCCTTAAATCTGAGCTGCTTTATTGATTTTGTTTGCATCTTAAGTTGCTTTTGAGGCTTTCAGCGAAGAAAGACATCGAAGAGAAATTCAATTTTGAATTTTTGTTTCTCCTTTCAGTTTTTAAGCCCCCTTTTCTTTCAACCCTATTTCTTTGCATATTTCAGGCAGATGGCTCGAGACATATTTTGAGTTTTAAAAAATCGATTCCAAGGTTTGGGAGTAAGAAATTATTATCGAGCTTTTTGGTTCATATTTTGAAAGCAATCATTTCGCAAAGTATTTGCACATCCATGAAATAGTAAGAAAATGTTAGATAATAGCAGGAAAACTTTCTTGGGGGGGAGGGTTTCAAGCGCAATCCCACAGTCTTGGATTTTTTGTGCTTTTTTAAGAAATTAAGAATTCCATCCATGTTATTACTGTTATTATAAACCCAATTAACTAAAACTAAATTTATGCAAAAATAATTATTTAAGAAACGCTTATGTTTTTGAATCAAAATTAATGTATTTTTAAAAAACAAAAAATACGAATGTTCCAACAAAATCGTAAAAATTCAGGTGCTGATAATAATAATTTGAATCGAAATTGTATTTATATTTTTAATTTTTATGGAATATTTAGAAATATTTTACCTTATCACATTCATTATCTTTTTTTTTTTTCATAATACTGCTTCCAAATCTTGTATAAAAAAAACCTTTTCATCATTTAATGCACTAATAAGAGCAACTGCAAAATTTGTTTTATTTTTAATTATACTTTTACTTTTTAATAGTTCAAATATTTCATGATTATAAACATTATAGAATCCTTTGATCAGTTTGTTTTCAAATTGACTACAAGATGGTGGCATCTATACGAAATCAAAATTTAATTTAACTTAACTGTTTTAATTATTCATCGTATTTTATAAAATAAGTCAAATAAATAAAAATGTATGAAAATACAGAAATTTGTCAAAGCCACAGATAAACGACGACGTTCACCATCATAGTTGAATTTTTATCCGTAGACTGCAGCCATCCCGTTTATACAGGGCTAGATATTTTATACCGGAAAGCTCAATATTTACAAATACGAAATAAAAATCCATATATTAATTTATAACTTAGATCTGGTGGGTTGATTGAAAGAAATGCAGATCATCATAAAAATCCATTTTGATAAACTGATGCGAATCAAAGTTAACTAGAACTGACAAAGATTGATATACGTCAACCAAAATCGATAATTACTTATCGCATTGGTAGGATTCCTGAAAGAAAAAAAAAAGAATAAAACACCGAGTTCAATAAAAGTCATATTATTGCAAACCTATTATTTATCTGCGACTTACTTTCTCCCTAGTTTTATACGTTTCTCTTTCAGCAAAAATCAGCTGCCATTTTGTCAGAACTATGACATATCTAAAAATAATGAAAAACAACAAAGTGAAGTGAAATAACTCGGAATCGATGTTAATAGAGATCCTACTGTACACACAGAAATCTATAGAATATACAAATATATGGAAAAAATTTGCCAAAATCTCGAGTGCGAATTTTTTGACGATTAATATTGTTACAAACCTGCAATTCGGCTTCCCAGCATAGTTTGTTCCATCAACAGAAAGAAAGTTTTACAGTCATCTGAATGGGACAGACTCCAGGTGGAGCGTCAAAGGTTTCCCGAGCTTGGCGACTTGACGAAGAATTTGGCGACTTTGGCGCCAAAATAGATAATACCCGAAACTTTGAGAATTTTCCCGATCCGTCCAGTAGGAACCGAGCTACGCCTCGAACGTTCCTGATTGGTTGAGAGGCTTCTTGCCCAGCCTCCTGAGACCTATAAAAGGGGGCTGCAGCTGCCAGAGAAAAAAAGCCAGTAGTCCGAGTTCGAAAGTAGAAGGCAGTAGGAGTTCGAGAGTCGGAGAAGTCTGAAGATGGAGCGGAGGAGTCGTGAGCGACGGTGAGCAGAGATGGAGTCAAGCTCGTGCTGAACTGAGCTGTCCGCTACTGTCTACAGTAGATTCTGGTTGTATGCTGCTGTGTATGCTGTTGTATGCTACACGTCTCGGGTGAAGATAATCGTCTTCTGTGCTGTATATAGTTGTCGCTTTTGTGCTGCCCTGTGTGTCTTCGTGTAAATAAACATCGTTGTTTTTATTCTACTTCTGCCTGCTGATTGAGCGTTCTTTACACCATATCACTCCCACTATCCAAACGAACCCCGGCAGAAAATTTCGTAACAATATACTTTCTCTGTAATACGTTTACAAGAAAATAAAAAAATGTAGAGTTAACATATTTATTTCTAATGAAATACAATAGATAATACATATCACAGGTTAGAGCAGTCAGTTTATTGTCTTCATTCAACACAAGTTTCATTTGTTATGCAACAAATGTCCATTAGAAACCCTTTTCTTGCTACATGTCAAGTAACAGATTTACAATTAGATTAGTGAATACATTACTGTAAGAAATACAGTTTCGCAAATCTTGAAGTAAGAGCGAGCAGTAAGTATACGCCATATCATTAGTTACGAAACTCGAAGTCTTCTAACTGATCCCTGTCCCTCTGCTAATGGACTTCCTGTTTTTATTTTCTGGTACACGAAATATAGAGAAAATACTGCAATCATCAAAGATTTTGAATTCGAGAATTTGGCGTATATCCATGTTTAAGACCTCCCTGGATTCGAAAAATGCCTTTTTGGTATTGTGTTTGTCGGCCTGTGACAAAGATAATTAAAAAAATGTTTTGATCTAGAAGAATGAAATTTAACATATGGTCTTTATACCAAATTTGTAGATTTCTGTCACATTTTGGTAAAAATCCTTTCAGAGAAAGTCTTTCTATTCAACTGTTCGAGCATAAGGTGATACGATAACTATAAAACGATGATAGGTAAATGGATAAAATTCAGTGCACAGATTTGCAGGTATAATGTAGACTCTTATCAATTTTTGATTCAAATACTACAAAGGGTTGTCGGATTATATTTTCAGTAGTTGATAAAGGCAATAACTCAAAACAATCAACGACTCGAATGTATCAAGTTTGGTAATTTTGCGACTACAATTGTATTTTTGTGTCAAATTTTTGTTTCAATCGATTGGAAAAACGTCTAAAACACACATTCGGTTTTCGGATACTATTAACCGCATGTCAGGGATTAGTCGCCAAAAATCTCGCCTAGTATAACTAGACAGATTCAATAAAAATGCTAAATTAGCGCCAAAGTTTAATATTCCGTGACTATTGTGCACCAATGCCATGAAAGCGCTCTCTATTATCCAAAGTTTTCTACTTTGCCCAAGATCCATAATTTTTTGTGGGGATAGGGGATAACTCTTTTATTAGAGAGTATTATTGGGGAGACCATTCAGAATGGTATGTTTAAAAGCAAGTTGGATAAGCTGAACTTTTTCATCTGACTTGTGACGACTTCTCTCTTTGCATTTCCAACGAATTTTTTGTACTAACTGAAATATCTGTTTATGATGAGACGTCTTTTTGTTGAGCTTAACAAAAAAATATATGCTTCAATTTAACAATGCACACAAAACGATTTTTCTTAAGGCATCACTGTTTTCTCTTAAGGGTTAAATGGAAGTTAACGTCAAAATTTCTCATTTTCTAAGATATTGTTTTAAAATTTACATTGAAATTTTATTATATTATTCTAATTCTGTAAAAGAATTTCCATTAAGACTCATTGGTAACTTTTTAATTTTTTTTGACAAAAAAAAAAAGAAAAAAGTGTATTAAAAGTGTATAAAACTTCAAATTGTTCTATGTGCATTCAAAGAAAACATAAATCTATTTTTTAGATTTTCAAATTTAAATTCTACACAGTATTTTGCATACTTAGCTTTAATAAAAATACCAATTTTACTTCAAAACTTGAATTATTATCATGTGAGAACATGATGTTGTTTTGGTGAGGGGGTTTTAAAGCTCGAAATCGCGTAGGCAATGAATAAAGCATAAATGGCAATTTTCATCATCATTCAGGCTTTTACCAGTATTGCATTATTATTATGTATGCTTCTTTGAAAGCAGATGCATTTTTAAAAAGGTTGATTTGCTTTTACCTGTATTGCTTTATTATTACGTATGCCTCTTTGACAGCAGATGCGTTTTTAAAAGAGTGACGTAGAACTATGACGTCACAGCTGTTATTTCATCTCAAAATCGGTCGAGCTCCAAAACTTTGTTTGCCAGCTAGAAAAATTGGAAATGAAAGTTTAAAAAAATTATCATAATATATGTATAGATAGATAGAGAGAGGGACAGAGATCGATAGAGAAGTCTTGTGATTGTTTAAAACGGGTTTAAATTGGTTAATGACTTAAAAAATAATAATGTTCTCACGTGATAACTTAAAATTTGCGATCGTAGATTTCATTAAAATTTTTTTTGACAATTTATTTTATAAGAAATTTTAAGAAATCTTTGTAGTAATATTGCTCGGAATCTACAATAAAACAATTCTAATATTCATAAATGATTTATTCATGTAAAATTATATCAGTGTATATTTATATGGCATAACAGAAAAGCTTCAGAGTTATAACTAAAACTATAATGCGCATGGAGTATTTTAAAATTTGGATAGCACTATAAAACTTCATTCGGAGAAAAAGCTAAAAATATATTTAAATGGTTCATACAGAACAGAAACTTAATTAAAACTACTCACATTTGTGAAATATATATTTTTATTATATGATTTAAAGTCTTTTATAAAATATAGACACATGCATATACAGTATTCATATGTATGAAAACGAAACTGTGTAATATTTGAGCTGTATAAATGAAATTTTAAGAGAGAATGATCTTCTAATATCTATAAAAAATATTAAACCTAAAGATATCAAAATAATTATTTTTCTAAACGGTTACTCGAAATATAAAAAAATAAAAATATAAAAACTGCAGTTTTTGTCGATTTTTCACATTTTTATCGTCCATTGTACCTTTAAACGAATGGCAGTACCACTTTTGCAGGGATTATCCGAATGCAAAAATTAGATGCAAATATGAACTCCTCTATCTAGGGAAACATCATACTTGCTTCTACTTATGGCCATTCATTAGAAATAAATATTTTAAATTTGCTCCATCTTTTTTTAAATAACACTCTATATCAAGAAAAGTAAACTTTCTGATTTTCATTTTTTTATTGCATAGTTTTTTTTCCCAAGTAGAATTTGTATAAAGTTATTTAAACAAATATAAGAAACTCATGAAAAGGAGAATTTTAAAGGCTTCTGTTTTAGAAAGTATTAATTAAAAAAGGATTTTTTTTCTTTTTTAAATTTTTGTAACAGTTTAAAAAACTGTTTTTCTTTTTTAAACAAAAGTTTTTTACTTTCAGAATATGATATTATTTTATGAATTATATTTTTAATTAATTAAGCATAACATAATGAAGGAAAAATATAAGTGATATTATTAAAAAGAGAATGATTAAAGGCGTCATTTGTACCCTATTACCAACGTTTTTAACCTAAATTCATTTAGGAAATTCTTGTCAATATCTTAACGCAATATTTAGCATACATGAAAGCATTCATAGGAATTTCTAACTTACTCGATATATTTACTCATCTGCTAATGGATTATGAAGCACCAAAGTGAATGTCGTTTCGCAGACAGCGATGTTTTAACGATATAAGATAAAGGTAAGTACGTCATGAAAAAAATCAACATTTAGTTAAAATAATAAAACAGAATGCAGATAAGAAGTTAGTAATTCGATTCATCTTTAAGTTAATTTGCAAGTTAATGCTAAAAAATTGAACGACTAATTTATATTCGGTATATTTAAGATGAAAGAATAAAATTGGATTCGCTGAATAAAAGTATTTCAAAATTAATGAGTTTATTCGAAAGTTATTACGTTGGCTGGAAAATTTTCTGTATTGATTTCTTTAGTTTCGCAATATGTTCATAAATTATAATTTTTTCATTGTAATCAATTTTTTCTTATAAAATAATATTTTATTGAAAAACTTCTTTATGTGAAATGAGGATAATGAGAATAAAATACTCGAGGGAGAAATGAGATATTTATATTTAATTACATAATTCAAATAATGATTATAAAAAATTATTTCGTTCATTAGTTTTATCAAAAGATGTCTCTAAACATGAAAAGTTAATTTAGGATCACTAAATTAATAGTTATCGTTTTCCTTCTTGGAGGCACATATATTATTATGCCAGAAATTATTTAAAGAGTCTAAATTATTGTTATTTAAAGAGCGATACAACTATTGTAACGGAGAATATTTAGGTTGCTTTATTCCGATTGAACAAATATATCTCTACTCTAATCATTTGAATGATCGTTTTATTTCTTATTTTGTCATCCCCAAATGTGATAATTTGATCAACTGGCAATGCGGGAAAAGCGAACAACAAAAAGAGGACTTGGGATTATGATAAATTAAAGACATTTGCAATCGATTTCATAAAACACAGGATATAAGCATTCCTGTATGCAGCTTTTGTGCAACAAAAATATATCCTCTGACTTATAGAAAAAAAGAAATCTTCGATCACACTTGGAAAAGAAAGAATAGAAAAGCAAGCTCTAAATGCCAGGGTCAGACTAACATTCGAACTCTAATTAAGAAAAAGAGAAGAAAATGTAATTAGCCTTAGCTGTAACCGTCACCCTTAATCCGTGAAACAGATGCTGCTGTTCTTGATTTCAGGTTCCGTTCTAAATGTTTACCATCGGAAAACTGGAAGAAGACTTTAAAAATAAATCTTAATTAAAAAAGTAAATGAAAATCTGAGATTGGTTTAAAAAAATATAAGGAATTTTTCAGATGTGAAAGAAAAATATAAAACAATTTTCTTTAAAATTTATTTATTAAATGAAACATTTTATGAATTACATAGGA
Organism: Argiope aurantia; assembly: GCA_026543865.1. Lineage (NCBI taxonomy): Eukaryota > Metazoa > Arthropoda > Arachnida > Araneae > Araneidae > Argiope > Argiope aurantia. The sequence continues at coordinate 61,135 of JAPMOR010084302.1, read as the reverse complement.
TTTATTCTTATATTCTTATTAAATTCCGTATGTTTATTTAAAATGTTTCACACTTTTCACATGTTAAAAATGTTTTATGCTTTTTCTTTTTTTATATTCATTGATTATTCCGATAAGAAGTAAAATGAGATAATAGCGAAGAGCATGTATTATTTAAATATAGGATTATAAAACCCGTAACGCTTACCACATGATTGAGAGATCATTTGAATTTACCCATAAAACCTTGAGCAATTTTAGACAGATTTACATCCATTACATAATATTCAGAAGCTGTTCTGTATTTTCTGAGTTATTTTAATGGAATCTATAAAAAATCGTTTGCTTCAAAATTGTTTTGTTTTTACATTATAAAATCGTCAGATATAATAGGTTCTTTTAATTTATAAAATGGTATGTGTGAATAAACGGGAAGAATGTTACGTTTTTTGTCTTTCCGAAATGTTCCTATTTTATTACACAAGAACAATATAAAATTATGGAGTTAGTTCAACTAAAATGATAGAATTATTATTAATGAAAGCAAAATATTTAAAAATTCTGTTATCTATTTAAAATGGAATTCAATGAATCTGAAAAAGAAGCTAGACATTTCCACTATATCTAAGGTAAGATTTTAAAAATTAAAATAAATTTCACAACTGAATAACTTTTGTAATGTCATGAAATTGTGCTGTTTCTGCTGTATTATTATTATTATTGAAGTGGATAAATTGGGATTTTCAGCAGCATAGACTGTCATCTCCTAATGTCAGAGAGTCACTGCTAATAAATGTCAAAAGGCTTCAACTGCCTTTGGTAGAAATAAAAATGACTATTGACTAGTGTATTTGTATTATATGAGCTCTTAACTTTCGTGTATAACGGGTAGATCGAGGATTTCAATAGTTTTAAATATTCTCAGGAAAAAGTGAATTATATTGCAAATATTTGTGTTGGATTTACATTGGTTGAAAAAATTTGCATTTTGTAAATCAGTCCAGTATTTTTTTTTAATATATAAAGAACATACAAACAAATATTGCTTGTTACATGTATAGATTGAAACCCTTTACAGAGCATACAAATGATTCTAAAGCTAACAGGCTTTGGCATGTATATACTTTCTTTTTAGAGCATGTAGTTGTCCCATGGGGTGTCACCTCGTAATAGAGGATGAGAAGTTTCCGGAATAGTGGTTGGTTCTCGCCATCCTTTGGGTACACGAAAACGTGAGGTTCGGCTCTTCCCATCGATGGCGGGACGTACTTCCTTAGGGAAGGGTTATACCGTGGCCGTGATGGACTTTAGAACTGAATCATAGTTCCCGCCAGTGTTGCTGTTGCGGAGGTCCAGTCATTCGAATTTTTCCGTGTGCCTTCCGACAGGTCGGAGTGGCCAGTTTTTGGTTATAACATGTAGTTATATTAAGTGTACATTAAGAAATTTTTTTCAAAACTTTATTTTGTTTTTTAGTTAAAAATTACGATTTTATAGTTTTTCATGGAAAGTTCAATCCATATTACTGCATAAAACATTTTTTTATTACATTACTTTATTTTTCATTATTTTAAAAAAATTAATCTTTTAGTGATAATGGAAGTTTAATTGTTTATTCCCACCCTATTTATTTTTAATTTAAATAAAATAAAAGATATTTTTATTCATTTTAATACAATGCTGTTCATTATTTTAATAATTGCGTTTCTAGACACTCACATTGCAACGGTATTACATTTTTTTGTATGCGCGTTATTTTGCTATATAATAACGATTAAATTTTAAAAAATAATATAAGGTTAGTCTGTCTACTCAAGTTTGAATATTTATTATTTTAACGTTTCAAACCAGGGATTCGAATCTACTTTAAATTATTATTATTATTTTGATGGACTGCATTATCATCTTTAACTTCCCATCTTAAATCAATATAATGCCTGTTTTGGTTTTCTATTTTTAAGGTACATTACCATTTTCTCAAAATCAATATAATGCCTGTTTTGGATTCCTATTTTTAAGGCACATTTCCATTTTCTCAAAATTCTCACATCACCTGATGCTTTCGGTGAATGGTTGATTGCATATAAAAAAGATTAAACAACAAATGAAGAACTATAACGTTTTCTGACTAGCGTCCAAAAATATTAAAAGCAAAGCGAAGATTAATTAATTTAATTGGGTATTTTAATGTATTAAAGTGATAAGAAATAATCTCTGGTATTAATAAGAGCTACTGCGTGAATGGCTGTTGGCGCTGTACATGGATCAATGGAACCAGGCTATCTAATTTGGCATAAATATATTTTGGAAATGGCTGAAAGTGTTTTTTTTTATAATTTCCACAGAAGTCTAATTCCTCAAGATTTTTCAAAACTGTTGCTTTGAAACTACCAAAAATATTATAGAATTAAATTGATTCTCCCATTTTTTTTAATTAAAAAAGTTTCTTTTAAGCGATACTAATATGGTTATTGTACAATTTTTTGTACTTTTTAATAATTTAAAAAATACTTCCAAATATATATGACCAAAGATTTCACTATGAGCGTTTTTGTAAGGAAAAATCGTATCGTTTTTTTATTGTTGTTACAAATATTTTATCTTCAGGTTTTCTTTTGTTATTGCTAACTAATATATGAAGCTTCGATTTATAATTGTGATTCGAAAATTGCCATTTTTTTAAATATAATTTTTTTTAATCGAAACACTATTAGAATACTTGCGCGCTTAAGAACCATCTCACTTACGTAATCAGATTTGATATTTTAAATAACTTTGCGAACAATTTTTTATTATATATTTTTAGAAGTTTACAGACTTTAATAATGAATATTCTTAAAAGTTTACAGAATTTAATAATGAATGTTCTTAAAAATTTACAGACTTTAATAATGAATATTCTTAAAAGTTTACAGAATTTAATAATGAATATTTTTAAAAGTTTACAGACTTTAATAATGAATATTCTTAAAAGTTTACAGAATTTAATAATGAATATTCTTAAAAATTTACAAAATGTAATAATGAATATTCTCAAAAGTTTACAGAATTTAATAATGAATGTTCTTAAAGGTTTGCAGAATTTAATAATGAATATTCTTAAAAGTTAACATACTTTAATAATGCATCCTGTTATATTCCTCTTCTGTTTACGAGATAATTTTACTTTCATTCAATGCATAAAGATACTTAAAGGATATTATAATTATTTCTTCGACGAGAAGAGTTCAGTTAACTCAGTGGGTCTTTCAGATCTTCCGAAATAAGCTCATTTATACGTCAAATTTTCAGAAAGTTTCGAGCTGAAAAGAGAATTCGATCCCATGGAATTGTGAGCTATTTTTGGAATGTAGATGATTGTATTGAAAGGTATAGAAGATGAGAAATTTTATTACTAAGTAGCAAATTTTACTTCATCAGTTTTACGAAATAATGCAGTTTCTTTTATTAATTTAAATTTTAATTATTATTTTGGTACTGAAAATGATATGCTATTGTGCTAATTTAAAAGTAAATTAAACATCCATTACTGAAAAATGATGGCAAGTACTGAAAATTCAAAATAATTTTTTTGTTACCGATTCTAGTAATTCTTCTTATATCCTAATGAAAGAAGTTTATTTTATTGTTCTCAAATTATAAAAGAATTATTTTAAAACATGCCAATTTTGTGCAAAATCAATTATGAAATTAAAATTGCGAAATATTCGAACTAATAACTTCTGTAAAACATGCCACAAAGTTCAAATAATTGGGCAATCCATTAATAAATATCAAAAAATTAGCATAAATAAATATTAGAATATATATCATCCGCAAATATTAAAGCTGTCAACGAATTGATCAGCCATAAATGACAATTCGTCCAGAATACCGACAGTAAGCATATTCGTGTTCGTATTGTATTCGCTGATTGTATTCATCAACTAAAAAAGTAATTTCAAATAACTCTCCGATCTAGTATTTTATAATATTAGAAATTCGTGAAAGTTTTGATCTTTTTTGCATTTATTTATCTCTTCAAACAAAATAAGAATATTTGAAAAGATTCCAATGTGCACAATAACCTATACGGGGAACAAGTGAAGGATACATGTAAATATAGAAGCAGTAAAAATACTTCATTCGTTCTGCTTGTTTATTTTTTAAGTTTTCTCAGCATCTCTGCCAGCTGTCACTTTTTTCCTCAAACAATAACAAAAAAAGAAAAAAAAAAACACTTCTTTGTTTGTATTTTCTTTACGTCTCCTGCTTTGAATTTCACTTGATTTTTTTTATTTATCTCTACTACTAATAAGGATGAATGCGTGTTTAGGTATTGGAGCTCTACTGGCCAGATCGCTGCTTTTATAGCTATCAAATCGGGCATATATATTTTGGAGGGTAAAAATGCGCACTTCGGAACGATTTTTTAAAAATTTTAATTAATCAAACATCACAAAATTTTAACGTTTTCGCGCGTTAACTTCTAAATATATTCCAGGATAAAAATAATTTTTAAAGCTCAAAAAATCATATTTTTACTTATATTAATTTAGTTGATATAGAAGGTTTTAGTTGAGATTTAATTAACTTTTAAAGATATTTTATAACAATATTTTCGTGGTTATGAATGAAACCTAAACCATTTTTATTGTTTCATCTAATAAAATGCGTGCTTTTTTTCGTAAAAGTTAAAATAGAAGAATTTTGTAAAGTATATGCATGATTTACATCGTTAATATTAGTAAATTTCAGTATGACATTTTTTATTTAAAAAAATTTTTTTTTTAATTTTGTTGCTCTTATAATGAAGGTTTTATTTTCATAATCAAGCAATGGTGAAAAGATTTTAAAGTGCATCCATTTGTAGATACCTCTGTTCTTTCTTGTAATATAATTGGTTGCATAAGGGTATAGATACAAAATTAATAAAATGCAAAGCACATTGAACAGAGAGGCGTATGGTTTGCAAAATATATCAATCAAAATTTTTCAAAACTATTTTGTTGAAGAACCATTAAGAGAGGTTACATAAAATGTTTATTTGAAAGCTTCAAGAACCACTAGTCTCGATGAACTTACAAGTCGCCAAAGAAGGCTAGTCTTAAATCAAGAATAATTTTTTTTAATGTTACTTGATTTAAGAAAATATTGACATCAGATAGATTTTACTGATTCTTAAATGGTAAATACAATCTAAAATTTAAAAAAGCTCAGTAAAATCATATATGAAAATATTATTCTTTTTGCTATAAATAAATCATATTTTTAAAAATTCCTTTAAAAATTTTGCTTTTCAATTTCTTATTGATATTCAAAAAGAATTAATTTTCATTAAATGCATTAAAATACGGATTAAATTGCTTGAAATCAACTTAAAATTCCGATGTCATGTATATTAGAGAAAAAGTTTTAATATTGAACTGAGAAGAAATGATTTTTGTGTCCATTAGTTTATAAGAAATTAAAACTATACAACACTTGAAATTCCAAATATAAAAAGAAATGTAAAAGAAATTAAATTCGGATTTCAATTTATAAACATAGAATTTATCATCGTCATCAAATTTAAAAGAAAAAAGCTTGGAGCTATACGAGTTTCAAAAAGTGATGAGTTAAACTCATCGAAAAAATATTTAAAATTGAAACTTCAGAACCAGGTAATTCTTTTGAAGACATCTTAAATAACTCATTCTCCCTACCATTTGTTTCTCAAAACATTATCTGATAATGGAATGTAATTTTATTCTAAAAAAAGATTTGATTGTAGCAATCCACTGTTCAGATTGGGAAGACATGAATAAAAAATTGTTTGGAAACATATTTAAGTAAATTTAGAAAGAAGTGGAATTCCATCCGAGAGAAAGCTATTATGCAAAGTGTTTTCGGGAAAAGCAATATCCTCTTACCTTTTTCAAACAAAACTTAAATTTAAAAATAGCTTTGAAGAAAGCTAAATAGACAAAGCAAAGAATAGAAAAATGACATTTTGTAAAACTATAGAACTATTTTGTAGTTACTATAGAATATTGGGAAGCATATATTTTGTTCAGTTTAGTTGTATTAACGTTCCATTTTTAAAGCAACACTAGGGCTATTTTCTGAACAGCGGTTAGCCGAAGAAGACGACACCTGATCTGGCATCTCCCTCTCCAAATTTCTTCACCGCACTAGTGCGAAGGCGCTTGGCTCCGACGGATGTAACGCTCACCAGACACGTTTACACGACGTTTCCTCGGTGGAATCGGGTCTCGAACTTGAAACTCTTCGGCTTAGATGCCGAAACCTTACCACTAGGCCACCGCGGCCATTTTGTTCTGGTATTATGATACATGCTGAAAATTCAGGTTTATTTGAATGATAAATTTTATTTTTCGAACATTCTAGAGTATTTATCTATTAAATAATTTTTAAACAATGAGATAAATTCAGAACAAAGTGGCATGGTTATCCACTATTTATTATTTAGGCTCTTTAAAAATTTTCTATTTTATTTAAAAGAATCACAAAATAATTCCATTGATTAGGAATTAAAAAAAGGGAAAATATTACATATTCTTTCAGGGAAATGGAACAATAATGTATTTATATAAAAACGAAAAATAAGATTATTTTTATGACAACAAATGAAGTCAATAAATACTGGTTGAAATACAAATTCTGTGTGAGGAGACTCAAGACCTGATTGAATTAATTCTTTAAAATTTATTCCTTATGTAATATTTTAAAATATTGATTTGTTCTGCGTAGAAGCTCTGGTACATTAGAAGTGAATCTCGTAGAAAGAAACGTGGAATTTGCGAATAGAAATTTGGACGCAGAAAATGTGAATCTTTTAATCAGCATTCATTCCTGAAATTTTCAACCCTCATCAAAACGAGTAAAACTAGCGAGTGATATCTCGCCAAAACTTTCTCGCATACTCTCTAATAAATTTACCATGCCGGAGAAAACCTTACACTGCATTGGCGTACAATAGTTACGAAATATTAACATTTGGCTTGTATTTAACAGTTTTACTGAATCCATCGTGTCCTTCTTGGCGAATTATTTCCTGGGATAGATTTATAGAATTCGAAAAGTTATAGTCACATAATCCTATACCAAATTTGATCTATTTAAGTCATTGCATCTTTGAATTATCGCATTACAGTCCGACAGACAGTCAACCCGTAGTTGGATTTGACTCAAAATTTAATAGGCGTTTACATTATAGATGTTAAATATGTGTACCGAATTTTATCTATCCAACTCTACTCGTTTAGTAATTATCATGTTAAATCATATTCGAACAGATGGACTTGTATTGAACAAATTTTACACAAAATTTGACAGAAATCTGCAAATTCGGTGTAATCATACTCCAAATTTCAATCGTCAATCTCAAAATTTTTTTTTAGTTATCTTTGTCAAAGACAGACAGACAGATATTTTCCAAAGACGTATTTGTTGAACTCGGAGAGGTCTAAAACGTAGAGATTCGTCAAAATCCCGAGTTCGAATTGTTTGACGATTACTGTTCTTTTCTTATACTATTTATATAAGAAAGTAAAACCAATATCTTTTTTTAAAAAAGAATTCGTATTTTGATTAATTATTAAAAAAAAAAGAAATTTGAAACGTTACATGCTTAAAGGAAATTAAAATTTGATTAATGTTCCATGAACGACACGCTGTTAAAATTTGGTTAAAATTTTAATAATTTCTATATTAGATATTCAGTTTCACAATGTCAAAAGGATTGATGCTTCATTTTAACCCCTTATATCTTGTTTTTTTGGAAGGCTGCACAAATAAATTCGAAAGATTTGCAGCGAATTCGCCGTATTGTCTCAAAAACATAAACAGCTAGATAAATGAAATCTTGCACATGGTTTTATTATCATAGTAAAATCGTAGATCTATTTCAAATTATTTTCCTAAATCTGATACTGAAAATTTAGAGATTTAGTGGGCTATCTATCTATCTATTTATTTAAGCATAAGTGAACGTGATATCTCAAAAATATAACAAGTTTTTCCAAATGAATTATAATATGTGGTATTACCCTGAAAAATGTAACCCCTTATTTTGCTCTAATTTTGAAAGAATAGATGAAATTTTTCATATTTATTTGTTTATCAATGTGTATGAAAGCACTATAACTCAAAACACATAGTTAACAAGGCGAATGAGATTTGACTCGAACGCACTCGATTCTCATTCTATACCATGAATATAAAGGCAAAATCGTCATATTCGGAAGAAAATGTATGAGAAAACTGAAAAAATATTCTTATCAGTTAACAAATACATTAAAAATCGAATAATTATGAATGCACACTGAAAGCACTTGTTTCTGAAGTTTATTATTTTAATAAAATAGTAGGTATTTAAATGATGCCAAACATTTATGCAACATCTGTCCAATAATTAATTCATTTGTGAGGCAAAAGTTATTCAAACAATTGCTCTGTCCAGAAACAATAATTAATAAAGATGTAAAAATTAATTCTCTGTTGTCCAACCGATTAATAATGCTCTCCATCTCCAATAATGGGCTCGACGATGGTCTCTGGAGTGGGAAAAATTCAAAAGCTTCACCTGGTACACTCTCTCAACAACCAATCAGGTGTCAGGATCCCGGGAGAAAGGGAGCTGTCACCGCCAGCGCCATCTAGCGTTATCACTCGGCACCATACAAACATGGCGTTAATGCCGGACTGTCAGGTTCAGTTTCTCCTTCTCCTGTAGATTCATTTTCCCCGTCAACTTTGAACAGCCCAGCTTGACACTGACCTTGACCCCGGAGAAATTATAAGGTGAGTCTCGTTTTGCCTGACACCAGAGTCATGTTTGTGTTTGCAGGACAGACCGGAGTCCGGGAGATGCATCGTCGATCAATTTCCCCTGTGCGGGGGTAGAGGGGCATTTTTAGCCGGATCCTGGAGGAAGTCGCCGCTTTTGCAGATAAATTGGTTTGCTGGTTCGACGCATTTGACATTCGAAAGATTAAAAAAAAAATCATTTTTTTAAATTATAGAAATATTAATTGCCGTCTAAAATTGCATGATTCGGATCGCTTAATTCTTTTTAATAAGAAACTATTATATTTGAATTATGTAGATTATAGATTATTATAATTTGCATCTTAAATATTTTTTATAAATATGTTAATTAACCAAAGATATTTATAAAAGGAGAATTCTATTAAGTTTACAATTTTCATAAAAATAATAATGCATCAAAATATAAGAACAATGCATAAATGAAGAATGTAAGAACAATGCATTATTTAAACAACCCTAATTTTATTTAACATTTGTTTATATTTAAAGGAATAATAATAACATTAACATTTATAATTATTCTAAACATGCTCAAATTTTTATTATTATAACACAATTTATAAATAGACTAAACCGCGGATTCAAAATGTAACTAACTTATACATATTATTATATATTTAGAAATTTTAGTAAAGGGCATTTTTTTACTCAAACATAAATCAACTATTGATCATTCCAGTTTAAACTCTAATGAATCCAAATGAAAAGGAAATCTTCAAAATATCCTTCTTTCTCTAGTAGGTGACATAAAAATAATTTTGTTAAACACCGTTTTGTGAAACGAATTGATAGATCTTTTATATCAAATTTGATTGAATTACACATATAATATGAGTTATAGACATTCCTAAATGTCATGATTTAATTTCTCCTTTTTTTTCTCTCTCTCTCTCTCTTTCTTTTAAATAGTTTTTTTGCCAAACAATGCAGTTTTAAGCACTGAAATGAGACCTTAAAACTATTATTATCAGTAATTTTTTGTGACTGATCAAAACAATCAATTGAACATACCAGAAAAATTAAAAATACGTAAACTTGTGAATTTAAAAAGAATCCAAATCATAAGGTCACTACGAAACAGCGCAACAAGTACGTTAACTGCAAGCCAGGCTTGAAACTTTTCCCTTTTCTTTTTACACTCAGTTCGACATCTCCATATAGAATTTTTAAAAAATTAATGGATATAATAATAATTAGTATATATTTTAGATAACCGTATAGACTTGAATTGTCATTTATACTTCGTTTTCAAAATTTATTTTTAATCATATAGCAGCGATAATGTGCAAACCAAAATATATTTGATATAACTGGAAGACTTGGATATATAAAGATTGTTTCAAAATTACTGAAAAGTATTGTAGTAAAAGATACTTAAAATATTTTGAAAGATTTACTAAAATTAAAGTAAAAAGTTGAATTAGAATTAATTTTGGTGACACTGAAAACCTCATTTCTTGAATTTTGAAATGTTATAAAGATGATTTTTGTGTAATAATATGGTTCGAAATAACACAGGAAAACGTTTAAATTTTAAATTATTAATTTTTTATTAAAATTTCTAATTAAAATTCTGAAAAAGAAACCCATTTTTATTGACCACCTGTTACACGAAAAGTAAGTGTATCTGATAGGTTTTGAATGATTTTTAATTATGTTGAACATAATTCTATGTACAAATTGTATGTCAAGTTGATTATGAGCATTACTGTGTTAAAAGTAAAACAGTATGAAAGAATTGGGCAGCAATCTATAAATATAAAGTGGAATTGTTTCTTTGAATCTTTTATAATTGCATAGCGTTTAACATAATCTAACAAGAATTGATCAAAAGACTTTCTTGGCACCTTTGAGAATGATTTATTTTGTTAAAAAGTTTAAGAAGGAGGTCAAATAGGAAAAATAATGTAATTTTTTACATTATTGCTCACCGTAATTTCAAAACATAAAATTGCACCAAAATACTTTTACACCATTTTAAAATTTAAAAAATTTGCTTTTGAATGATATCAAATCCATTTCCAAGCAACAATTTCTCTAATTTTTAATCGATTTTTCAAAATTTAAACTCAATTTGTAACAACTCCTTTTTTTTTTGGTTGTCTAAATACTTTAACTTATTTTATAACTAAATCACATGCCAAGGTCTTCGAACATGTTCTTCTTTTTTCTTAAGAACGCAGTAATTTACTTTTAAATACTGATTTTAAAATTATGCAACTTATTTTACTATTTGACTTCATTTCATTTCATGTTTATTTCAGCTTCTTAAAATATTTATTGGCATCTTTTTGACATATCATACGCCAGTTTAATGGTGGCTTCTCAGCTTGAGCTTGTAGTTACACTTGCATTAGTTTAGAGCAAATATATTTTTATCTTTCATTGAATTTTATCATTTATTTATTTAATTTCGTTGACTGCATGTTTATAAGAAATTGGTGAAATCTTGTCTTGCTGCTTTTTGATTATCATTTGTTTTGATTGGTGGATTAGTTTTAACCACCTCACTACTTATCCAGCCAACTAGTTAGGATTAACCATAAAGAGCACATTAATAGTGAGAGGGTTAAAAATATTTTAAGGTTTTTATTTAATTTACTGAACTACTTTCATTGCTTATCAAGAAGTAAGAGCAATGAGGTGGTAACAAATTCACTGAATGCGATTTTATTTTTCTTTATAATTTTGTCCGTTTTTAACAGTACGCTATTGTATATTGCACCGTACCGACTTCAAAGATATATTTTTTAAAATGCATCAACAGATGCTTTTCTTTTTACTTTGAATTTTATAATTATAAACTCTTAATCTCTTTTTATTTTGGTAGTATCGAGAATTCATTCGATTTTTTTCGTTTGTTGATAAATATGACCTTGATGCTTGATAAAATATTCAAATATTTTATCAAATATCAAAAATCTTGATATCACGGTTCCTAAAATAAGGTGGATATGGACGAGGATCACAAAATCAGAACCAAGCCAAATATACTTCCATTAAAATATAGATATAACTTAAAATATTTTCTAAAAATTATGTTTGTTTATATGCATGTTGGAACTCTGGGGAATACAAATTGCTTTTTACATTGTGAAAATTATTAGTGCATTATTTAAATTTTACCCAATGCATTCAGCGATAGAATTTTTCTCCAATTTAGCTGCAGTTGAGGATTTGGTATACAATATAAACCATACAAATACTAAATATTTTTGTTTGGTTTGATATTGTTCGTTTCAATATCCCGAGACTACCACTTTTCGATTCTACCTCTCTAAGGATTGAGATCCGGAAGAATGAATTGTTTTTGGAATTCTTCGTCAATATTTGACCTTGATTTCCACCCCTATTAAGTACTTTTTAATTCAGTTTTTTCCTGTGTGAGTGTCGTGTCTTTCTGACTGTACTTCTTTATTTTAACACAAAATTACGTATTAATTGCTTATATGGTTAGTTCAAGTGATAGAAACTTTTAGGAGTGGAATGAATAATATTTTTTAAAAATATTAGTAAGTAGGGCCGATACCATCGTTATTAATCTCAAAATATTATCGAAAAAATTCGTTAACGAAAAAAAGTGTTTAAACATACAAAGTTATTATTGTTTTGTAAAAAAGCAAATAATTAAGTTTTAGGAACAAAAATTGTCCATTCTTCTTTACGGTTTAGGCTCTTTACAGTAAATAAAAATTGCTCTAAAGTACTTTGTTGTAAATTCAGTATCTTTTTTCCGACAATGTTAAGAGTTATCCACAGTTGTCAACCCTCTCAAGTCCTCGAATAATCAGCGGTCATCTTATTGTTAAATGTAAATATCTCTTCATTTCATATCCTCTCATTTCTATTTTGACTAAATAAATGCACCCTGTAGCATGCGTGAAAGTGCAGAGGGTTTTCGAATCCGAGAACGAACAGTATCTTGATATCAGAAAGGTTGTGTGTGAAACGAAAGGAGTCTTCTTGGTCGAGCAATACGAGTACTTGTTGCCCTGTTATTTCAAGGACACCACAAGAAGGCGAATTTAATCGCATGCTTGGAAACCTCACAGCATTGGCAATATCTCCAAAAAAATCTTAATAACTATCGTGAAATAAATTTATTTAGCTAAATTTCTTTCAAAAACTTCGCAAAACGACTACAGAGCTTTAGAGAGAGATATAATTCATATACATATAAACGTACTTTAATTTGCACATCATACTCACATTTACTGCTTATTTTTGATTGAAGTAGGTTTCAAACCTAGCGATCTCCAATCTTGACGTCGGGACCTTACCACCAAGTCAATGAGGCCTATTCAAAAATAGGCATTATGTACCAAATGCTTTTAACAAATATGTTTAAACAGTAAAGTAAACATTTACAAATATTGCTTTGTCTCTGAAAAAATGCATACCTTTCTTTCCTTTCAGTCTATAACTTTTATATTTTTATAGATAAAATTGCACGGCAATATTCATAATAACTCTTTAAAACGAATGATACTTATCTTCTCCTACGACGCAGCAGCAGAAATGATTTATTATATTCCATGACATTTTATTTCTTGAGCATAGATCATACGTTTGGCTTTACTCTTCGCTTTCGAAGGATAAGGGATACCCTTCTGAAAATGCTGTTTGAGAATTCAGAAAAATGCTATGTGGAAAAAAAAGGCTGCATAATTTTTTACAATTAATTTAATCAAAATAATATTGGAAACATTATTTAAAATGAAAAGTATGTATATGTAGCATATGCATTTTTATAAAAATATTTGAACTACAAATCCAAACGTTATTGTTAAAATAATTGAAAATAATTCATGTGCTGTTTGTTATCTAATTTTGGTATCTAAAAGCCTTTATTGAAACACTAAAAATTTTTTAACTGGAATTTTATTATTGTATATAATATTCATTAAAATAATTTCGAAAACTTTCTTAAACAACCGAAAGAAAATGGAACATAACACTATTCTTTAATATCTTTAATATATAAAAAATATCTTTACCTATTTTTAAATATCTTTACTCATGGCTAATAAAATATCATTATGAAAATTTTCATAAATATTTTTCAATTTTATAAAGCTGGCTTTAGAAATAGCAATTCTTTGATTATGACTAAATTTGTTTTAAATTCATGCAATCAAAATATGAATAAAACTGTTTTGGTAAACAATTCAAGAAACTTGTTGCAATAGCATGTGCAGCTATTTTTAATATTTGAATTTTATTCTGATAATGAACCATCAATATTCAAAGAAGCTATTAGTTTAAATGTTGGAATTGTTTTAATAATAAAAATAACACTTAGCTATAATTATTAATTCTGTACCATCAAACAATTATTTTAGATTTTCTATTTAAAATCGCTTTATATTGAATCTTTATTCTTACTAGAACAAATATTTTGAACAATATTTTTACAATTTAGTTCAATATCTGCAATATGATGTACATTTTATTAGAATATCGTGATAGTAGTGTGAATTATCTCGTGCTATTTGGTATTTATATGCAACTCTTTTTAATAAACCCACTAGTTCTGCAACGAAATAAGTTGGTACTTATATGCAATGCTGTAATCGACAAATGGAACAAAATAATGGACAAGGAATATAATATCTTAATGAATTACATAACAGCATCTAGACAAATAGGTAACTAAAAATCTTTTGCGACGTTTCGTTAGATGACAGGCAATTTTTCCACTGCTGTCATATCTGACTTCCAGCTTGCACAGTCACTATTCCCTATTATCCATATTTTCCTCTTTCCATAACGAGAAATCAAGTGTTTTATGCAAGTAAACATCAAAACAATTCTGAAAAATATTTTCTTTTCAGATGGCAGCTTTTTCGGCTGTCGAAAGAAACGTTTGAGCATTTCGAATTTTCAATGTAATATTCTATGTGTATTCTCTTCAAATAATTCTTTGTAAGAATATTTTCATTTGATGATAACTTCTCAGATGGATACATCAGCAGAATTGGTATTAATCTTTTTCCATATTTATTTACTACATTAAATCGCTTCTTAAAGAACAAAATGAGAATCTTTTACGAGATGTTCCATCAGTGTAAAAGCAATAATTGTTTTTAATTAGCGAAATTACTGTGGAATAATTTTACAGAATTTTAGTTTTTATTCATGCGAATAATTAATGCTCTTAGAGAATTTTAAAAGAAAACTCTAAATTCTATTTTTAATACTTTTTATTTAACTGAAACAATTTTTATTTTGTAGACCTTCTAGATATTTAAATATGAAATATGTTTCATACAAGATAGATACTATTAAAATTGTAGTGAATGAATTGATTTTCATGATTTTTGTTGTGATTAAAAACAACCAAATTTATATGTAATTTTTTACATCTTATTTCATCTAATATGGATACATATACAATTTTTAAGCTCTCTTTTATGAAAATGTTTCAAATTCATTTTTACTTTCAGTTAATATACTTACAATTAGACAAGCGATCATAAGAATTATTTAAAAAAAATTAATTTTGTTTTTTCAGTGGAAAGCTTGCTTGTCAGAAGAAAATATTTGTTTGATGTAATTTAATTAATAAAAATATATTATTATAATTAAATGCATCAATAAATATAATTATATCTGAAATTAAATTATAAATAATAAAATTATTTCTTTAAATAATTATTTTAGTTTTTTTTTTTAAATATTATATATCTGTTTAAAATTATTTCTTAATTTACATGTTTAGCTCATATTCTGCATTGTTGCATACTTGGATCATTTATATTTTGATAAATTAAAAATTAGTTTTAAATAACATTAATTATTATCTCACTATAAGAATTAATCAGATCACTAATTAAGCTTTTAAATTATTGAATAATGCTTCTTGTATAAATAAAAAATTTTTAATTTCAAAAATAGAAACGTTATTTATCGTTATCTTATTATTTATGTGTTCATAAATTATCGTATTACTGTGTTACTCTACCATATATCATCGAAAGAAAAAAATATCTTCCAATTCTTTACGCGCATAGATTTTAATATTTCATTCCTATAACTTCGAAAACTATTGCTAGCGGAAAATAAAGCAATTCTAAAATAAAAATGAATTTATTGATAGAAGTACCGATAGGTAAGAAAATGTATACAAGTTTATTTTAAAACGTTATATGCATATTTGTATATTTAAATATCTAATTTCAGAATGGAATGAGACAATGGATTTTCAGGGCCTACAAGGCAATAAAAATCTTTCACAATACATCAGTCGAGATATAAATAGGAATTCCTTACACATAAAATGAAAGAAAAATACACACGAAGAAAATACATACCTGCTATTTAATAGTCGGAAGTTGTAAATTAAGTTGGGGGAAAATAAGCTGTTGACACGATGTTTTCATAGAAGCAGTTGCGAGTAGCAGATAAAGACGTTTGAAGTAAATAAAAAGATAATCATGCAGAATTGGATTTCATCTGCTGTTTTGAAACTAATGTTATAAATTTTTAGTAATTATTTTGATTTATGATTATTTAGATTTTGGATTTACATAGCAGTGGACCATTTATTGGGAAATTTTAAGATTTTAAATTTGTCCTGTCAAAGCAACTACCCGAAGAGTTTTTAACAATAGAGCAACTCATATTTTACCAAATTGTAAAGCGCATGTTAGGAAGGGATGCAGGAAGATAAATATCAATCTCTTTTAGAACACGTGCCTTTATTTCAAATGATTAACTAAGGCATTAAGTAATAATTTGAGAGTTTTTCATAGGTTTTAAATTTTTAAATATACCAATGATTATTTGAGAAAGAAATTAGATTAATCGTTCCTTTTTTAAGCGCAAAAATTAGCACGGGTAAATTAGATGAAACTTTATTTTTGCTCCATATAAATCTAATGAGTAGCTTTGGTGATCCAAAAAGCAAATGCCTTCAAAAATGCTCGGTTTCCTCTTCTTGAAATTTCTTTCTTATCTATTTTATTAAATTTTGTGTATCTTCAAATGCACAACATTTTATAAAAATAAAAAAATAAATAAAAACGAACTATCTTGAAGAGTATTAGAATTTCTTCAAGATATAATCAGTATTATTTTTCAAATACTCGACATTTCCATAATGGTAGCATCTTTGCTATCACAGGGAAATTTTACTTATTACGAGCACTTTCTCAATAACAAAATGCTTAGTGATTTCAAAATTCAGTAATTCAAAATTTTACAGAATCTTTATTTCCTCTTATAAGAGCAAACTATTTTCTTAACATTTTAATTCACTTTAATTAGCGTTATGTTTGTAAAAAAAGTAATTTTTTTATTAATTTTTCTCGTACTTATTGATGAGCTAAATTTTGAAACTTGGTATATTTATAATTATGATAACATTACACACTATCTCAATTTTTTTCCAAAATTAATTAATTGGTGAATAGATTAATTTTATTACAATTTTTTGGACGAACATTATCACTTGTTAATGAAAATGAGCATAAAACGATATTAATATTCTGTTATATTTATGATAATGGATTACATATTAAAAGCTAAAAAATAAATTAAAATTTAAAAATGGAGAAAAAATTTAAAATAAAAAGTTTTTATTCTTGGACTAATATTAAATGCATATTTTCTTCATTTTTGATCATTACATAGTAACATAATAATAACGTTACATAATAATATAAAAATGAATAACTTGATTGATTTCCAAGAAATACTAAATAATATTTATTTTATTGCATCGCTCTGAACATTGAGGGGCAAAATATTATTTAAAATAATTTTTGTTAAATTTAATTAAATTAATAATTTTTATATATACTTTAAAACTTATAATTGTTCTGCAGAAATCCGTTTTTCAATGTTTTTTATATAATCTTTAAACTATTGAACTCATAAATGACTGAAATGCCCTTCATTCATTTGATAACAATATTATTATTATTATATATGAGTATATTTCGTTTCTCTTTGTTCTTTGTGTCACGGTGCTTAATTTGTGTCATGTAGAACTGTAATTGGATTTTTTTAAATTTTTTTTTTTTTTTGCAACATGTTTTTTCAAATGAATTGCTGAATTTGCAGTTATAATGAATTTCATATGAAGATAACCCAATCTTTAGATAACTTATTTTAAATAATCCGTCGATTAATGTATCTCGACTTCGTTTTATGTTCACTAGATAGATTCTCACGGGATCATACACGGTTCCACAAAATTTAAAACTCTTCAAACCTTACTTTGAGTTCAGCTTTAAGTATTTGATTGAAGATTTCCTCTAAGACTTTTTTCCACTTCAATTTTGATTTGTTTAATTTAAAAAATTATCTATAGAAAATATTCAGGATAAAGGCATGCGATATTAATGGTGTTTGTTAAACGGACAGAAACAAAAGTGAGGAGGCATCGATAGGAGTTTGCCCCAAATTTTGAAATACAGGTGGGTTTTTTTTACTTGTTTTTTGTTACTCTTTTATTATTGTTCCGGTTCACTTTCCGACACATTCCCACATTGACTGTCAAGAATCATGTAAATAATATTGTCTGCATTTGTGAGGGATTTCGTAAAAATGATTGTATGCCAAGAAAAATATTGTATAACAAGATTGTGGTGGTATGTAGATTATTATGATCTGTGCAGGAAGCAACAGGACGAATGTTGTTGGAAACATTTCTTTAATAATCACATTCACACACTAAACAATTACAAAGACAAGACATTCACGCGCGCGGCTTCACAGTTCAGCATCACATCTCATTCTAATTACAATCGCAATGCACTATGGGATGGCCTAATCAGGCATCGCCATCTAGTATCCAAAAGACAAGATAAGAGTAATGCAACTGCTACAAGATTCATTTTTCGGAATGTTTGAAATGAATCTTTGCATCATTTGATTTCATAACTTATCGAAACATATACTTGGAAAACTATCACTTACCCTTTCGATCTCTGAAGATTCACTGATGGTCCTCTCAACTAACTTTATTAGGTGGCAAGGAAGCTTGAGAACTTGGAGAAAAATTTATAAATAATTATTTTAAATTCTTTCAGTAGAAACTTTTCACCCATTAAGCATTCTTTCTTTTCTCTACGATCATCGTTTGCGGCACAGCAGGAAGGAATATTACATAATGAGATTGTATTCAGTAGTACCGATATTGAAGTTTCCAAGTTACAGAAATTTAACATGAATCAGTTTGTAATGCTGTTACGAATCTGTAATGTTGCTTTCTAGCACAGTTAATTCCACCGAAGGAAAGATTGTTTTACGGACAGCTCTATTGGATTTTGATCGGAAGCAATCAAGGACCTCCAGGATTGGCGACAAATCTGACGACTATCTCGGCGACTGGGCGATAAATTTGGAGACTCTGGTGACAAAATGAATAACATAGGAATCTTCAAGAATTTCAGCGACAGAGCCAATAGGATATGAATTATAATGAATCTTCAAAACTTTCTGTGCGATGCTTTGGAAGCTATAAAAGGTTGGTCGACCGTGTTGGATTCAGTCGTACAGTTAGTAAGAATTGAGTCAGCCAACAAATAGTTGGAAAAATACAGTGAAGCTCAAGTGTTGTTTTCAAACGATTAGTGGATTGAAAATTGAGCCGTACGCCAAGTCTTGGAGACGAATATTGAAGTAGCATCGAGTTCGTGTGTTGAGTAGCTAGTCGTATACTAATGATTCGAATATACAACACTATGTTGTACCATTGATTACCACATCACAGTTTTAAAAAAACTAACTAAAAATAAAAAATTGAAAAGTTTGACGTTTAAAAATATATAATGAATGGAAAACTATGCTGAGTTAAGGTTAACATTAACATCAGAATAATGAACTTTTAAATGAAGCAAATTAAAAAATAATACCGAAAATCTGTTAAAGGGACAACACTCTTACTAGTTGGTTACTACCGTTATTCAGCTACCAATGGCTGAGGTCGTCAAGACACTCGCTTCATATCTAGGATATAAGGTCCCAATCCTAGATACGTTTTCTTTTTCTAAAATATAATTCAAATTAAATTTATAAATAATTTTAATGAATGTATTATTCCTTTTTATGCAAAATAAATATTTATTCACATGGAACTTGAATTACAATTTTATTTTTAAATAGTGAAATAATTATTAATATAACTTATAACTAAACAGTGATAGATAAAATTATTATTGTCATTGCAATGTCGAAAAAAGTTCAAAATGTTTGGTTTTAAATAGTGAGAAATTATTTCTTTTTAACTCAATGAATGAAATTTACACATATAGATCAAAAGATATCATTCAAAAACTGTTTTCTTTTATATTTCAGGAAATCTAAATCTTGTAGATTATTTATTCCTTAGGCGTCAAATTTTCCAACAGTGGCGAATTGTTTTTATGTTCTTTGTAAGCGATATATATCCGTATATTTGGGGCTCGTTTAAAATTATTCCATGAAATAAAGTGTAAGCCAATGATTAAATAGTTAGTTTAAAGGAATTTTTTACAATACTAAATTGGAATTTCCCAGCATATAGTTATGAGACAAAAAAAAGAGGGTATAAATTAAACTTTCTGAATATCTGATATCGCCTTCAAATGCATGTAGAGCCTAGTTTCATTCACACAGCTCAGTGAACTGGCCAGATGTTGCCTTTTTAAGGCTTCCGTTTCAATCTGAAACCTGCTGAACTATTTGGAGACGCTGAATTAGTTTGAGTCATCTTTGGAGATGTGCACTTTGGCGGAAATGCACTTTAAATACTTCTTTTACATGTACAGTTTTTTTTTCTTCAAAAAGTTAGTCGATACTTGGCATAGAAAAACTGTAAAATCAAGAAATTTCGCTTAATATTTTATTATATTTGACGAAATTGGCTGACAAATTTCGTTGTAAAGTCAAGACATGTGAAAGGATTGAAAAAGATCGACAGAATCGATATGTCTAGAAAAGAGGAAGAAAAAGAATTAATTAATAACCTTCCTTTTTTAAATTTTTATTAAACTATTATTAATTAAATTCACCATTTTTAATTTTTCTTATACGTAGTATAGATAAATATAATAAACATCGAAAAATATCGAGCTCGCGATTTTGACGAATCTTCATGTTTAAAACCTCTCTGAGTTCGAAAAAACACATTTTTGGAAAATATTCGTCTAACTGTCTGTGACAAACATAACTCAAAAATGCTTTGAGCTAGACAAATGACATTTGGTATACTGTCTTTTCACCAAATTTATAGTCATCTATCAAATTTCGTATAAACTTCGTTCAGATGAAATCTATTCGTCCGGCTATTCGAATGTAATTTAACATGAAAACTATAAAACGAAAAGAGTTAGATATAATTCGTTGCATAGAGTTAATGTCTACAGTGTAGATACATCTCAAAATTTGAGCTTAATACTATAAGGGAGTGACCACCTGTCGGTTCGTACTTTCAGACACATGTAATCACGATACTCAAAAACACAATAATTTAAATACATCAAATTTGGTATAGATAATTTCGGTCAAATTGGTAACACTAATCTAAAATTATAAAAATTTTATTTAGTAATCTAGAATTTATATTGAAATCAAATTCTAGGAATCAAATCAAATTCAAAAATAATTCTGTATTTGAATATTTAAATATCGACAATAATTATTTGTAAATAATTGTACGCAAGACGATTTTTAAACTGATATAAAATTTATTCAACGAAATGCTAAATTTCATCAAAAAAGTTTATTTAAAAGGAACGACTATAATAATTAATTTACTTTAAGCACTATCCGCCTTTTAGCTTTTATGCATAAACTTCAAGTTCGTCCAATTGCATCTATATAAATTGCTTTATCTTGTAGATTAATTTGAAAAGTAAATTTTCAAAAAATAGCTAAGTATTGAAGAAAAAAAAAGATCTTTCAGAAAAAAAAGAAATCTCATTATATTTGAAACGAACATTCTTTTAATATGTACCTTTCAGTATGTTTGAAATTTTATTCAATAACCTGCAAGTAAACTCATTTTGAATACTTAATGCTAGTTGGATAATGACTGTTTGTGAACTGATATTTATTTTTTTATCGCTTACTTAAGCCAGTTTTATTTACTTATGAAGCGCAATAATATATTTCTGAATACATGTATTAAATAATATATGGAAGTATTTCGTAGCTTGCATTAAATTTTTATCACTTTACTTTGATGCGAGTTTCACTAACTCCTCATTAAATTCTTCAAAGGTGGATAATAAAGATGAAATGAAAATATTTGTCTGGAGAAAACATTAGAAATTTCAACAATGATTAAATATTTAATTTTAAGTAATTTGCTTTAAACTTTGTGTTTGATTTAATATTTTTAATATTCACAGGCGTGTAATAAAAACATAACCTTTTAGTATCCAGACATTTTGGAAATATTAATATAATTTTGTAGTTGCTTTATTAAAAGCCGTCTATTATTAGTTTATTATTTTCTTTCTTTTTGAAATATGAACATCATAAATAAGTTTTTCTTAATATTAGTTTAATTTTTTAAAAAATGTACAAGTTACAGAATACATTAAATTTGTTTAATAAAAATAAATATTCAAATACGTTTTATTTTATAGAAAGTTTTGCTTAATTTTGAAATGAAACTAATGCAAATTGAAATTCATGAATACCAAATTCAGACAGGTTGTAATTATAACTGAGAATTTCTTATGATCAAATTTGCTTGAATTCAAATAAATGCATTCAGTTTTTTTTTTTTTTTTACATTTTCACAAAATTTTTTATTATTATTTATTAATACAAAAAATAAAATGTTGAAAATTTTGAAATTTTGTTGAATCTCCTCACTTGACACCTCTAAAAAGTGCTTTCATTCCGTCTGTCTATTTGTCAGTAACTTAATTCAAAACTGCAACATTAATCTAATATGTAGTAAATATTTTTATTTCAAACACTTAAATGAAAAAAAGGCAAGGAACTAAAATAATATCATATAAAAATCAAGTAAGAACGTTTAGTAAAAATTACATTGATTTGAATCTAGATGTTCCATGGAAGAATTGAGCAAATTGAATAATATCCCTTATATAAATTCTATAAAAGAAAAACTTTCATAAATTTTATCACAATCAATTTGCAATTTATAAATGCATCATCAGTTGTTTAGACATAAAATACGGTAGAAACTGTCCCGATTCATGTTGCAGTTTTACTTTTTTTTTTTTTTGCTCATGAATTATTAGAAAAATTCGATCTGGAAATTTTTAATTAATTTTGAAATTTTTGACCTCTTTGAGTCAGAGAAAAAATAGTTTTTAGTATTATGCTTGTTTATGTGCTTG
Organism: Argiope aurantia; assembly: GCA_026543865.1. NCBI lineage: Eukaryota > Metazoa > Arthropoda > Arachnida > Araneae > Araneidae > Argiope > Argiope aurantia. Next base: position 38,039 of record JAPMOR010084302.1, on the reverse strand, counting down.
TTTATGTTCAAAACAGCAACAAGTAGGTCAGCATCAGATTTTGGATTAAATCCGTTCCTGGATGAACTATCTGTCGGTCTATTTATTCTTTTGTATATGAAATTACCATTCAAAAGTACAACAAGCTAGATAAATAAGATTTTATATGAGGTACGAACATAGAACCTGCAGATCACTATCATATTCTTGCATCTAACCTGTGAAAGTAGAAAAAATGCACACTCGATTCTCTCCACAGTAGTATGAAGTTAAAAGTAAAAATTGTAATAATAGAAAATAATTTGATTGTTATTTTAACCGCAGTACATTTTACAATAGTATATTTGATTAGTATTTTAACCGTTGTAGAAAATAATAATCATAGAAAGTAATTTAGAAGTCGAAAGTTGGTTTAGTTTAGTTTAGTTATATTAACTTCCCGTTTGAAGCAACACTTGGGCTATTCTGGGACGGACCTCGCAATTTTGAACCGCGATCAGATGACGAGGACGACACCGGAGCTGGCACCCCTTCTCCGCACCACACCAGCGGGAGGACGTTTGGTCAGGACGGCTTTCAACGTGCAACAGACCCCCTTACACGATGGTTCTCCGATGGAATAGGGTCTCGAACCTGAAACCCTCCCTCTCCGAAGCCGAGACCTTACCACCAGGCCACCGCGGCCTCGTCGAACGTTGGAGAAGCAGTATTCCTATTGATTTATTGGGCTTAAGGACGATGCTATGTAAAAAATGGAGGCTCATAATATTCTAAAAGATAAAAAAAAGTAACTGCTGCCATCAATATATCATTAAAGATTTTATTGCTGGGGTCTGATTTAGTTCAAAGAATAGCTGTAATTTTCTACACAGAATTAAAGGATAACCTGAAAAAAAAGTATTTTAGGATAGTATTTTGCACTGGAATTCAAACATACTCTCATTTATAAAATGATGTTTAGTCATCTAACTTTCATTTTTTGTATACTCTCAATTTTTCTCAATTATAGTTATTCTGCTAATAATTGTACTATTTGACAATGATAAAAAGCTTTAATTATTGATTACAATTTTTCTGATTATTTCTTACTTTTGTTAATAAAAGTGTATATGAAGAATAAAACACTTTTTGGAAAATTCTATTAAAAATTAAGTAATTACACCCGTTTTATTTTTTAAATTTAATTAAGGTATAGATGAGATGAGATAATTCTTTCTATTACTTATCCATATTACTTTTATAATTCTGTCCTCAAACATCATGTTTTTAATTTATTTAAAACAACATTTTAATGCACAGAAGTAATATAACATGGGAAATTTTTTTCTCTGTTTTGTTTGTTTATTTAACTTTGTTTTGATACTTAGTTAACTGATAATATGCAGTTGAAAATGATTAACATCAGATGGAAAGGTCATTATGGTAAGTGACTTCCAGAATAAATTCAGATTCAGATTCTTTGTACAAACTTCAATTCAGAAAAATGGTTCGAATCACACGATATATTTTTTCGAAATGTTGAGAACCTTCCAAAGATTATATTTAATATGATAAACGGTTAGTGAATTAAATAACGAGTAAAATAATAAGAATAGTGTGTCTGTATAAAATAACATACTTTTATACTTGAACACATAATAATATAAAATTCGGAGAAGATAGGTAAATTTTTTTCCTAAATCGTATAAGTTGAAGTGAATTCGCTAATGTAAACTTATTTACTTTTTATATTTAGTGCTTCACTTTTAATAAATTTTTACTGACTTCGTCAATAGAAAGTGATGAACGTCAGTAAATTTTAATAAAGTTTTAAAGAAATGTAAAGAAGAATTTTGGCAATTATCACGGCGCCATCTGCTAAAACCAATCAAGACTAGTGAAACAAGAAAAGAATTACAAAAAACGTACATTCATTTTCTTTAAATATTGTTTTGTTTGTTTTTTCAAAAACGAATAATGAAAAGACAAAAATCATAAAATAAAAATTATATAAAATGTTTTAAAAGCAAAAATTTATTTAAAAACATATGAAAAGCAAAAAAAAAAATAACATCGTTTTTAAAACCAAATGTATTTTCATCCAAGTTTTATTAAAAATAATAGTTCAAATTTAATTCCAAAAATATTTCTGTAACAAAAAAATTTGGGGTATTGTTTGTCAAAAGAATACAAAACAATACTGCGTACTTGGGAAAATGATTAAAGAATAAAAAAGAGCTTTTCTGTACTTTTCCAAGCCTCAAAATTATTCCGTTCACAGAAAAAAATTATTTTAAGTTTTCTCAAACAGCACTGTGAAAGTATTTCTACTCTGTATAAACCTTATTTTCATTATTCAAATTTTATTTCAATTATTGCTTTTGTTCATCGCCAGGACCCTTCTTCAAGAAGATTTGTGCTCCCCTTTGGTTCTTTGTCTCTGACTGGAAGAAAGACAGTTTATACAATTACTCAACCAGGGTGAGTTTCACTCTTTTCACCTGAAGATTCAGATTTTTCCACCCCACTCCCCCAGATAAAATTCCGAGGACGAGAAATCTTTACGCCATACGTCAACGAATCCATGCAATCTGTGACTTCTGACAAAAAAAATTTACTCATGAAAACTGTATGGATATGCATAATTTTCCACCATATCAAACAGGTACGCATTACGATACAGTAGCCAAATTTATTTTTGAAAGCGATAATTCTCCAAATATAGCAATATATAAAATTGCAGACCTACAAAACGGACATTAATAGTTTCCAACACGAAACTTCGTTTTTTGCCACTATCCATAATGTTTCTCATTAGGCAGGTATTTTTAACACTTGGGGCGAATTCTCGACAGAAACATTCTGTATTCTTAAGTCTTGTAAAACTGAATTTCTGTCCAGACGAAAAAGTAAGTTCCCACATAATGCTCGCAGATTTTGACTCTAGTGTAAACTGTGATCCTCATTTCCTCTAACAATATTTGCTGAAAAAAGTACTGAGGAGCTGCAAATATGTCAGACTACAATGCATTCTACATCCAATCTGCTTCTCTTACAGCTTTTTTGGAATCCAGCGTGAACGATTCTGTACCCTAATTCCTCATGAAAAATATTCGAGGCAGTTCCATCAGAAATGTCCAGCTATTCCTTTATTTCAGTCAATCTTGTCGGACAGTTGTCTCATTGGCTTTGTCGATTGCATAAACAGTTTCACACTTTAAAGAAAGACTGGTCGCACAGATCTGGCTTCATCGATCACAGTCTTTCACCGGCCCTTAAACATTTTACACAATCTCCGCAGGTTAGTGCGCTTAATAAATTCTTCTGTGTAAATGCCCAACATTTCCGAATGCATTTCTTCGATTTTTTTTTCGCTGACAGAAATCTTATCACTGCTCGTTGCATCTGATCCCGAAATCCTGAAACACCATTTTAACAATGATTTATAAAGATAATACACCTTAAAAAATGGAATCACCGAGATCTTCGTACCATTGGGTGCGGATAGTTACTCCATCTGTTGATTTTATTAAATACTTTTATATTACATTGAAAATTTGTGCGTGCGTTACTTATTGATAGCTCGTCGTATGAACATACAGAACAACATTGTTCTTAAGCAGCAAGACTGTTATTTTCTCGACTTTCTCGCATATTCCTGCAATATTTCACAGTATCGTGTAAGATTATCTTGCATCATAGAACAATATTTCTTCCCATTAAATGTTATGGCTTTTGATTTAGAACTGTAATTTAGATATTTTAAATGGCATGCAAAATTTATCTCATTCGTAGAGTTTCTGAGTCGTTGTGATAGCATAAATAAATACAGACATTCTGCTAAGTAGTCCACCAATCGAAGAATTTAATCAAAGACTAGAACACATTAGTATTATGATAAACTTATACACGTAGATGGATTAGGTTCCATACTTTATATTTATTTACGATGTATTGATCACAACTCTGATAAAACATTGTAAAATTCCATTTGTGTATCACAAGCGTTTGTGAATTATCGCGCTCTTTCGCACATCTATGGCGGATTCTCAACAGGACAGAATTGGCACCTGGCTAGGACTGCTATGCTAAGAGAGGGCCGCGAGAAGGTCGATTTAAAATCTTTATTTTTCAAATTGGCAAATGAATGTTTAAAAATATATGAATTCTATGAATGGTCAAATATCAGAACACTTTATCAAATATATATGTCAAGTCCCGATATGTTTAATTACGTTCATTTATTTATTAGTAAACTAGGAGGCGGCTTCGCTCGACGACTCCGATGCTGTCCTATACTATACTTGATGTTCGTTAGTTCCAGTTAGCACGTGTGAAATAATAAATTATCGTTGCGTTTCTTGATTGCACAATAATTCATTAATTAAGTGAAGATTGTGGTCTGGGTGAAATGACTTGAAGACACATGTTGTCTTTTCTGGGGTTTATTGGTAACATCAACAACAAAAGGCACATGAAAACGCCAAAGTGTAGAAGGCCTAGAGAACAACACATAAAACTCTCTCGGGAGAGCCGAGCCGAGAGCCGAGACAACACTTCCCCTAGTACAGGAGTCCAGTTCGCGTCTGCTACAAAAAAATATATACTAAACAACAACAGGGAGACCACGTGATACATGATTGGCAGCTAGTTCCGCCCAGGGAGATCACGTGGTTAACTGAATTCTTAACAGCACGTTTTTAACGCCCACTGCACATTCGTTCAACTTTGGACGCTTAATTTTTCCTTGATGACAACATAAATTTGACAATCGGCCTACTTGCGATTCAAAATCAAAGCCACACAATGAGATATCTAATATCTAAATAACGATTCAGTTTTCACGTTTTGCCGCTAATGTAGCAGCTACATGATCAGCTTTTCTTTTCAAATCAACTGACTCTTGCTCGGTCTTTCTTCGTATTTTTTTCTTCATCTGATATCATTGGATGCCCCATTATTGTTTAAAGAAACCATGCAGGTTAGAACATGTATTGCTTAGGTATTTAGACAATTACTAACCGAAAGCGACGGTTTGTTTATCTTTCTGTTACTCGAGAAAGATAAACAAACCGGAAAGCTGTTCATTAGCTTTTCCAAACGTATGTCTAAAAGAATTTTGAAATAATATTGTTCTTAAACTCATTTGCTGTTAGTTTAGGGATGATTAAAATTTCACTTTTCCTCTTTTATTATCATTTCATCAACAAGTGCAATAAAAATACTTGCTTCGTCATAATAATAATTTTTATTAAATATTTCAAACAATACTGGGGAAACAAACCTCAAATGTCATAGGTCCAGTGACTCTCTATCTACCAATTACAAAGCGAATGAAACACAATGATTACATAATTTCTTTTATATAATAGATATATTTATAAAACTGAACATATGCTTCAATAATACTGAATATAATCTGCATTCATAACAGCTGAGTAAAAATAAACAAGTACTTGAAAAATTAATAAAGTAAAAAAAAAGAGATTAACTCGAAATAAATAATTAGAATGTTAAAAATATATAGACGTGTCGAATTAAGTTAATTGTCTGATTAAAGGAGGGACCTCATAATGTGTGCTGCCTATAGTCGATACGTATCTAAATCCACTGCTGTTGCACACAGAACAGATTTTCCTTAAATGGATTTCGATTAAAATTTTATATACATCTCAGATCTTTGTACAGCGTGCGGCACAAAAACTCGGACAAAGCTATTATATCATAGAATAGAAGTTAATTAATTTCTTTTTAAGTTTTGTTCATTTCTCTTTGTCTGCCACTTTAATTATAACATATTTTATAATGTATCTTTTAGTTTATGTACTGATTTTTGGCCTTTTTACAATGCCAAACAAAAAATATGCTATTTAAAACTTGGAAAACGAACAGTATGAAGTCGTTAATTTGCTTAATGTGCCTCGGCAAACAGTATCTGATGCAATCTATCATTTCAAAGAGCTTGGCAATGATAGTCAAACTCCAGGAAATGAACTAAAACGTATGGAGAACACTTTCAGTAGTCGTAGGTTATCAAAAAGCGAGTTCAATGAAATTCGAAGGTTCCCATGAGAAAGATCGCTCGTTAACTGTAAATAAGGGACCGATCAGAGCAACGAGTGACAAAATCAGAGCTTGGACTGAAGCCTTACAAGGTTCAGAAAGTTCAGCTTCTCACTGAAGAAAACAAACTCGTGCAGCTCCAAAGACGCCGAAAACTTTTGAAACGGCCGCCCGCATGTCAGAACTGAGAGAGATTCTTTTTCGCTAACGAGAAACTCTTTACCGTCCAAAAGTTCGTAACATCTAGAACTATAGGATCTGGTCTGTAGATGCACCAGCAATTGGTGAACATCGCAAAAATCCAAAGTCGGTCATGGTCTGAAGCGGAATTTGCGAAAGCTGCAAAACGTCTATGGTTTTTGTGGATGAGAGAGCTAAAATAATTCAAAGTGTGTACCAGTGGGACATTCTTCAAGCTGTTATATTTCCGTGGGCCAAAAGCGCACTTCGGCAGTCTAAAGTGGGAGTTTCAACAAGACTCTGCATCAGCTCACAAGGCTAAAAAGACAGAAGAGAGGTGGAAGGAACATTTTCTGATCGTGATATCATCTGAAAAATTGGCACAATACTCGCCGAATCTCAATCCCATGATTAAAGTGTATGATCCATTTTGGTGTCTAGAGCTTGCACTAAACGACATAAAAGTTTGGACTTTAAAGAAATGGTTTCTGCTCGAATGGGATAGATTAAAGGAAGAAAACTTGCGGCCCATTGCTGAAAATTTCAATAAGCGTTTTGCGCTTCTACATCATTGCAAAAGTCTGCCACTTTGAAACCAATTAAATTTATTTATCAGTAAAAGTCTATTCTTATTATTATTTGTTATATTTTGTTAATTTATTAATTTTTAATCAAGTTATGTTAAAATTTGTTTGTCCGGGTTTTCTGCCGTACCTTGTATAAGGTCAGATTTTTTGTAATTTCCATTTGTCCCAAATTCCATTCTTGTAGCTCATTCCTTTTTTGAGCTATCATATTCACAGATAGACCAGTGAATCAATCATAATTTCAAAAAAGGATTTCCTCCTCTTCAGATGTGTATAATGTGGAGGTTCACAAGATCAAACTTTTGAATTTGTCAAAAATTTCTGTTTCGAGGTCAATTTTTTTAGAGGATTACATTATAGTAAAATTGCGATTAACCGCAGAATTGGATGGCGTGACAATCGTGAATAATCAGAGCAAGGCCGAAAAAGAGAACAAACCAAGGTTAAAATGTTTTCCAAATTTTTTAAATCTATATTGGGGGAACCTACCTATGCAATTATGGCTTAATAAACGGTAGGATTCTATGCTTACGAGGTTGCTGGTTTACTTTTTGTATATAAAAAAGGCTCTTTTTTTGTGTTATGCGTTAAAATTTTCTTTTTTTGTTTGTAACTGTAGATTTTTTTAAATAGAAACTTGGCCTAGCAAGACGGCAATAAATAATCCTTTCTCTCTATATACGACAGAGCAGAAACTAGGTTTCTCGTTTTCAGGAAGTTCGATATTCATTTAAGATATTAAATTTCTTGTCTATGGCATTATTTTCTTATTCATACTATACGAAAAAGTAATTATTTATCAGAAGGCCTTAATCTGTTATCTATCACAAGATCTGTTAATAAAACATTTACATAAAGCTTGAATTTATACTACTTTGTAATACATCTTCGAATAATTTTGTTTTTATCCAACTTTGGAATACGATCAGTAATCCTAAATTTATAAGAATGACAGAAACGTAATAAATATTCTCAACTGTAATGATTCATGGTCATTTTTCTTATACAATATAACTACTTAGAATGCGAAGTTTCCTTACTACTCATCCGTTTTTATATCAATTAAAAATTATAATGAATAAATGTTTTGAATTAAAGAAATGACTGTATTAATTTGATTTAAAAATGACTAAATTAAAATTGTTATCGCAAAAAAATTATTTATCCATTTTTATTTACATTTCTTTAGTATAAATTCCTACAATACAATTCTGAATACACGTGATTTAACAACTTAGAGGCATTAGCACTTTCCATTCCATTTTATAAGTAATATCCTTAAGATGATATATCTAATAAAAGTTGTAGAAAGAAAACCACTAATTTTTACTTTCTCTTATACAAAGTATATAAAGAAAAAATATTATAATTGCCAAAAAATTCGAACTTCAGATCTTGACGAATTTTTCACATTTCAGAATACTCCGAAGAGCACTTTTTTTTTTTCAAATTATATCTGACCGTCTGTTTGTTTGCTTGTGAAACCGATAACTCTAAAACAATTCGATCCAGAGAGATCAAATTTTGTATATGGTTTGTATATATAATTTTGTGTATGGATAAATTTGGTAAACATATTTAAGATCGAAAGTGTGGATATTTATTAAATTTAGAACTAAATTCGTCAAAGGATTATCCGCCTGCTGGTCTTTTCTTTTACATTCATACAAAAACGATAATTAAAAATCGTAAAAGTTAAAATAAATGACATTTGGTTCAGAGTTTTTGTATCTGAAGTGTAGATATTTATCATATTTCAAACTGCATGTGTGAATTGCTGACCGTCTGTCCGTCTATATTTTCAGAAGCATGTAAACGCGATAACTCAAAGATATAATTATATAAATATATGAAATTTGGCATATGATTTTGGAACACAATTTGTAATTCTATGTCAAATTTCGATTTCAATCTTTGGGAAAAATTCAGACAAATTCATCCGGAATGCATCTTCGTGTTTTGGTTTTTATATAATAAAAGCATCCCAGTGATTAATTGAAAAAGATCGCAAGCTAATAACTATTATTTGTCAAAACGCATTCAATTAATAATACGTAAGCACTGATTATCATACGATCTTTCACTTAACTCTCACGTGAGGGAATCTAAAAATAAAAATCTAAGTACGCGTTGCCTTGCCCAAGATCCACAATTCTAGGTGGGAGTACGACAGGGGACAAGCGTTTTAATAAAGAATATGCGATTAAGTTTTGGGAAGATAATTCCGGGTGGCTATTTTTTTTATTTCTTCCTTTGTCTTGTTGCCATTCCAAAAAGTTTGTGCATATCTGTCATAGATGAATAGTTTTATAATCATATACAGTATCTTTTTTTATTTCCTCGTATACGAAATATACAAAGAGAAAGTATAACCATCATCAAAAAATACGAATTCGAGATTTTGATGATTATACGCCTTCTAAACCTCCATGAGTCCGAAAATAACTTTTTTAGGTAATACTTGTCTGTTTGTGAACAGGCTTGCTCAAACACAATTTGAATTAGACGGATAAAATTTAAATTAAGGGCAAGGCGACCAAACACTAAACTTTGAATAATATTGTTACGAATTTTCTTTACCGGGGTTCGTTTGGATAGTGGAAGTGATATGGTGTAAAGAACGCTCAATCAGCAGGCGGCAGTAGAAAAAGAAACAACGACGTTTATTTACACGAAGACACACAGGACAGCACAAAAGCGACAGCAATATACAGCACAGAAGACGATTATCTTCTACCGAGACGTGTAGCATACAACCAGAATTTACTGCAGACAGTAGCGCACAGCTCAGTTCAGCACTAGCGTGACTCCGTCGCTTCCGACTACTCTGTCTTCGACTTCTCCGACTCGGACTCCGCTGCTCTCGAACTCGCACTACTTCGCTGCTCTCGAACTCCCCTCTCGTCTACCTTCCTCTGGCAGCTGCAGCTGCTTCCTTTTATAGGTCTCGGGAGGCGGGGCTAGAATCCTCTCAACCAATCAGGAACGCTCGAGGCGTATCTCGGTTCCTACTGGACGGATCGAGAAAATTCTCGAAGTTTCGGGTATTATCTATTGTGGCACCAAAGTCGCCAAATTCGTCGCCAAATCGCCAAATGGTCAAGAAGTTTGTCGCCAAGCTCTGGGACCTCCGACGCACACCTGGACTCCGTCCCATTCAGATGACTGTAAAACTTTCTTTCTGTTGATGGAACAAACTATGCTGGGGAGCCGAATTGCAGGTTTGTAACAATATCCTTACACAGAAAGTTTCTCTGTCAATCCAAACGTGAAGACAATAAACGGAAAGAATCAGATAAATAAAATTTTAACATTTGAAATGTATTTCCGTATCAAATTTTGATCCAAATTCATCAAAAGGTTTAACGTCTGTCTATTTGTTAATTCACATGTATGCAAACGTGATAACTCAAAAAAGCAATGACTTAAATTAGTGGAATTTGGTAGGTCATCTTGCTGCTAAAATTGTAGTACTGCGTTAAATTTTTCACTAAATAAAAAGATAAAAAAGGCTTAGAAAGTGTATACACGGTTTTCTTCGCTATGCTAATAAGCACAAAACGCTCATACGTGGTATCATGGAAATAAAAGTCGGATCACTCATGTAGTTCTTGGCTTTCCTAAATTCCACATTGTTTTCTTAAGAGTGTGTATGTGTGTGTGTGGGGGGGGGATAACAACTTTATTGGATAGTATGCGAGATAGTTTTAGGGAGATCAACCCCGTTACGAATCGTGAAATGTAGTGACTAATATAACAATGAATAATATGCTTGTAACAGAAATATTTTGCATAAAAAGAATGAACTCTTTATCAAGATTCTCGCCTTCAGGCATCTGCATTTATTATTAGTTCTAGAAAAAATAAAAACAATAATATGCGGATTAACCGCAGAAAAATTAGCCCTGTTTTGCACAAAATGACTGCAGAAAATTAAAAAGCATCTTTAACGAGCATCTTGATCAAAAGCAGCATATTTTCATAACAAGAATAATAACTGTTTAATTAGAAAGGGAAATATGCAAGCTTTGAGGGCAATAAATTAAAAAGAACAAATGGTATAATCAGTAAAAATTCATTTCCAATTTTTTTCATATACCACTTATAACTAATTAAAAGCTGAATCTGAGAATCGATGACATAAATTTTCAAGTAATCACACACACACACACAAAAAAAAAAGGGTTGCAATAAATGTTACCTGAAATATAAAACTTGATAAGAAATTATTTTTTCGTTCAGGATATTAAAATCCCTTTAATTACTACAATGGATTTCGAAGTGAAAGCGGAATATTCTTAGTTACCTGTGCTGTTTTTGTTTTTTTTCTTCTCAGAAGAACCTTTTTATGGAAAAGCTTTCTCAGAAATGGGGGGTTTTTTCACAGGATTTTATAGAAAATTCTTTCTTTTCTTATTTGCTTGCATTGTCCTTAGTGAATAACACGAAAGAAGAATTTTTTTTGTGAAATGGTTTCTGTTCATTTTTTAGTACTTCACTTGTATTTAGATTATTTTTAGTAAAGATTTTTCTTTTGAAATACTGAGTAATACTTCAACAATTCTTAATGATTAGCTTTTTGTTTTCATTTCACTTAATAAATTAGTTTGTTTTGTTTTTCATTCCCAGTCTTTTGTAATTTATTAAGAAATGACTAGTATATTTCGAAGACATTATCCGTCTTATTATGGTTTGTTTGTGATTAGGTATTTTGCACATCTTTTATAACAAATTTTTCTTTATACCAGCTTTTTTCAAGCTTTTAAAGATGTTGTTGTTGTTGTTTCCAATGGCACTTGCCATAGGCAAGCCTGCTGATTTGAAATCAACGATTTTAAGCCGAAAGGGAACGTCTCTTATTTTAGTAGCGCCATCTAGGGCCAAGAGTACGATTTTGCTACTCACGCATCACATTCGCTTGCACAGCCCCTTTTTAAAGGGGGGCACATTCACACATCGCACAGATAGAACAAATGAAGGACAGCCATGCCCGAACCGCGACTCGAACCCGGGACGCCCAGATCACGGGGAAGACGCGCTACCCCTATGCCAGGACGCCGGCGCTTTTAAAGATGTAATTTTACAATCGATTTTTTGCTTTCTGGTATGCTTCAGATATGAATTCTTTTACAATTGTGTGTTCTCGATCACAACCAAACAGTTTTAATAATTTGGAATGAAGTTATCAATTAATCGATTGAATTTAATCAGATTTCCATTTCATCTAAGGAACGCTACTTGAACAAGAATTTGGAAAAATAATTATTGCAGGATTTCATAATAATCAAAATAATGAACAATGAAATATCTCAAAGAGTAGAAAATGATAGAGAAGGGCTTTTAAATAATGGGCTCATAGACGTCTTCTATAACAGACTTTAAAAAAGCAGGAAATAATTTTGATTACCATAAATCTGGCAGAATCTGAAAACAAATTTTTCTCATTTTTTTTTTGTTTACAAAGGCAAATATGTAAACGTACTTGTTTCTTTTATATAAACAGCAAAGTTGGCAGTTTAAAAAAAACAGTGGAAGTGATCTCCCCAACTCTTCCTCGTATACTCCCTAAAACCACATTTCCTAGTATCCATATATCAACTTTGGATTGTTCAGATTTCTCTATCTTGGACACTTTAATACTTTTCCCCTGAATTCCTAATATACAAAATTTTCAACTTCAAGCTTGTGTTCACAATTACAATATTTTTAAAATTTAACCATCAGTTAATCCATTACTTTAAATATATTTCGATTCCATTAGAGTGACGCCATCTAGTAGTAGTTTGAAAAAAATTGATTACAAGTTTTCTTATTTTTTTAAAGTGGTGAATTACAAATAAATTAATAAAAAAATACAAAATAAAATATTAAAAAGGTTTTTTTTTCATCTTTTTAGTATAGCAATAGAAGTATGGTTTTAAAAAGTGTTTCTATGGACATTGTCATTTCGTAACAATTGATTTTTTAGTTATAAATAAAATGTAATAAAAATGTAAATTTCTTTTAGTGATCGTTTTCATGACCTTTTATAAGAACTCGAACATAAGTTGCTGACTTTTAATTGAAAACAATAAAAAGTACCTTTTTCTACAACCAGATGTTTTCCTAATCGGTAAATGAAAAACATTATTTAAAATCATTTCCATCGGATTTATCTCATAATGACACACGCAATGACAGTAAATGATTTATTGAATTTTACTTTCTTGCGAGGAAATAATGCTGTTTAATCGATTAACAAAAAGTTCGAATGTTTTTTTCGCGTGCAAATATGATAATCATTCAAATGATGCTATCAGTCTCATTGAATATATGCTATTTAAATATAATCGAAGTATCTTTAGTTCCATTTCCTATCTTGTATTTATGCATAATTTTCTTCAACATATGTCTTATTTATCTGTTGCTTATGCGGAAGATGGCATATGTTTCTTCTTAATGTGTGTATCTTCCGTTAACATTTAACTCACGCATGTGATTTTACGCGTAACGTGAGGTTTGTAACGTACTCAAGTCTGCTGTTTTGAGTTGTTGCCATAGCAAAATGACATGCATTACTCGATGAGACCTAGTTTGACGATCTGGCATGTGACTTTTCTGTTCCTTTATTCTTTTTTTCCCATTGAAAAGAAAAATTCATTATGAAGATATAATTCTAGTTGTAATATGAATCGCGACAGTTCAGTAATAATATAAAATAAAGCTCAACTCGGACATTAGTAATTATTTAATAAGTGAATCGTATCAACATATGAACCAGCGGAAGTTGTCTTCCCAAAACTTTCTCCCATACTCTTTCATGTTGTTTCTTATGGTACTTCCCACGGACAAGCCCGCTGTTACGAAGACAGCGATTTAAGCCGGAAGCGGAGCGTCTCTTGTTTTTATAGTAGCGCCAACTAGGGCCAAGAGTACGTCATTGCTACTCACGCATCGCTCATTCACACAACCCCTTTTTACAGGAGGGCACTTTCACACATTTCACAGATATAACAACGGAAGAAAAACCATGCCCAAACCGGGACTCGAACCCAGGACACCCAGATCACATGAAAGCATCGTGTCATCTTTGCGACTTATCTGGCGATTAATATCGGCATGAATTAATAACACAGAAAAATCGAATTTTTGTTTTGAGCTCGTTTTTCTTAATAGATAGAGAAAAAAATGCCACAAAACTGAAGTTTTGACCATAAAATCCCATACCAAATTTGATACACTTAAAAGTCATTGCGTTTGCTAGTTGCCAAAAGTACAGACCGACAGGCGATCAACCCCTTATTGGATTTGGATCAAAATTCCATAGGTGTCTACATATAGATGTTAATTCTGTGCAACCAATTTATTTATCTATCCATCTTGCTCTCTTTGTTTTTTAATTACCGTGTTAACTGATAATCGAATAGCCGGACAGAAGGACTTCTTTTGTGCAGAATTTACACAAAATGTGATAGAAATTTGCAGATTTGGGATAAAGACCGTATACGAAATTTCAACCATCTAGCTCAAAGTGTTTTTTAATTATCTTTGTCACATACAAACATCTTCCAAAAATGTGTTTTTTGAACTCAGTGAGGTCTAAAACGTGGAGATGAATCGAAATTTGGAGTTCCGATTTTTTGACAATTGTTATTCTTTCTCTATACTACGTATACGAGAAAATAAAAAATAAAAAATTAGTAAATTCTAGAGTTCAATGTAAGAATACGAGTCCAAATTCAGTGATTCGTCTTTAAATAGTTCAGCAGTTAGCGACTCAAAATGAATGGAAATTCAATTGTAATAAATTTTTATATTTATTTTTTTCCTTAAATAATAACTCATATTCAGACGATTGTTAACTTTCTTCCAATTTTCTTTTAAATCTTTTTCTAGTTTTTCTCTACAGTAAATAATGGGTGTCTGAAAATTGAAATAAAATATTTCTGAAACACAATAAGGACTTATTTCCATAATAAATATTAACAATAATGTGTGTGTGTGTGTGCGTGCGTGCGTGTAAAAATTATTTTTAAGCAGAATCGTGGCCGAAGAGAGAGAAGATACTTTCGAATTTTATGCTTTGATTTTATTCCATCCCGTGAGGCATAATTTATGTACAAGCAGAAGAGACGAGTACATGACAGAGAACGAACAAAGAGCGAATAGAGGAAAAGTTAATGAAATAATTATCCCCATGATTATATACTGTGAGATTTTTAAAGGGATTTCTTTACACGAGTCGATTTAGATAAGGGAATTATAGGGATCTTTTAAAAAGAATTCGCTCGTTTGACAGTTTTTTATCCCTTCACTCGGAGTGTGGGAACTTGTCAACTTCAACAATTTTAGAACTCGTGTTGAATGAATTAAATAAATAGGATATTTTAGAATGAAGGAAATAAAAGAATATTTTAGAATGAAGTTAATATGGGTTGAATTAAACTAAAAATTATGAAATGAATTAAGTTTAAATTAAGTTTTAAAACATCATTATATATATATATTCACATTTTTTTATGAAGTTATTTCCAACACGTGCTCTAAATGTTGATGACTAATACAGTTCTCAAGATCCAAGAGCAGGGATAAAAATTCTTAACGCTCACTGCATTCTTTCCAAAGATACATTAGATTTTCTTTCCTGAATCGATATCTCTCAATAAAAGAACTGAGAGAAAATTTTCGCGAACTTTCGCTCTTTTGTTCCGTTGAAAACAGATGTATACATTTAAGATATTCTTTTCTGAATCGACACATGTCAAGGAAATCCCTATTACAGAACATAATTAGAACGCAGATAGATTAGGTCCCTGAGAGAATTAAAATCTTAATTACTTAATGATATAATTAACTTAGAAGAAAAGATATTCAAAGTTTAGAATCATTACAAAGAATTATTTCTTTAAATCTCTTTCTTTTATCATTTACATGTTTCTTTTTACAACAGGATCTCGTGCTTTCACAAGCTCTTGTTGGAGATAGTTTATGAGCCGCGACCATGCACGTGTGAACATACAACATGCTTTTAACATCGTGGAATTAATCATAATTGTCGTAACTCGAAGACAAATGTCTCGATGATGATAACAGTGACCTCTTCTGCATAATAAATCTGAAAAAGTCGTGTTTGACATTCAAATCACTCGTTCTGCACGGAAAGGGGAATAATAAATGAAATAAATAAGAACGGTGAAGGAAAAGTTTAAGTATCAAATGTAAAATGAAATTATTTTATCTTTTTTGTATCCAGAATTTATTTATTTATTGGAATAATTGAATATTCAGTAAAAATTAAAAATGATTTACACCAATTTTAAACCATAATGCAGAGACTTCTAATGTAACAGAAACTAATAACTTGTATAAATGATAAAAAAAATCATAATTTAGAGATTTGGGTTTAATTTTTTTATCAAAACTTTTTTATCGAGCGCTTTGTTTATTTATTGATTAAATATTGCTATCGTATTTGTTTATAGCAGGATTATTAGATCAATAACTTTCTCATAGGTAATTGTATCTTAAATTTATAAATATATATTTATATATATATATTACTTTTCCCCCTACAAAAGTTTTGTAAATCTTCGCGTATTTAAATAGATTTATTTCTTATTTTTTACATTAGTGTGTCGGAATACGAATGTTCTTTTGTTCTCAGTATTTCATATTTCAATGGAGAATTCCTTCTTATTTTGATTAAACTTTTTACTAAGTTCTTATAAGAGAAATTCTTGGCTTTTTTCGTATTTTTTTAAAACTATAATTTTATCTTCAATTTTTATTTTTGTTAATTAAAATAACAAAAATGTTATATTATTAATTTATTATTTATCTCAACTTTTATTTTTTATTATTAATAAAGATTTTGATTTGAAAATTAAAATTCCAATCTTTTTGCATGAATGTAATTGCTTTGTTTTGCTGGATCTTTGTGGATTGTTCTAGCTGCTGCATTGCTTTAAAAGACAAAAAAAATAATAATAATAAATAAAAATAACAGCTTATATAGCCATTCGTGTTAAAAAATAAAATCACGAAGATGAAAGCTTTTATTCATTCGGGTCTTTTAGAGATTTTTTTAATATGGCAAAAGGTACTTAAGATTTATTTATTTACATTTAAGTATTTTTATTTATTCATTTAGTTGTCAGTAATACTTAAATATCATAAAGAGTGGAAAAATAAAAAAGAAATGTAATAATTAGAAAAATTAAATCAAGCCCATATTTAAAAAAAGAGCATTAACCACGATTTTGTTTTTAGAAGATTTTAATTTTCAACAAATAAAAAATCTTCCTTTCAAAAAAAAATTCGTCTTTAAAATTTTATTGGACTGCTATAAGAAAAATTTGATTCAAATATAACAATCAATTTTTCTGACCTACGACAATCTATTTTCTTCTATTTAATTCGTGTTATATTCTTAGTAAATAAATAATTAAAAAATTAAAGACCTGCATAATCTATATTCGATATTTATATCTCGAATAATTGAACAAATTAAATTATTCGGTACTTCGAGTTCGAGTATTAAATAAATTGAGTGCATGTGCATTAATAATTTATATTCAGCTAACCGCACTCGGGAGGTATCCGACCACACTTCAGGGCATTTGTGATTGATTACGTAGAGTCCACCAACTATAGTAATGACTAGTCATCTACAGTTTTATTGGGCAGCTGCAATAAGTATATAAATTTGTGTTAATCAAAAACTGATACGACTTTTAAAAAAATATTTATTTTCATTTTTTTTCACAATTTTTTGTTGGTTTCAGTTTTGTAGCGAGTAGTTTTTATTTAGAAAGAAAACTTTAATTTTAATTTTTTTTTCACGTTTTATTATTTCTATTTAATTATGCAGAAAATTTGCGATTAGAAAAAAAAAGTTTGAAACTTAAGTGAAATTGGGACTCGGCATTTAAAAAAAATTATCAAACATGTAAACCTTTGCCTTTTTTTATATTACTTTCCATTTTTCTTTTTTTTTGGGGGGGGCGGGATTTTACGAAGGCTAATTTGAAACAGATTCTGTAAATTCGAATGATTGTCAGATAGATGTTCATCTTCAGAATTTCAGGTCACATTTGTGTGAAGACAAGTGCTTATCTACGGCAGATTTAACTCATTCCAAACTATCGAAATATCTTCCAATCATGTAACCTCTTATACACCAGACCAGCGCGACAATTTTTATTAAAATGATGGTATTCTTAAAGAATAATAATATATTTTTATTTTCATTATCTCATATAAAAAAAATCTAGAAAGAAAGTACTGTAATCGTCAGAAATTCCAGATCAAGATTTTTATTAATGCCTAAGTTTTCTGAAAATTGGATTAAAAATGCATGATCGATTCTGTACACCTTAAGACTAATATAAGCACGAAACGCGCAGTACATGTGGAAGTAGATGGAAATGAGGTGAGAGGACTCTTGCTGGCTTAGACAGCTGACAAAAGAAAATCTGGTTGTTTTTTACCTTATATTTTATTTCTATTGCCAGCATTCCTTTTTCTCAATGGATACAAAATCTGCAGTTAAGAATAAGGTATTAATGGATGGGGATTTTTTTTTGTTTCGTTTTAAGTAAACTGAATTGCAATTAAACAATATGTTTGAACGCAAATTTAGTTTACGTTCAAACACGTTTTGTTTTAAATCTTATATTACAAAAATATAAAAACCATGGCGATAGGTATTCGCTCATTTCCTTGTACTTATTCCCTGTATTGTCACGTCATTTGAATGCGTAGGCATTGCTCAGTTAATTGCTCTCGAAAAAAATTTGGCAGGTCATGAATTAATATCTTTCCATTTGTTCAATCATGCTTTTTCAAATAATCAGAAGAATTTTCAATGAAAATTTCATTTGCCATGAGTATTAATAAATCTCTGCCAAATATTTCAATGAAACTGTGGTGTTTTAAAGCCCAAGAAACTTTAAAATAAAATTTGGATTAAACTTTTCAAATCTTTTATTTACTCAAAGTCGGCCTTTTTCGTTAGGTCAGTCTGGCATATGTAGCCTTTTTACAGAATCATTAAAATGGATAATATTGATATTCAATTCAAGAAATTTATAAACAAAAATTTCAAGAGGATTGCATTCTGACATAAATATTATATATAAAATGTCAATACGTGTAAAATTTCTTTGCTATTTTCTTTCGTGTTGGAAGTTAAATGTGCGAAAAGTTTTACGTGTTTGCTAGTAACTTTATTATTTTTCTTAATGAGTTATCATGGATAAATTTTTCGTCCCATCATCATTTTTTACTTTCTCGTATGCGAAGTATATAAAAAGTATAGAAATCGTCAAAAAATGTAAACTCTAAATTTTGACAAATCTCCACATTTTAGACCTCCTTGAATCCGAAAAACACATTTTTGGAAAATGTCCGTCTGTGACATAGATAACTCAAAAACACTTTGAGCTAGATGGGTGAAATTTGGTAGACGATCTGTGCAACAAATTTATGAATTTTTATCAAATTTTGAAGAACTTTATTCAGAGGGAGTCTGTTTATCCGGCCATTCGAATTTACACAAAAACTATAAAACAAAGAGAGCTAGATAGATAAAATTCGGTGCACATATTTAACATTTATAGTGCAGATGTTTATTGAATTTTAAATCATATTCAGCAAGGAGTTGATCGTCTGTCCGTCTGTACTTTCCGAAGAATGTAAATGCGACAACTCAAAAACGCAGCGACTTAAATATATCAAATTTGTTATGGAATTTTGTGATTACAATTGTAATTGGGGTTTTCACCGATTCAAACCGATTTTGGTTTGAATCGGTTGGGAAAAACGCTTCTAAAACACGAATTCAACATTATCAGAGAGCATGCAAGAAAGTTTGGGGGAGACCACTCCCACTGTTTTACATTAAACAACTCTATGCTTTTATGTCCAACACATTAAATGTAATTGAAAAATGTTATAAATGAATTGACTCAAACGAATATTTAATAAATTGCATGCATTTGTATGATATGTTTATTTTATTATTCAATATATTTCAACAATTTATACATTTTTTTTTCTTCTTCTTTCAGGACAATGAACGGCATTCAGCTTCAACCTGTAAGTAATCTCATATTATTTTTCGTTCTTTGTTTTCGATTGTATTCTCATAGCACCTGTTAATTTTTTCATGTAAACAAATAAAAAGAAAACCAACCAACTAAAAACAAGAAAGAAACAGTAATTAGACAAAAGGATAGCCCCATTCAGGATACTCTAATATTAATGCCGGAGTGCACGCGATTCGGGCAGAGTGCTCTTCGAGGCACGCATTACCACTCAATGGCAAAAAAAAAAAAAAAAAAAAAAAAAAAAAAAAAAACCTGGATCAATACGACGGCCTAGATATATATAGCTCCGATAGGGGTCTTCTTTTTCTTATTCGTTAAGAACAGGGATATCCATTTACAATCTGATGATGGAACCATTTCCAGTAGTTTGGACACCGGTAAGACTTTTACCTGAATTTGTTTTGAATTACACTTGCTTCTGATTTCATTCTAAATAGCGGTTCAGCGGACGGAAAAGTGGCGGACACGTTTCGCGTATTAAGTTATATGACATTAAATGGGATATATATTATCGGACGAATATATGCAAGCGTGGACATGTTTATAACTGCGAATATTATTAGTCAGTCTTAGATTTCTAAAACTATCAGCTACATTATTCGTATATTAACAACAAAAAAGTATATGTATTTGACTTTTTAGCAAGAAAAGAAAATTGAGAAATGTTTATAATTTGGAGCACTGTATAAAAAATTAGTTACAACGTTTTCTTCATATGTCACGAATTCATGTTAAATAGAGGCGCATATTAGAATCTATTGTATTTTACGAAGATCCATAATTGCAATATTAGCACTTTTGAATTCCGCTCAATTAGTTGAAAGAACTTTTTTACTTTCTCGTATACGAAGTAAAGAGAAAATATACTAATCTTCCAAAAATTCGAATTCGAGATTTTGACGAATCTCCGTGTATTGCACCTCCCCGAGATAGGGAAAACACATTTTTGAAAAATGTTCCTCTGCCTGTGAACTCTGAAACGTTGTAAATTAGACAGATGAAGATTGCTGCAGGCTCTTTATATCAAATTTAGATTCCTATGAAATTTTGAACAAATTCCATTCAGAGGAAGTCTGTCTGCCCGACTGTTCGAGTATAAGTTAGCACGATAACTACAAAACGAAGAGAGCTAGATAAATAAGATTCGGTGTGCAGATTTAACATCTTTACTCTAGACAGGTAACAAATTTTGATTGAAATCTAATAAGGGGTTGATTATCTGTCTGTCTATACTTTCAGAACATTTCAACGATAACTCAAAAACGCTATGACTTAAATATATCAAATTTGGTTTGGGATTTTATTACTGCAAATGTATTTTTGTGTCAAATTTTGTTTCAATCAGTAAGGAAAATTGTTTCTAAAATCCGAATTCTATTTTCGAATTCTATTAGCAGATGCCAGGGATTAATCGAAAAAAAAACTTCATCAAGAATCACACGATGAATTCAGTAAAAATGCTAAATTCAGTCCAGAAGTTAATATTTCGTAACTATTGTACGCCAATGTCATACAAGGCGTTCTCTGTGGTAACACCTTCATTAGAGAGTATGTAAGAAAATATTGGCGATATCACTCCACTGGTTTGAATGATTGATTAAAAACCTTTTTACTTATTTCAATTTGTTTTTCCCAGTTAGCTTAGAATAATGAATTTTTCACTTAGAATGTTGTTGTTGTTGTTGTTTTCAAATAAAATAAATTTGAAAAAATAAAACATATAGGATTAAAACATCTACAAACCACATTTTAGTTTTTTCACTTCATCTTAAAGAATTTTACAATTGCTTGATAAAAATTACCAAATTACTAAATTTTTGACTTTAAAAAAGTTTTTATTAAAAAAATTCATCAAACAATTAATGACAATGAAATTATTTTAATCAAAATATAAAATGAAGGTAAAAATTTTTAAAAAATCCTACCAACATTTCTTACTATAATTTAAATAAATGTAAAACCTTTGATGAAAAATAAATAAAATCATGTAATATAGGGCTTAAATTCTTCCCGGCTATATTTCTGGTTCATTCGTTAACGAATGAACCAGAAATATAGCCAGTTGCTGGAATACATTTCGCTCAAATTTTAATCTCATTTTAGAAGATTATTCAGGAATTTTATTTCTTGTAGAAAAAGAGTACTTTCGAAGCAATAATCTTTTCTAGAAAGAGGAATTTTGTTATATTCATCGCTGAAACATGAAAGAGAAATCTTATTTTGAACACATAATAATTAATTATTTATACGATGTGAGACCTTTTGTAATAAGTTTATTAAAATCATGAAAGTATATTATATTTTACTTACGTATTTATTTATTCATTGTTATATTAAGGTAAATTTGTGAAAAGCAAGTGATTTTTTTAGAAATTTGAGAATGCAATGTAAAGAAATGTGGTATTATTCAAACCGATTCTGCTGTTCCAGATAAAATTTCAGTAATTTGATAAAACCATTTAAATTAAACGAAAAAAAATTGAATATGCAGTTAATTATTTTAGAACAGGTAATTTTATAAATACTGTTTACTTTTCAATCATTTGTTTGATTGAATTTATACTTCAATCATTTCTAGTGTGTGTGAGTGTGTGTGTGTTGGTACTCTGCAAGCCAGACCGTTTGGTTTATAGCTACCAAAATCGGCACATTTATACTTTGGAGGATGGGACTGCTCAATTCAAAGCGATTCCTTTTGAATTTTTATCAATACTTTAATTAATTAAAAAATGAGCTGAATTTTGCCGTTTTTCAATGATATTTTTCGAAAATATTGCTGTTTAAAAATGAATTTTGCATTCTTTCAAAATTTAAGAAATTGTCATTTGAATGAAACAAGTTTAATTGTTGTGTGAAGTTTTACTGAATTTTGAAAACAACAGATTGTATTATTGTTTTGAAGTTCAAACTATTTTAATTTTTTCACCACTACTATTGTTACTACTGTAGATCATTCTTTAATTTTATTAACGAATCCCATAAATTTTGGGACAAATTCTCTATTTCTTTATATTAAAAGGTTATTCAAATCATAAATCTACCTTTTTTTGCTAAATTTTGCTCAAAAACTCCACGCCTCTTTGAGACGCCGACAAAATTTAAGAAATCCTTCTTATTGTGTTTATAGTGCATTTTGGCTTATATGCGAATAGACAGAAAGACGATCGAGCCACTCAAAATCTGGTGCAGATGGGCAGTGCTTGGGATAAAGCTATATATTGTTACAAATTTTTGCCGGGGTTCGTTTGGATAGTGGAAGTTATATGGTGTGGAGAACGCTCAATCAGCAGGCGGCAGTAGAAAAAGAAACAACTACGTTTATTTACACGAAGACACACAGGACAGCACAAAAACGACAACTATATACAGCACAGAAGACGACTATCTTCAGCCGAGACGTGTAGCATACAACCAGAATCTACTGCAGACAGTACCACACAGCTCAGTTCAGCACGAGCTTGACTCTGTCGCTTCCGACTACTCCGCTCCGTCGATTCCCACTACTCTTCACTGTCACTTCCGACTACTCCGTTCTGTCGACTCGGACTACTGACTTGCCTGCTCTGGCAGCTGCAGCCCCTTTTATAGGTCTCAGGAGGCGGGGCTGGAAGCCTCTCAACCAATCAGGAACGTTCGAGGCGTATCTCGGTTCCTACTGGACGGATAGGGGAGATTCTCGATGTTTCGGGTATAATCTATTTTGGCACCAAAGTCACCAAATTCGTCGCCAAATGGTCGCCAAGCTCTGGGACACCCAGACTCCGTCCAGTACAGATGACTGTAAAACATTCTTTCCGACGATGGAACCAACTTTGCTGGGAAGCCGAATTGCAGGTTTGTAACAATATGTTTAATCGATATAATAGTTGGATAGATAGATTGACTTACACTCTCGGATACGCATATAGAACTCGCACACTCGGATAGGTACATAGACTTTCACACTCAGATAGGCACACAGACTTTCACTCTCGGATAGACAGACAGGCTACCATTTGTCAGAAGTAAACTGGATAGAGATCTAGAACTTTTATTTGAGGATCTCATGCAAAGCTTCATTTGTTTAGTTTGTTCCGTTTCTGAGTAATTGAACTCACAGGAAGAAGGGCACATATAATTTTTAAAAAGAGTTTTATTTTCTGAATCAAGGATATCTTTGACCTGAAAATTCCTCAAAATCTCGAGGTCGAATTTCACTTCAAATTACATTATTTTCTGTTTATACTCATTTCAACCCGGTACAGAAGAGCGTAAAATGCAGTAACATGTTATAACCAGTCAACATCCTTTTATTTCTCTATATATTATTAAAACTGTAATTGTTTAAATTAATAATTATTAAATCCATAATCCTATTAATAGGAAAAAATTATAAAATGCCTTATCTTCATTCTCATTTCTATTCTATCCTCTCTTTTTTTTTTTTTTTTCTCTTCGTTTCTCTGATGTCTTTTGATGTCTCAAAATTCCTCCCCATCGGCTCTAATCTTTAACTGCGTATTTATTCAAATTAGCAAATATCTCCCAGGCGGGTACATCGGATAAAAGAAACCAATTTTTGATGTTTCCCGCACCATCAAAAACACTTCGCTCCGCGGACCATTGTGATATTCGGCCTTCTTTCCATGCATCATTTCTGTCAATAAGGTTTCCTTCCTCCTCTCTTTAACAGCAGCAGGAACATTTCAGCACATCTTTTCATCCACCATCACCAACTGATGCCAGCAATAATAAAACAATCTTTTCACAGAAGACATCATCAGTTCGTTTCTCTTGAAATAAACTTTTTCCTGTCCTCTGCAGTCACTCTTTGCCTGAGCGCAAAATCCAGTTGCCATGGATACCGTCTTTCAAAGCATATCTGACGCTGATTGCTATAGATGTAGCATATATTAGATTTTCCTGTTTGTCTGGTATAAATTACTACTGTATGCAGCGTGCAGAATAGCGGAATCGATTCGCGTGCCTGCAGTGGTAACATTTTTTTTTTTTTTTCATCTCCGCTAGGATCCAGCATCGCGCAGAATTTGCCGTAGGTTTAAACGCTTTTCTAGCTCTTATTTTATAACTTTTTTGGTTATTATAAATTTCAAAAAGATATCAGTTATTATGAAAAGGGAGGTGGTTCAGTACCTTGCATATTTTGTCGTGGAGTAAAAGAAAAAACTTCAATCGTTTTGTGAAAGATTATAAAATATAATAAAATTCAAAAGAAAAAAAGAAATTCACACCATTTGAAAAACATTTAATTTTATGCTTTTCAATAACGATGAATTGAAAATTCTTGCTAATTCGGTGATTATCCTAATATCTTTTATGCCCAATTTCCTTTTTTATCATTAAATTTTCTAAACAATTGTAAATATTTTTGCACATTTGCTGCGAAGATTAATTCTTGCTTTGCAGTATAAAAAAATAATTTTGGAAAGAAGTCAATGCATGCGAATTTCATTTTTTCTAACGCATCGGAGCAAGTTCATAATTTAAGAACTTTTTTTGCATAAGATCATATATCTATTACTTGAAATAGCCACTTGATTTTAATATGCGATTTCCGTCTTCAGAGGTTATCTGGGCAAATCGACCTACATTCAGGCTTTTTCTTGTAGATGTTGTTACATCACAAAATATCATTTCTTTTTCTTTCAAAAGCATATTTCCCTTTTAAACATTAGTATTCTAATAGTATTTTTATTCTAATGTTGCCATTTGCAGTCTACATAAAATGGTCAAAACAAAAGATTGTGGATGGTTTGTAGAGATTACAATTCTAAAGGAGAAAAACATGAACTTTTGGAGAGGTATGTTGAAATTGCGTTTTGACGCCAAACTAAGCATTGATAAATATTTGTCCATGAGTTTGGCAAACTGTCGCTTTGTTGGCAAGAAAAATGATAAATTTTCAATGCTTCAGTTCTTTCGTGGACCATAAGACAACTATCGATTTTTCATGAAGACGCCAGTAGAAACTTTTAACTCTCTCATTTCAATGATATGGTTCCAACACCTCCTCCAGAAAGAGATTTCACCTTTTCATCAGAAGATATTGATGGTTCTCACATAGATTCAAGTTAGATGCATATACAAGAAAAAGTTTCGTTTCCATCTATGCAAATTGGCTAAAAGGACACTAGAGGAAACAGACCAGACTGATACTGCCCATTCTTTTTTTATTCACGGATAGATAAGAAAAAGTCAATACACATATCAAAAACCAGATGCTGCGAAACATCTAATCGCACTCTATAACGTCATGCTGCTTTCCTTCCTTAAAGACGCGGAATAGATTTTAAAATTACATTAGAAAGATAAATTTCAATTGTATCACATGAAGATCAGTTATTTTCTCGTATTGAAAGCTATAATGGTTCTTCTTTATCAGAGACTGATGTAACGCATTAATCCATTATCATCTACAACAGTTGCAAATGGTTTTTAACATACGATATTGAACTCATCACTAAAATAATGGGTTTACAAATTAAATATTTTTATAGACACCGTTTAACCTTCCTTCTGAACAGTAAGTTCAGCAAATTCATTTGTTGCTTTTTATTTGTTTAATTTTAATTTCAGAAGAAATTTAATTTAAATTGAAGAAGAAAGTTTAATTGTTTTTAGTTTAAGAAGAAAGTTCATATTAATACTGTTACGAAATTTTCTTTACCGGGGTTCGTTTGGATAGTGGGAGTGATATGGTGTGGAGAACGCTCAATAATCAGGCAGAAGTAGAATAAAAACAACGACGTTTATTTACACAAAGACACACAGGACAGCACAAAAGCGACAACTATATACAGCACAGAAGACGATTATCCTCACCCGAGACGTGTAGCACACAACAGCATACACAGCAGCATACAACCAGAATCTACTGCAGACAGCAGCGCACAGCTCAGTTCAGCACGAGCTTGACTCAGTCGCTTCCGACTCCTCCGTCTTCTACTTCTCCGACTCGGATTACTGACTCGACTTCTCTGGCAGCTGTAGCCCCTTTTATAGGTCTCAGGAGGCGGGGCTAGAAGCCTCTCAACCAATCAGAAACGTTCGAGGCGTATCTCGGTTCCTACTGGACGGATCGGGAAAATTCTCGAAGTTTCGGGTATAATCTATTTTGGCGCCAAAGTCGCCAAATTGGTCGCCAAGTCGCCAAATGGTCGCCAAGTTTGTCACCAAGCTCTGGGACCCCCGACACGACGCCCAGACTCTGTTCCATAGAGATGACTGTAAAACATTCTTTCCAATGATGGAACCAACTATGCTGGGAAGCAGCATTACGGATTCGTAACAATACGAAAGTAAAAGACAATCATATTAATACCATGCCCAGTTTTCGGTTTATTCAACTGGAGGTTAATATATAATAAATTGGTAATTTATTTTTGATGCGTATTTTAAAAATTTTAATCATGTATTGGCAAGTATTTTTTCCTAATTTAAAACATAAAAAACAGCCATTTTCCAATTTGTTCTTGTTCGCAAACGAAATAAATAAAATAGATTTTTATACATTACTTATATTTTATTATTCATATTGTTGTAGAGGGACGAGACTCTTTATTAGGTGTTATGCCTTGGATGAAAGAATGAGTTCAATTTCAGGAACTACTTTTTATTAGCGGGTTAAGTTCCACGGCACAAACATTTAACACAAGCATATTGAAGAACAAGGCATAGAACAAAAACACACGGCAAGCAAGGACAACACAAGAGACAAGAATGAGGAATCATGGGAAAACATGGCTCTTCAATGGCAATCATGGCAATCAAGGGAAAGGTGGCTCTAGTAGCGCCACCTATGAAGAAAGGAGAAGGCAGTAATTGTAACCGCTACATCGTTCATTTTTCTCCTGAAATGTTTTCTAATTGTAAAGCTGATTAAATTAAAAAATATTATTGTAATATTTTAAGTAAATTGGTTAAAATTTTGTTATATTTATTTTAGAAATAGATACTTTTGTATATTTCAAGAATTTTTTCAACTTCCACGAAAATTAGTAATTATCCCATGTCGGGAAATATATTTTATTTTAAACAAATATAAAATTAACTGTTAAATGCTTTTTAGGAGAGGAAAAACTAACATTCTAGATGTTTCTGAAAAAGTATTTAAAAAATTACAGGAATTCTTTATTTGTAACTATATTAATGAAATTCGATAAGATTATATTTTAGTTATTACTTTAATTTCATTAGTAGAAAA
Source organism: Argiope aurantia (assembly GCA_026543865.1). Classification (NCBI taxonomy): domain Eukaryota; kingdom Metazoa; phylum Arthropoda; class Arachnida; order Araneae; family Araneidae; genus Argiope; species Argiope aurantia. Next base: position 9,960 of record JAPMOR010084302.1, on the reverse strand, counting down.
TGTAATGTAGCGAAAAATGCAACCAAATTTCTATTCAAGTTTAACAGGAAATTTTTAAAAAGTAGTATGTCTACGCATGTGAAAATAACCAATCGAAAATTTTGTTCTGAATTGAACATTATAATATACTACAAATATTTTTATGAAGGTGACTTTGTAATATTAATTTGTGAAGTAGTGATGTAATATTAACAATTTTCTTAAACTAAAAGAAGTTTTCAATGTATTTTCCTTTTGTTCTTTAAGTAATATCATATTCTTTTTTTCTTGCCGAAATTCTTATTTAATGATCTTTTTTTACTTTTCTGAATGGAATTATTAATGCATGCTTAGATTAAATATTTCAAATGGGTAGCTGCAATTAATTTTTAGAATTTTGTCCACATTTTGAAGAAAAGAAAAAAAAATAATATGACCTCACTTTGAGACATTGAATATCAGATATAATAATGCATTTCATTTGCCCGTGTTATTATGTAAACTAAATTACAAGTCCTCAAAAATTAATCTTGGAAAAAAAGTTAAATGATCTTTTTCAGAAAACGAACTGCCAGAAAATCTCCCACTGGTGTGGTGTGGTGTGGTGTGGAGAGGGGGGGGGTGCCAGCTCTGGTGTCGTCCTCGTCATCTGACCGCGGTTCAAAATTAAAAGGTCCGTCCCAAAATAACCCAAGTGTTGTTTTAAACGGGACGTTAATATAATAAACCAAACTAAAGCCAGAAAATCTAGATTCAATACTTTACAATATAATTCCTTGTTAGCGCAACGCAAGGGTCTCGGTGGTATAGTGGTAAAATCTCATTTACGGAACTGGAGAACTTCAGGTTCGTGACCCGATCGCAACGAAGAACCATATTGTAAGCGAGTCTAATGCATGTTAAAAACGTCGAGGCCAAACGCCTTCCCTCCGGTATGGTGCGGAATTTTGGAGGGGAAGGTGCCAGTTGAGGTATTTGACAGTGGTTCCAATTTAAGAGTTTCTTTCCAAAAGAGCCTAAGTATTGATTTAAAATGGGGCGTTAATATAACTGTCTCTGTTAGCGGAATGCAAAACAGAATCAACATTTTAAGTCACTATGAGGATTTTGTTAACGAAAACGTATAATTATAACTTATTTCTGGGGCCACGGTGGCCTGGTGGTAAAGTCTCGGTTTCGGAACCGGAGGGTTTCAGGTTCAAGACCCGATTCCACTGAAGAACCGTCGTGTAAGGGGGTCTGTTGCACGTTAAATCCGTCCTGACCAAACGTCCTCCCGCTGGTGTGGCGTGACGTGGAGAGGGGGGTACCAGCTCAGGTGTCATCCTAGTCATCTGACCGAGGTTCAAAATTACAAGGTCCGTCCCAAAATAACCCTAGTGTTGCTTCAAACGGGACGTTGATATAACTAAAACTATAACTTATTTCTTCAAATCTTACTTGTAATGTCGAAGGCCAAAGTTTGAATTTAAAGTTATCATAGAATGTTAAAGGCACACTTGGAGCAGATAAGGCCAACATACATGTTGTCACTCTCATATTAGAGACTTTATTATCTAAAATATTTACTATCTTACAACGCACTGTCAACGTCAACCTCTTAGCAGAATATCGGTCTCGACTCAATGAGGCGTGCGTTAGATTCCATTTTCCTGGTCTTGAAGTTTCAATGGAATAGGGCCTCAGTTGACTATGGTTCAAAATTAAGAAGTCTGTGCTAAATTAGTGCTAATTTTACTAAACCTAACAAAGCTACTCAGTCATGTTCATTTTTTCCTTTTAATGTAGCGAGCAGTGCATTGCATAATGAAACTGGAATGGTGCATTCATAATTTCTTTCAATAATAGACGAAATGATATTGTATTTCAATCATAACTTTTGAAATTTTCAAATGCTAGTCCATTTTACTGAACTGTAAAGGATTTTTAAAAGAAAACAATAATTATGGGGAAAAAATCGATGACAACCCCATAAAGATCATCTCGAGTTCATTTGAATACTTTAAAGACCGTGACCCTTGTAACTTGTTTTTTACTGTAAAGATCTAAGGAATAGCTCTACCATTTCCTTCCTCGTTACATTTCTTCGACTAGAATTTTAAATAGATTGTCTAAAACGTACTAGCTTAGAAGGAAACCTATGAAACAATATATAACCTTGATACATAAGAAGTGACTTGCAATACTCGTGTTTAAAATGGTCACGTTTAGTTTCTCACGTGCTAGATTAGTTTCAATTTGAAATGCAATGCTTTGGAAGACCACGTATTTCTTTTATTTTCATTAAATTCTGTGTCTTTAATTATTATCCTAACCCTATGGAATGATTTTTTTTGTTTGTTTTCTGACATTTTACCATCATATTGTTTTTAAGCAATGTAAATCGTGAAATCATAAGAAACGTTCTGTAGTGCAGACCATTGGCTCCAGAGTTGCCAAATTTAATACGTAGCACCTCTTGTAAGGTAGGTGTTCACTAAAAAAAAATTATTCGAAAAAATTAATCGAAATTTAAATTCTTTTCCTTAGTAAATTTGGGTTATATATCACACAAAAACTATTTTTACACCACTTAAAATTTTTACAAAAATCAGCTTTTCAGTTATACTAATTTTTTTAAAAATTTTAATACATTTAATTTTAATTTAATTTAATTTAAATTTAAATTAAGTTAATTTTAAATAAGTTGTCGTCGCTTGCAATGGGAACGCTGTATAATGATCTATCGGTTGTACTGATCAAAATAGCGAGAAACGAATATCCCGTGTAGAAAATCAGACGGTTATAGTAACCAATAATTCATTCATTATGATTCCCATGTTTATCATGATTTCCAAATTTGATGCCCATTAAGTCGCATTCAAGAGAATGACCCTGTGTCATTGAGAAGTCTGCAAGATGGAGTCTTATGAGGTCCTGCGACATTTATTTTGACAAAGCAGATCTTATTTAGTAATTACAAGTAATTATTATATTTTCCTTGCAAATGGTGCAGGCTCAAATTGCTCTTTGCACGCGGGATAGTGCCGACTCTAAGCAATTAGGTTGAGTTTAATTAGCGCCTCGTTTTAAAGCAACATTAGGGCTGTTTTGGGATGGACCTTATAACTTTGAAACGCGGTCAGGTGACGAAGACGATGCCTGAGCTGGCACCTCTCTCTCAAAATTTCCACACCACACCAGCGGGTGGACGTTTGGCTCTGACGGATTTAACGTGCACCAGGACCGTTAACATGATGATTCTTCGGTAGAATCTGATTAGTCTGTAACCCTTTGGTTCCGAAGCCGAAACCTTCCCACCGCGGCTTTTAAACAATAAGGATTTCATCCTCTTACATTGTGAATCTGTTTCGTATGATACTTCTATGCATAATTTTACAATCCTCATCCAACTTGTACTCAAAGTTAAGTGGGGAAATGACTTTATTATTAAGATGTAATTGTTTATTTCAGATTGCTTTTCCGATTTTATTCACCTCAAATTTAAAAATAAAGTTAATTATACGTATTATAAACTATTGAATTGAGTAAAAATGGATCTTAATGGTAAGGGTGGTACGTTATCGTTAATGATAAAACATTTTATATAATTAAATATTTTTGGAAATAAAAAGAAATTTGGAAAGAATTTTTAACCTTTTATCTTGTCTTGTATCCATTTGCTTATCTTGAGAAGAAGAAAAAAATAAGAAAACAATGAACATATTATAAGAAAAATAAAAAAATAAAAAAAGTAATGATATTACAGATCTTCTCTCTCGAGGTTACTGACATTCCTTTCAAGCACTGAAATATATTAGTTCCTTTCCGTACCCTCCCATTTTCACCAATTGATTCCTATTTAGTGGTTCCATTCCTCAGCCGAATTAGAACGATGTGGAAACCATATTTCGCCCCTCCGTCTTTGTTTTTACTGCTGAAGAAAACTCGGTTATTTAATCCCGAGGTCACGTGATTGTCGATCACCCTCTCAAATTGCATTTTTTACTCGAGGAGGGTGTCCTCACGTGATGAAGTGGATGGAAGGGGAGGGAAAATGATTTCGAATGATAAAATGTTGGCTCGGATCTTTCGCCAAGAAGGAAAAAAAAAATTCCCTAACTTTCCCTTTTTATCCCGCCCTTAATGTTGAGCTCGTTACTCGAAAACATACGCCTGTCTTATCGGAAAAAAATTCTAAAAAGGAAACAAACTTCTTTTTATTTTTACTGTAATAATCTTGACTGTCGTCTTTTACTTTAATTGCGACAAACATTTTTTTGTTGTTGCTAGAAATTCTTTTGTATTGTACTCTTTTTTTATTTAAAAAATATCAAGCTATTAAAGAATTTAAAGAATTACAAATGTCCTCTCCTTTTTCTGTCAAAGCCATGAAAAGGGATGCCGATTTTATTGAATTTTGCTTAACGATGCTGAAAAAGCGAAATATGTTTTTACTGCATTTAAGGTGAATTTGCATTTTTTAAACAAACATTTTCTAAATATAGCTTCCCCGTTACTCATTAATAAAAAGTAAAAACCCAAAAAGGTGCAAGTCCCATTATTCGGTTTTATTATTTTAAGATATGAATCAGGTTTTCTAAGATACAAAAAAAATTAATTAGATAAAATTTTTAATCTATGGGAACTATAATACACATAAAAACTAAAGGGAGCAAAATTTTCTTTTATATGATAAATCTTAAATCCGATTACTTATTCGATTCCAATATGTTACACGAAATCGGTGTAAATTAATCGGAGCAATTTAATTTTTGATTTCCAAATTCGTGATGTAAGATTTCTGCTAAATTTTATTCATCGAAGCCATTGGCAGTTTATCTCGAAATTTGTTCCCAATTATTTAATATATTTTAAACTAAAGAATTATAATGACTTATCAGAAAAGATTTTTTTTTTCATTAAATAACTAAATCATTGACAACAATTTCGTTTCAAAATTAGAATGATAATAAAAGTCCAATTTATTTTATTAAATTTTGAGGAATTTGAATTAATTTTTTTTTTCCTCATGGAATATTTTTTCATTCTGAGTCGTGGTCAGATGACGAGACCGGTAAAAACGTCGTGACAAATAAATTAATAATGCCTATGTATATTTTTACGAAATCTACATATGAATTATAGCGGCATCTACTTATATGATGGACCAATGACAATGACGTATAACTAATTAGGCGCATCAGGCAGCTGCCTAGGACAGTTAGGCGAAATGGAGTCGAAAGCTGGGGGATTAAAGAACTTTTTTTTTCTATTTGTCAAATAAATAATTTTGCAAAAAAAGAAAATTCTATGCATTATGAGATATTATTATAATATTAATACTTGATCAAGTATAATTGATCAATAAAAGATCAAAAATAGATCAAAATAAAGTTAATATATGTTCTCAGAGGTATCAAAATAAAAATTATTTATCTGAAATAAATCGTTAACATGTAAAAAATAAGTTAAAAAAGGGAATGAAATGGCCTAGTCTATTAAAAGAGGGGTCTCAAAATAGGCTCCTCATCATCCACTAGATTTACCAGTAGTCTAACGCTACCCAAGTTTTATTGTTACTAGAGTAAGTGCTCAAAGCTTATAATGCTTTTGCTTAAAAAATTACGAATATGCAGCAATATATCATGATACAACGCGTATGTGAATTACAATCAGTTTATTATGATTATTAAAATTTGGAATACACTTATAAGGTCTTTATTCATTGGATTAGTGCCAAAATCACTTATGTGGTCTTTATTAATTGGGAGTGCGAGTTAAATTCGCTCATGAGCTTTTTACTAATTGAGAGTGTGTGCCAAATTCACTTCTGTGGTCTTTATTAACTGGGAGTGCGAGTTAAATTCGCTCATGAGCTTTTTATTAATTGAGAGTGTGTGCCAAATTCGCTTATGAGATCTTTATAAACTGGGAGTGTGTGCCAAATTGCACTATTTTATAAATTATCGTCAAAAGAAGTTCCCCGGAAAATAATTTTAAAATAATTAATTTAGTATTAGGGCTGAAATATAACACAGTTATTTTTCCCTTTGGGTTTCATTTAATCATAAATAGTAGATATGCCTTACTTGAAAATGCTGTTTAATACATTCAATCCTAATCATTTTATTTTCATGCAAAAGTTTAATTCTGATTATTCGAACTTGAACGTCCTCGGCAACTGAAACCTTCGAAATTTAATTTGTAAATAAAAGAAATTCTTTCCCACTTATTACATCAAATGTGAAATTTAATAAATGTAGAAAAAATTAGTTTTTCCTCCTTATAAAACAGCATAAAAATATTTGTTTTTTAATAATAAAAAAGTGTATTGGGGGGCGATAACCTCCAAACTCATAACCGTAAATCGGAATGCTCAGAAAAAAAGAAATGTTAGTAAAATCAATACAGAATTGATATAATATGTGAGAAAAGATTTCACAATAGTTTTGTATAAAAGATTTTTTAAACTCTCTTTTCCAAGAATGTAAATCTACATTGAATCCATGAAAACTAATAAAAATCTAAAAGATTATATTCAGATAACCATATCCAAATAATATCAGATGTACTATTAAAGTAAAAAAAAAATTATTTTATCATACTTTCTAGATTTTTTTAAAAATTTAAACTGACTGATCATATAGAATATTTTTCTTATTTATCCTCTATGTATAAAATACAGAAATTTACTATGTATAGGATGTGGTCATGAAACCTTTCTCCTTATTATCATTTAAAAGTAAATGACACAATAGAAATCCTCTATTTTAATTTAGTGTAAAAAAAATCCATTTTGATGTGAATCTAAAAATTTTTTAAATCTCAACAAATAATTTCAAAAGAAATTATTTAGTTTCTAATTTTCTTACAATCCGTCAAAGTAGAATGAAATAAAACCCCACTTACCTTGTAATTCAGAGACAATTGACATCTCTAAAATTATAAAAAATGCTATAGTGTATCAAAGAATGTTAAAAATGTATCTTTGCGTTTTTCAATAAAGCTTCTTTGAAACTGAATGAAAAATATAAACCTTGACTTTCAGCATAAGTAATTTTGGCTACTTATTAAAAAAATGATATTTATAAATTCTTTTTATTAAATCTATAATGTAATTGTACTTTTAAATTAGATATCTAATTGGGTATAAAATTAATTTTATGCTGATTCTGTTAATGAAACGAAACACATCATTTATCATTTCTGCCATAAATTTAAAAAATAATGACTAGAAAAGTTTGATAATAAGAAAAAGTAATAATGAATATTTCATTCAGTTGAAATACTCATTAATATAAACTAGAAATGGAAGCTAAAAAACTTTTGTGTTATTTAAAAAGGAAAGTTACTTTATAAAATGGAATATACCATATAACTTTTTTAAATTGAAAACTCATCTATTTTTTACTATATAAAGAATGATACTTTCTGCTCTAGAAATGCCAATTCTTTTCGCTCGATATTTCTTTAATGTATACAACATTCATAATGATAGAAAAAAAGATCATTCATATAAGATAAAAGTCATCAATAAAGAGGTTTATATTAAAAGATCTTTCCTTTACCTGAAAAAAGAAAAAAATAGTAATTTCCAAAAAATTCCCTAAATCATAAGGAATAACGGCTTTCAAATTTGTCGAAAAGACTCTTCGCTCAAAGTAACAGCCGACACAATCATACCCAACTATTTCAGGATTTAAAATTCAAAAACAAATAAAATCCATTATCGCGTTCAAAGGTTTTTATGTTGTCTGCCATTAAGAAACGTCATTAAGAAAAAAACACTCTATTTTAGAGAGCCGACGACAAATGATCGCAGATAATCAATTACTGAGATCTCTAGGGAATTTGAAGAGGGAAAAATCTCTTTCGTGCGTCGGGTACGTAAACCAGGAAGCTAGCTTCATCACAAGAGAACCTCTCCTCACACAGAGAGAAAAGCAATGCGTTTTTGGAAAGGATCCAGTTAAGCCGCAGCATGTGGACTAACGATGAGGTAGGGCCCACGCCGGCTTTTTTATTGTTATTTATTGAAGCATAGGGCGCTCGGGAACCTGTTGAAAACTAACATAGCCTAATGGAAGGTTGTTTTTTTTTTCAGATAAATCTGCGTATTTATTTATTTATTTTTTTCATTCAGAGGAAACGAAAAAAAAAAAAATAATAATAATAATTTTTGTGTCAGAACGGAGTTAGTGTTACTTCAGTAACAATTTTTGGATATAATTTCATAAAATGCGCTTTTTTTATTTGCTTCTACCTTTTTTCGTTTAATTAATTCCCCCTTGGATAAAATGTTACTTCTGTAACGTATTTGTAATCACTCTAAAAGTTAAAGAATTTTATTCTTTTGAAATTTTAGAATGGATCAATTTGTTTTAATTTTCATTGTGATATATATATATATATATATATATATATATATATGTGTGTGTTTCATTAGTCAAAATATACTTAATAAAACTTTCATATTTCAATATCGGCCTCAAGATCAAATAATTCTATTGTAATAAATCTATATATTTGCTTTAGTTTATATGCAAAATTTTCATTTTTTTTTAATTAAAAATAATTCTGAAGCTAATAAAATTTGTCCCTGATTTGAGAAAAAAGCTGCTTATTTATTTTCATGCTCAAGATTTTAAGAATTTTTTTCCAAGAGCACAAACCAGTTTCTTATATTATAACCAGTTTCTTTTCTTCATTGATACAGATAAATTTATGTTCTTAACAATTATGTATGATATCAGTTTCTTTAAGATATTTTAAAATGGATTCAAGTATTACATTTTAAAAACAGAAAAATGATGTTTTGTGAAAGAATATTTTTCTACATCTCAAAATCTGAAAAAACCAGCAAAGTTAAAAAAAAAATTTTGAATTTCCGATTAATTTAATTTAATTTGCCATATATTTATCCTGTAAATCTTTTAAAAATTAAACCTTTCAATAAGTGTTTCAAAAAATAATGAATTTAAATTTTAGATTTTTCATAAAGAAAAATGACTTTGTAAAAAAATGATTCTAAAAATATTAGGTCGATGCCATTGTAAAGAGAAATTACAAGAAAATAAAATTAAATTAAAAATATCTTACTATTTTGGCAATTTCTATTATGGATATTTTATTGAAAATTTATGAAGGTGGAAATCCCTTAGATAAGTGGGGTGGAATGAGTAGGTGAATGACTTTGCCTTTGATCTGCAAAAACTGCTGATTAATCAATGATTTTTCACTTTTCCTTTGAGAATAGTAACACTAATGAGGTCGAGTTATTACTATTCCGATAACAAGACGTAACACCTGTTGGAAAGGGTTCGGCTGTGGCCGGTGATGAACCTTAGAATTCTGATCTCATTTCCTGCTCTGATATCGTGACAACCATCATTTAGATAACCCCGGATACTTAGGGAATGCGGATTAGCTTACATTGGGTTTTGATTTAGTATTACAAAAAGGAAAGGATGTTTGTAAATAACGTATTTAAATAATCGCAACTTATATCTACTGTAGAGAATTTTAATGAACAAATAAGTCCAATTTAACAACAGTTTAAAATTTAATGTTTTGAATTCCACCAAGTATCATCTGTACATGCTAGTGTTTCGGATTAGAGATGAAAATACTGGTTCGTGAACTGTTCTGTTCGTCTGAATACAATTCAAGAGCATATGGCCTATCACAATATACTCATCTTATAATTTCTAAAGCTTGTCCTTAATTTTACAAAATTAATATAGTGGATTTGGTATAAAAAGATAAACACTTTGAAAATATTATTGTCAAATTCCCTTGTAAAGAATATTTAATTCCTTTAACAATTCATTTACACCCTTAAATGATTATCAGAAGATTATGTATTTGATACAATATGTATTTTCCGTAAGTTTGTGCCTATATGCTTTTTATTTAGTGAAAAATTTACTTTTCTTTGGTCGTGCATCTCGTGCTGCGAACATGCTGCTTTTCTGTCAGCTGATATCGAAGTGGAGTGAA
>JAPMOR010084298.1:0-11347 GCA_026543865.1 Argiope aurantia | reverse complement strand
CGTGCTATTCATTAACGAATGATTCAGTTAACTAATCATGATAATTCGATGCACAAATCTGACTCGCCAAAACACGTCAATAGAGGATTAAGCAAATTAAAACTTTCCTCCTAGACTTCTGAAAACAGCGATCTTTCTCCTCAATATGGGGTTGATTTTTTTTTAATTCCGATTTTTCCTCGCGCTCTCTTTCATTGCTGCTTATCGCTTAATATTTTTTTGACGCAAGGAAACGCGCTTAACTGCAGACCTGCGATACAGTTATTGCATCGCATGACGTTTGCGATAAAGTCGCTTTATCACTTTTCATTATCGATGCCCTTGACTTGGAAATAAAAAAAAAAAAGCCGGATCTGAACTATCGTAATCGTTTCTCTACTCAGTGACTTTCATTTCTTAAAATGTCACTCGATTATACATTTATTTCCTTTGTCTGCTGGAGAATTCCATGCAAAATTATTATAGTTCCTGGTTGGTCTGTTTAAGGAACAGATACGGAGTCGTGTTGTTTTATTGTCTGAATGTTTAACGTTTTATTCTTTGAGGTTGTCAATTAAGAAGAATGGATGGACATCCTTTCATTATTATTTTTGGTCTTGGCATTTTGATTTTTTTAAACTATATTTCTTTTTAAAGTTTTTTAACCCTTCGCGGTCAATGTACTAATAGTTACAAATTAGGGTTAGCAAACAATTTTAAAATGTATTTTTATTGAAGTCGTTGTTAATGCATAGATGTGTTGAATGCCAAAATATATTCTCTTTCTGAATTACTCGATATAGCAACAATTTTTTAGTCGTCAGTCCAGCTTGAAAAAGTGTCCCAGTATCGAATAAAATGCTCCATATTATCTTCCTTTGTCTATAAGTAGTTCATATGGAATAACTTTTTTAAATAACTTAATTGAACTAAGAGAATTTTAAAATTCTTATTTCAGTTATTTAAATGCTATAAATTACCTAGTTTGGTAAGTTGAACCATATATACAAAAATAATAGGGATTTTTGATTAAACTGTTAGTTATATTTATATAACCATTTAAAGATTTTACATCATTAGACGCTATTTACTCAAATTGTAATGTGTGAGAGAATTTTCTGATCAAAAGCCTCATAAATTAAAATCGAATGCATATTTTTTCTTCAAATTTAGTGTACCAATTTCTCTACGTTCTACAGTTCCTGAACTAAATAAGTAATTCTTTTACAAATATTTAATATTTGTTTTAGTGCTTCGCAGTGTGATAAAAATAGAAAGTGTCGTGTTACTTATCAGTTGAACTCTAATGTTTAAAGAGTGGGTAGAAATACAGCTTTTTTTTTTTTTTGTCAATTAGTATATCTTGGTTTCATGGAGGTTTTTTCTTTTTATTACAAAAATTCTAACTATTTAAAAAAAATTCAAAAAATTCGTCCTGAACGTAGTCACGTACTTTAAAACAATACTTTATTACACTTAATCTGATGATGTGTGAATATTTATTACTTTTTTTTATTTTAAAGGAGTGATCTTCCCAATATTATTTTTCTTTTTATTCCCATCACCAAGTCTTATTAAATTAAATTACATATGCTTTTCAGAGTGATTCTTATATATTTTTCAAATTTAAAAGAAATCAAAATATTGAACATTGCAAACTGTAAAACAATCTATGGAATGAAATTTTTAACTGTAACGAAGCCATTTTTTTACAATTTTATCCATAATTTTAATAGTTAGGATAGTAGTTTTAAAAATGCATCAATCAATAAAATGCAGATTCATCATAAAAGCTTATGTAAAGCGAATTGCGGCATTTGATTTCAAAATGTCAAACGCGATTAGTTATCTTTTCTGAAGATAAGCGGCATCCCTGTTTGTCTGTACGCGGTGTCAAAAAGAAAATAGTTAATTGCAAAAAATGGGTTTCTGATAGGAATTTTATCAATGGAATTAACAATGCATGCTTGAATTTATAGAAATGAAGAATCGAAATTAGAAAATGAACGAATCTTCTGGAATTCTCTTCCTTTGTAAGTCATAGTTCAGTTACCTAAATGCTTTGTATCAGTGTCAGTACCATCGTTTGAGTCTGTTTTTATATTTTTAAATTTGGGATGTGTTAACGCTTTAAACTTCATGAATATACTAAACATTTATTTCCAGTTATTTTTTATCAAGAATAATCTTGTATCTGTGAATTATGTCGATCTGGTTGTTTTAACAAAAAGAAAAAAAAAAAAACTTTGCTGTCAAGAATTGAGGTTTTTTATTGGCATTCTATTCTACATATTTGTATTCTATGCATAAAGTTCTACATATTTGTAGGAAAAGTCATGTCTACAAGTCATCTAGTTACATGTTAACATACATTTATTTGAAACAAGATTTCAAATTTAGTTTTAAAATTATGTAAATTTTTAAGAGGAATTTTTAATTTACTATATATTTTCATGAAAGTAAATTTATCAAAACAAAAAATTGTTTCCAATTTATTTTGAAAAACGTAAGCCAAATTGTAATTTTAACTATATTCTTACTAACCTGTTTCTGCTTCTAAGTTTTCATCACTGCATCGTTTCATTATAGTGAAAACTGCTTTCATTCAGCAGCAATATATTAATATCTGAATGAACAACAGATGTATCTGAACGCATTTAGTAGCTCAAGAACACCTGTACATTGTACCTATATCTTGAAGCAAAGAAAATTCAGCTTTCAAGTACAGCAGTTTCAGTTGAAAATAATCTTTACTAATATTACTGCTGCTGCTACTGGCAGTATTAATAGTATTACCCATTTTCAGACGCCTTTATGAAATCACCGAAGTTTCTTAAGAGAAACCATGCTCTTATCGACAGAGATGCTAAAGAATACTATTTTGATTGAAAGGTTTAATATTGCCTAGGAGAAATTTAGAAGTTGCTATTCATTGAAGATATTTTTTTATTCTTTTAGAATTTTTTATATGTGATTATTTAGAATTATTACATCTTCAGTAATGCATTAACTTCCTGATCAGACGACACATCCTGTTTTGGACATTTATTGTTATTTTGATTCTTATACTAATATAAGGAGCATTTGAGATATTGAAGCTTTTCTAAGGAATTTTAAAATTTTAATTCTGTTGCTTAGTTGCAGACTTAAAACTAAACATTCAGTATTTCGATGCACGTGTCAGATGCATCGTTTGCCAAGGGGTTAAATATTTTCGAAAGTCAGTGAATTTGTGAATATGCTGTAGAACTGAATGCATTTTATTAGAAATATCTAAATCGCCTGTTAGGCATGACGTCTTCAGAAGGCATTTTGTAATGCATTAGTGTTTTTGAAATTCAGTGAATTCGTGACTATGCTGTAGAACTAAATGCATCAAGTTTAAACCTTTTTGAAAACGAATACCAAGATTCACACGCAAGATGGTTGGCAAAAGGCTTTTCAATTCAGAATACGCAACCTTTGCGGTTTCTAATCAAAAGGAATCTTCACTATCTGAAGTCGGCGTATTTGAAATAATTGTGCAAATCAGCATCCATGCCGGAACGCCGTGTCGCGGATCATCTTACCATGTGGCTACTCCATCCCATGCATTTGCGAGTGAGTCAGTCTGCCGGTGGGACTACCGATTTTCATCTCCGACGTCTCTATCTTTAGAACTTGTGGCAAGAAGCCAGAGGGAAGACCTTCTGTTCTACGTCTGCGATGTATGATCTCGACGCTCTTCCCACTTGATAGGAGGAGACTGAGTCAGTCCTTTTTTTTTTTTTTTTTTTTGACACATGGTAATCTTCATCTGGGTCACACAAATAATGTAGGACAGTGGTTCTTAATCCTTTGACTTGCTTGTGGTGCGAGCCACTGTTGCTCAAGTACTTGGAATAATTTATTTCAAATAGCTTTTGAAAACGAAATTCGTTTTGTCTTTTTTAATGCATTTCTTCATACGCAAAACGTAATGTATAAGTTCTACATTTGTAATATTTATACAATGATGCCTACAGAGTGAGAAAATTGTCTGGTGCAGCTTTATTAGAGTGCCGTAAGTTTTGGCGCATTTATTTTTACAAAACGCGAAAAAAATCTTATGCCAAAATAATATTTGCAATCGCACCCGCTTCTAGTGAAGGAAAAATGGTCCTGTGTTTACTCATAGCTTGATGATTCAGTACTGACTAATCAAAACGAATAGGTTAAAAAAAAAAGTAAGAACATCAGGAAGCTTTCATGTTTCTCTAGGTAAACAAGAACATGTGAATAATTTTTCAAGCATTTTTGTCGCAACTAAAGAAAGGGATGTTAGAGAATGTTTCATTCACTGCGGCTGAAAAGGTGATAAACAAGTTTAAGTAAGCAAAAATGTAGTTTTTATCGGTTTGTACAGAATTTGTTTCTTGCGAGTGCAATTTTTTCTTTTGCCATGGCATTATAAATATGTAGCATAGGCAGATTAGGCAATTGCTCAGGGTCACTTGGCTGATGGGCAACTGCATAGAAATAAATTTAAAAAAAAAATGTTTATTCCCAAATTTAAAAAAGACAACAAAAAAAAACGGGAATTTTTTGAATTATGAAATATTAGAATAGTATTAACAATTTGTCTAGTATGATTAACTAGGTTACCAATCTGTTTTGCACCTTTCATTTAGATTATTATTTAATATGCAATAACATATAGTTAAATAAAATTGGGTACGAAGGAGAATGTTACTCAGTCGCAAATCATTAAAAAAGCTCAATTTTTTTTTCCAGTTATTTGTATAAAAATTCTGAAAAAAAAAATTAAGTTTAAAAAATATCTCATAAATCTAAAAAATAATATATAATAAATAATATCTAAGTTAAAAATACATTTAAATTTGAAACTAAGTTGATAAAATGGAGAGGTGGGGGGGGGGGCTCTTAATCTCTGCATGGATATTTGACGGTCCTAAATCCGCTTCTGAACATTTTTCCGCTTTCCGTTAACGTAGGAACCGAAAGAAAAATTATCCGTTGTATTAGATGCGTTCTTGGAATGCATTAGAAAATTTTCGTTGTTGTTTTATTTTGCTTAAATGATATCCTGGTTGCTTTCACAATAACTCGTGGAGTTTATGGTGGATTTGGGGCAAATATTTGTTTTATAAACTTAGCATTGTCCTGTAGTTTTTTTAAGTCTTCCCTATTTTTCTATTCACAAATTTCTGATTAACTTAGTGTGAAAATAGGTGTTTGCTGCTTAACTTCGCAGAATTAATATAAATCTATGTCGAAACATAAGCGAATTGCAGATGGAACAAGTTCCATTTGGTCTTTCCAAATGCAGATGTTCAAGCTTATCCTGATGGCATATAAAAAAAAATAGTTTGAGAATTGGCTGCACAACAAATTTCCCTTTTGGATAGTGAAATTTCAAATTTCTGTGTAAGTAAAATGCTTGATGAAATATAATTGTTTATCATGTACAGAAATTCATATACAGTTGATATTCCTGCTGTATTTAATATGAAAATTCTTGCACCAGTTTTTACAAATTTGCTTTAACATAATTCGAAAATATGTATGTACATGTTTTAAAATTTATGGATGATATTTAGAATAACAAATTTCTGAGAATTTAAACTCGTAATTATGTTCCAATTTCTTTTCCTGTGTTCTTTATACTTTTAAAAGATACATAATAATTGTTAGAAATATTATGATCCTAACTTTTTTTATAACTAACTTTTTTATATAACTTTTAACTAACCTTTTTATATATTACTGCTAAAGTTCATATAATAATTTTTTCGTATTCAATTAGTTTCATGTTTTAGGGTTTTCAGTAATGTTGGATTTAGGTATATTGCCATCCTCGGCAATGCACAGATTGCATTTTTATAATCAAAACAATTTAGTTTCATATTTTAACATTTATTTATTTTAAGCTAATTTTTTACTTTATTAAATTTATGAGAATGTGTTTTCTTTTTTCACTACATATTCCAATGTATCCATATTTGAGCGCGAAATAATTAAATCGGGCAATTGACGTCTATAAATATTTCAATAAGTGGCCGTAATGAAATATATAAAAATATCAAATATATTTGACGAAGTATTAAAATTATCCATAAATTTTATAATACATTAAATTTGTGGGGTTTTTACTAACATTTATTTGGTAGTTACAAAAATCAAGTTTTTATTGAACCATTTGCTTCCCCTTGTCTATCTAACAGCTCTAGGCAGGTGCTTAGTCGATAATCCTTAACTGTAGTAAGGCCGCGGTGGCCTGGTGGTAAGGTCTCGGCTTGTGTACCGTAGGGTTTCAGGTTCGAGACCCGATTCCACCGAAGAACCGTCGTGTAAGGGGGTCTGTTGCACGTTAAATCCGTCATGCCAAACGTCCTCCCGCTGGTGTGTTGTGGCGTGGAGAGGGGGGTGCCAGCTCAGGTGTCGTCCTCGTCATCTGACCGCGGTTCAAAATTACGAGGTCCGTCCCAAAATAGCCCTCTTGTTGCTTTACAACGGGACGTTAATATAACCGAACCGAACCTCAACTGAGTTTGTTATTGTCATATGCCTTAATTAAGCCTAAAAAAGCTTAATTATTAGAGTGCCTATGCATTTTCCACTCTATTATAAAATTGAAATATCGTGAAAAGATTGTAAAATTTAGTTTGTGTTTTTATTCACATTACAGAAGCCGCTTTGAATAATGCTAATAAACGATTCCGAGAAAGGGTTGGAAAATTTTACAGTTGCAGTAAAAAACTTCAAATTTTAATGCGCTTTTTCAAAACAAGTGCATGCTCTAACGGAAGTTTTGATTAGCAAATCTTAATTCTTTAATGCTTTTCTCGTTACTTTAAAGATCTTTCATATCACTGAAAAGGCTCTTTATTCGATATTTAAGACATTAAATAATTGGAATGTGTAATCAATTGCAATTTGTATGAAAGAAAAGTTACGCGGCTAACGTGATACCTTTTCAAAAATTAGTTCCTTAAAATGTTTAAGTCAAATGGTAATTCTTAATATCTTCTCTGAGAAGGTCTTTATTGTTGAATCGTTGCAAATGCTCGCATTTCGAATTAACCGAAAACTGCGAAAGAAAGAATGAATTAAATCTATGGAAACCTCTTGCTACAGGAAAATTTCTTCGCTGTAGAAAAGCGATTAAAACTCGGAGCCAAACCATTGCAAAAATATTATTACTCATGGATATTCTTTCTGCCTGTCCTCTGCCTGAAAAGAAAATTGCTTCAACTGAATGATTCTCAATGTTGCTGAAAGGAAAAGTTCTTCCAAAATGTCCGTCTGTGTGAAGGCGTGCGATTTTCCTTTTTGAATCGATTAATCGAACCTGAATCCTTCATCTTCTTTCTCTCCCTGTGGACAACCCCTTCACTTCCATTTCTGACCTTCGACCTTTGAAGCGCGTGGGAGGGGACTGCGTCGTCTGTTTGACATTTGGAAAAATGACCTTTGACTCTGGGTGCGGAGGGGGGTGGGGTGGAGTTGCATTTCCTTGTTCCGTTCCCTCCTCTCTTTTCTCCGGAAGTTTTACTTTATGATGTAAGGATTTGGTTTAATCAGATTGAACTAAAAGTAGAACGTTGCTGTAACGGGAAGCTAGATCGTTTGGGAATTCAAATGATGGTTATGGTTCTCCGAAGAAATATCTTGCATATAAAATAAGACTAAAAAAGGAATAGAGAGATTAATGCCATAATTATGCGCCCGTGTGTTTAACAATCTAAAACTTTTGTTATCGAAGTATTCTTTGATTATAGTTCTTAAATCAGAATATAGCTGTATCACAATATTAATTCTTCAAATAGTTCAACCAATCGGTTTAGTTTGAATATATTTGGTCAAAATTTGTAATGGAAATTCTTGGTTTTATAAGTGTTTTTAATTTTTTTTATATATTTCATTCATTTGTCGTGTTTCGAATGTATTCAAAACGTGATCCATCCTTTGTTTGATAACTTCGGAACTTTTTTTGGGGGGGGGGGGGGGGGTATTCTAGTTTTTCAGCCAAATAACGTTTGCTCTTAAATATTTTATATGATTATATATTTTTGGTAGAATTTTTAAAAGTGAATAACTTTTAAAACTGTTTTTTACCAATGGACTTCTAGGCAAAGAATTATTCCTTAGAAAATAATCTTAAATCTCTGAAATAAAATTGTTCAACAATTTTCTCCCTTTCTCAAAACATAAGTTTTGAGTTCAATGTTGCACAACTTTGCATTCCATAAATTATTTCACTGTAGATAAGACATAAAAAAATTTCAGTTAATAAATGTTTGTGCATTTTTTTTAAGAATTATTTCAATTATGCTTAACGCTATGCCGTCCTGCGACACTAGAGTGGTGTCGCACGTAAAGCATTGCTCAACGACCGGCGTCACCACAGTAGTGTCGTACGTAAGTATACAATTTATAAAGTTGACAATCTCCCGATAACCTCAAAGACTACCGGTTGCAATCGAAGAAATTTTTACAAGACATGCGGACGGCAAAGTTAATTTATATTTCGTTCATACTTTATATTGATTTGTTGCATCAATCATTTAAAAATCATTAATAAATGATCATTAAAAAAATATGAATGTAAAATTATAGAGAATATCTTAAGCTCTGAAATTTTTTAATCATAATTTTTGAAATTTGTTTTGATTATTTATTATTAGTCTAGTTGGAAAAAAAATGTTCAGATATTTGACTACTCGGAATAACTTTTTTGTTATCGAATCGAAAAACATTCTAGATTTGTCCAGATCAGAACAATATGTTCCGTTTTTCACTTACAAAAGTAAATAGTTCCTTTTCTTTAATTGAAACAATTAACTTTGAAACTCTACTACCCAAAATTTACTTTGCATAAATAATCACTTCTTTCTATAAATAATTCTATATTATATCTAGTTACTTTGAATTGTAATAACTTTTCCTTGCAAACATAACTGTAGTGTTTCGAAATAATAAATAACAGGTATAGTAAATTAAAATAGCCCGATTATCTGCTTATTGAGACTTGGCACCTCCTCACCACTCATCAAGCATCTCGAACGCTCTCTTGGATGAAATTTAAAAAAAAACCTATTTCTTGAGTTAAAAATCATTTCTTTATTGAAGTTTAAAAAATATTCAATCGATTATTTGTTACCGTCATATTTTTTTTCGTCTTCGTTTTAAAAAATGAATAGACAAAAATAAAAAATAAACCATTACATTAAGTATATATACAACTTCTCGTCTGCCTGCGTCAGAATTTCATCGTTGACGTTCGAAAAGATTAAAAGAAGAAAAAAAATGTAGCAATTTCGTTCCTCACGCGAATTTTATCGTCTGAGAAATAAAATTCTAATCAGTTTTCGAATCAACTGTCAGATGAGAAGTCTAGAAATCCAATTCTGCCTTCCTCCATCGTTTCAGGTGAGAGGTTGACACCTGCGTCTCTTCTTCGAACAGCTGTGAGACCTCGTGACGTCATGGGAGGAGAGAGTGAGAAGGAGGGGAGGGTGCATGGATGGTAAGAAATTTGCAGGAATGGGTCTACCTTTTTCCAGATGGATCGATACTGTATTACGTACATATACACACATACTTTC
This sequence comes from Argiope aurantia, assembly GCA_026543865.1. Taxonomy (NCBI): domain Eukaryota; kingdom Metazoa; phylum Arthropoda; class Arachnida; order Araneae; family Araneidae; genus Argiope; species Argiope aurantia. The sequence goes on along the minus strand of JAPMOR010084298.1, from coordinate 1,781 downwards.
AGAGTTGCTTTTTCATTTTTTTCCCCCTAAAGCTATTTGCGGAAGAATGAACCGTTATTTTCCTAAGAGGAAAGTGGAGTAATTCGATGTTTTTGGTGACCTTGAGGTTTGTAAATGGTTTGGTATTTAGAACACTTGCAAAAAGTTTTGCTGATAGTTCTCATAGCTTTTTTTTTCCATTGATTTCCTTATAAGCGTTCAATTTAGTTGAATAAATTAAAATTTAAAATCATCCGTATAAAACTGCGAATCGTTTATTTTTTAAAAACATTTTATATGCCTCACATATTTTTTTGTTTCAATCTAAATACCTTTAGCTTACTTATTTCTTTAAAATTAGAAAAAGAATGAGTCTTCCAAAAATTAATTAATCTCGAGTTTGAATTTTCTTTTAGGTTAAAGGCGAAATTGCTTCTCTAAGATTCGACGTTTTCATAAAATATTTTCTCTATTTGGGCATAAGGAAAATATTTTATGAAATAAGGAAATATGATAAAACTATTAAACTGGGGAATTATGCTAATATAGAATATTTATGAAAAATCAGAAATCACTAAAAGATTCTATATTATTATTGGATTTCTTACTATAAAAATAAAATTTCTGTTGGCCTTTTTAATGAATTGTTTTGGGATATTCTGTTTGGTGTATTTAAGATTAGTTGGATGCCTTTGATTTGAACGAATAAGAACAAACATTAAATTCAACTTTAGAAAGAACATTTGTTTTTATCAGTAATTACTTTTGTTCAGTAAATTAGAAATTGACTTTTATCGCTCAAATGTAAATTTACCGTTCAAAGTCAATTTATAGAAAACTTGCCGTTGAAATGCAAATTTACATTTCAATTTTTTAGTAATTGACTTTGAACGACCGATTTTTAAATAAAGAATTATAATTACAATGTAAAGCATAGTTTCGAAAATATTCTGTTTTTGGTTGTTTTGTGAATAAATTGGTGCAGTTCTTTTTTGAATAAGCGTTAGAAAAATGTAAAAAACTTGGAATTGATAAAGAAAATGTGAAACTAACTTAATATCAGTACATATTCAGCTATGTCATTTCAATGTTCTGGGCGAATCCATTTCCATCAAAGCTTGCCGCGCGAAGATACAATAGTCGTGAACTAGGTCTTCCTTTGTCATAATTTAAATCAGTCTCTATCAAACATGGTCTTCCTACTCCTTTCTATTTTGAGTAAATAATCGAGCGTTTCGTACCGTTCCACTAGCGTGTCTTTTTCATTATAAATTCAAGGTTGTTGGCTGGAAGAAAAATCTTGAAATCCTTGAACTTATTTTTCTTTCGTTCGAATTCCAAGTCTTTACTAGAATTTTAAATTATGCTTACTATTAAATGTGCACACTATTTCCTGCATTTACAAATACAAACACTTGCCTTAAAAATCTTAAATGTTCGATCTTTAATTAATAGTTCATTTTTTTTAAAACTTGTGCTTGCTCTATTCGGTATCTTCTGGATTGGAGAAATTCTTGGATCCAGCTTTTTAATTTTACTGATATCATTCTGGTTGCAGATTTAGAAATAGCATTGCTGTTAAAACACGTGAATCAGCAAGTTTGCGATTTTAAAAGATGATTATTCAATTGAAAAACATTAGAAGCCATCATGTTTAAATAACTAGAAAAACATAATGCATTATAAAATGAAGTCCCTGCCTTTCCTTTTGATGAAGTATACTTATGTTCAAACAAGTCGGTTTTCGAATAAATTTTAACAAAACATTTCTTGGAATTGTTATTTTCGAAATATTGCGTCAC
>JAPMOR010084291.1:0-10719 GCA_026543865.1 Argiope aurantia | reverse complement strand
ACACACACACACACACACACACACACACACACACACACACACACACATTTGTTTCCATGTCAGTCCCATACGATACGTAATCTGGAAGAGTTATGTGAAATGCAATTGGAGTATCAATGTTAATGTCAGTTATACAAATATTATATAAACAGATTCTGACATTTATAATAGACTTATTTCAACAAACATTGATATTGTCTATCGAAATGAAATCAAGATTTGGAATCGTAGCTATATTTTTCGAAATATTGAAATCAAAATCATCATAATTAGTAATTAATATTGCGATAAAAGGTATCATGTGAATGATAAAAATTATTAACTTTTATCAAAGTTTTAAAATGTGCACTATTTTTAAACCAAACACATTATGAAATTTAAAAAAAAAATTCTAAAAGTCAATTCTCTAAAATTTTCATCGCAATTACTGTGGCTTCCTTATCTACAACCTGTTCTTTAAAAGATAACGCGAAAGAGACAGACATCTTGCTGCCATGTCTGTCCAGTACAATACGAAGAAGAAATTGTAGTACTGTGTGCCATTTCACAAGGACAGAATTTCTGCTTGCATTAATATTGAAATATCCATTTCAATCGCATTTCCATATAGTAAGTATAAATAAAAAAATTCTTAGCACCTGGTAATTTGAGATTACTTTTGTTGAGCAGTTTTTTTTCGAAAACATCTATACAATCACGATGTTTTCGCAAAGGAGTGACAGTTTTTAATGTATATTCACATGAAGGGGAATTCGTCTGTTTGAAAGATTCACTTTGAGGCGCTAGGGCTAACCATTGCATTGTATTTTAGCAGACGCTATTGACACGCAATATTTTAGTAAATGAAGAATTTACTGGAAAAAATTGTTGCTCAAACGTTCGATTAGAATAATGAAAACTTTCGCATTCCTTTCGTATTTTTTGGTATGTTAGAGTCGATTATTTATTTGAGAAACAGTGTTTTAACATACACTCCATTAAATGTAAACGTAGAAGAAAGATTACAGACGAAAATTTGAATTGAGGACAATAGAAGACACAGAAACGGCATACTCAGGTTAAAAGAAGTTACTTTCATGATTTTTTTTTACTCTTTTAAGGCAATTTTATTATTTGTAATAATGTTACACTACATTTTCTTTGTTAATACGTATTTCTTTGTGACTTCCGAATAATTTTGGGATTTTATAGGTGAAAAAATTGGCTCTCTCACCTTAAAAATTTGTTATGCAGTTGCATTATACAAGAAAAATTATGAGATATCAGTATTTTTATAATGGATATATAATGCAAATTTTTCCTGTAATGAGAGTCAATTGTATTTTTGAAATTCAATAGTTTTTTTTTTAGTTTGTACCTTGGAGCATAATTTTTTCTAATTTCATTTCATTCTTACAGGATGGTTTATTCCTGTTATTTCCCCCACCAATTCCTTGACATTCATGTGCCGAATTCGAGTAGCCATCTTACTTTCTATCTCAAGTTCTTGAAATTCTTTCAGGTATGTTTTCTTTTATATCATATCAAAATTTTTAAGGATTTAAAGGAGAGTGTAAGAAAAAAAATACAATCAAAAATTTAGCTGCATTTCTTGGACGATAGTCGATTTCTCAGTGTGTAGGAGTTTTAGTAAAAGAGGCGTAACATTAAGCAAATAATAAGAATCCTATAAGATCAGCAATGCGCAGAAACAATGCTTGAAATTGTTCGGTCTTTCAGAGCATACGAATGTTCTTTACTGCGCATGCGTGATTTTACAAGATGTACATAATTGATGATGTAAATCCATTTTAGGAGCCATAGAAATTCAAATAAATTTTGAGTTTTCAAAACCTAGATTAATCTTTTACGATAAGTTGCTTTTCATATCTTCAAAATATTGTAATGGAAAAAAATGTTTTTTTTTGTTAATGAAAGCAATAATCACTATAAATAGCGGTAAAGTATGTCAAAGAGCATAGTTAAGTGGTTCTGTATGTAGTCTGAAGTAACCAGAAATCAAGAGGAATCTCCTGAAAGTTAGGAGAGATCAATAGATTTTTGATTTTGGGAATATTAGGAGTACTCTTTTTAACAGAAAAAATATGTGCTTTTGTATCATAAAAATATAGGAATTTTTTGGAGCAACTTAGTTTTGTTGTATTTTTTTCTTACTTTAAAACGAGGCCGCGGCGGCCTGGGGTTAATGTTCGGCTTCGGAACAGGAGGTTTCAAGTTCGAGATCCGATTCCATCGAAGAACCGTCGTGTAAATGGGTACGGAGCACGCTAAAACCGTCAGGCCAAACGTCCTCCCGCTGGTGTGGTGTGGAAGTTTGGAGAGGCGGTGATAGCTCAGGTGTCGTCCTCGTCATCCGAAAGCAGTTCAAAATTACGAGGTCCGTCCCAAAATAACCCTAGTGTTGCTTTAAAACGGGACGTTAATATAACCAATCTAAACTGAACTACTTTCTTATTCCTTAAATTAATAAGTCCAAACGGATTAATTTAGTTTTTGAAGAGCTTTCCGAAACACACAAGAAAGCTGCCTTCGCTCATTTCAGCGATTAAATATTTGTAAAAATTTGACGATCAGAGGTTATCATTGCCTCTGCAGAATTTCATCTGTATGTTAGATCCTTATGTATATGAGAAAGTGGAGTGGAGAACACCTTTTGTTTCCGAAATGCTTCTGAATGTAATTCCGGATTGTGCCATTCTTCACGGAAGCGAAAGAAAATCACGAAGGCGAAATTGTTATGCATTTATTTCATTTCGAACGTGTGAAGGGGCCCCAATAAAGCCTAGGTATAGGGGCCGCTTATCCTTACTTATGTTACTATTAACATCATTATTGCATTATATTCGAATGTTCCCGGCATATCTATTAACGTGGATCAACAATTTTACAAACATAATAGTACATTGACAAAAAACTGATTTTGTAAAAAAATGAGTTTCTGGAAAATTTTAGATAAACGAATTGTTTCATTTTATTTCTTGATAATTATTAAAGTAAGGTCCCAAGAATAGTTGAGTGTGAAGACTTACCCTCCACTTATTTACAATGTTATCGAAATCGAAATTTTAAAATCCAAGTGTAAATAACATAGATATCAGAATTGATGTATTTATTATTACTGAAGCAAAAATATGACACTTCAACATCTCTTTTTCACATTGTGACGAAATTGTTTGCAAGTTAAAAGAATAATACAATTCCAAGTAAAAAATAATGTCACCATTAACTTTCTTCAGATATTTAGATACATTTAGAATTTTATAACGTCTTTGAATGTTTTCAAAAATTTCTGTTGAATCGTAAGTTCTAAAGATTCAAGTCAGGTGTCAAATTTTAAATTAATATTCTACTAAAATAATTTTTGTAACAGATATATAAAGCATTTACGAAAGCATGTTTTGATAAAAAAAATCAAAGGCTTGACTAAATTTAAAGGAGTTTAATTTAAACAAATTAGTAAATCTGAGAAATATTTAAATACAGCGAAATGAAAAAAAAAAATATTTGAAAGTTCATCCAAATTTTTTATATGTAATGTTGAAAAATTAAATAAATATTTGGATCTTCAATGAAAAATCAAAAGAAAGATTTTGAATAATGATAAATGTTGATCGATTGCTTCCGATGACGCAATAGGTCAGTTATGGGATAGATAGCGAAATCTTTATGCGTGGTCCTGTGCAAGTCCCCAAAAGGGCTAATTGGAGTCTTATCTCGGATTATCTCCGACTTCAGCTCTGCCAGAACACAGACTCCCGCTGCTGTACGGAGAAAGAATTTTGTTGATAATGTAAATTCTTGCTTGCCTTATACTTTGAGAGAAGACCTCCCAGGGCAGTGACAAGATTTATCTTAATCTGTTCTTCAAACATGTATTAACCTTACTACATGGGTGTGTGCTGGTTACTAAGATTTCGGTCGTAATCATGAAAGTTACTCTACTACTATACGCGAAAATCTCTTTAGCTACAGAAGGCGCCATAAAAAGATAAGGAAGCTATCGTTTAAAGAGATTATATTGTAGTAGTTCTATTTTTTATTTTATTTTTCTAGTTTAAAACGCATACATCTTTGAATGTAAATGGGAATTTATAAATTTATTTCTTGAGACAGTATATTTGGTCTATAATATTACTTCTAAGAAACTGCACGAAAAAAAAAGGGTACATTTCTTTTTCTTTTTCTTAATCGAAATATAGAAATATCAAAACCATTAAAAATTTGATCTCCAAATTTTAACATTCATCTCATTTTAGAATTCCCTAAGTGAAATACTTGTAGAGTTGGCTTTAGCTTCATTTTTCAGAGTTGCCTGCCTGCTAAGGATATTATAATTTTGAAATAATGACATTAAATTCAATATCAGAAGGAAGAAAATTATAATTTTGTTAATAATACAAAAATAAATCCGCTCGGGATTATCATGTATATTCAATTTTAATAGTGATTTTTCAAAGTATCTAATATGTGAAATGAGATTGAGTTATTGCGTTGAATATAGAAATAATTATTCTAGAACTTTATTTATAAAATATTTTTAAAAAAGACATTTTTTTCTCTATCTTAAAATAATTTTTTATTTATTTCTCACTTTTATGTTGCCTAATTTACAGCAATTTATAAGTAAACTTATATTTTACAAGTTTATTTATATTTTATAAATACATTTATAGAATAAAAGTTCATTTGAAAAATATCCCTAAACACTTACAAAATAAGTGTTTAGAGGCATTTCTCTGACCTTTATACTATTCTATTTATTCAAAGATTAAATTTTAAAATATCAATATATATTTGTTCCTTAGCGTCTCTTAGAAATGATTAGAAATTTAATTAACTTAATGTCAATATCTTTGAGAATGTTAAAAGTATTCAAGGGAAATGCTTATGAATTTCTCAATATACCTGGTTTTGAAATCATGAAAGAGAAAAATATATTCTAATTCAGATAAGCGTGTTTAAAAATAATTAGTTTCAAGTCATCATGTTTCCTAGAGTATTCAAAGTATTTATTTTTATTCATTGCTAGTATCTTTCAGAATTTTAACGGTTTTACGAAAATGATTATAAATTTCCCCTGGTGCCTGGCCTCGAAATTACAAAAGAGAAAAGTATATTCTTAATCACACAAGCGTATTTAACCCTTGACTGAGGGCTTGCGGTCTGTGAGACCGCTAGCGATGGATTTTTGGCCATCCCTATTCTATTTTTAGCTCAATTGAATGGATTGACCCTGTAGCTTCCTGTTTTGTGACATTCGATACACGTGCACCTTTTCAACCGATTTCAGCGGATGCTTTAAAAAATAATTCAGTTATTTCTTCAATCGAGGTCTCTAAGACCGCACCTCCATGTTAGTGTCCCAGTGATAAACATGGCTTAGCAGTTGGAAGTAAAACTTGGGCCCTGAAATATCGTCCAATTTACTGATCCTATTGTGAAGCAGTGCTTCAGACACTTTTAAATGGAGCTGAAAGTAATTTTAGTGATAAGGATAATTGTACAGAAGAGTTTTTCGATGAAAGTTCGCATTCAACTGATTCTGATATGTATGTTCAAAGATAATTAATTTTTCTAGTGATAATGTATTTTGAAAAATTTATAAAATGTATTAATATACCAAGAGATATATATACAGAATTTATAGGTTGATTTTTATACTAGTTCTTAACCTGTATATTTAAAAACCCCTAGAAAACCGTGCTATGAAAGTCACGCAAACCGATAAAAAAAGGGCCAATTTTACCCATTGTCATTTTTTATTTTTTTATATTTCATATAATTGTTGAATTTTACATTATATTGTCTTCTATATACCTTCTTATACTAGAAAAATAAATATGATTTAAAAAGTAAAACAGTAATATATTTTTTCAAGACTATTATTTTTTGCAGCATGCAATTTGAGAAGAAAAATGTATGTTCCAATGCATTTACGTTTTTCAATAATAATATTTTTTGAAAAATTTCTAAAACATATCTATATATCAAGAAAAATGTCTGCAAAATATATTGGCAGTTTTTTATACTAATACATTCATTAGAAAATTTAATTTGAGTGTAAATGAAATGCGGTCTCGTAGATCGCACCTCCCCAGTTGAAGTCCTAAAATTTCACCTCCCCAGTTAAAGGTTAAAGATACTTAGCTACAAGTCTTCATGTCGCCTAGAACATTCAAAGTATTCATTCTCAGTAAAATATATTATTGGCACTCATCACATATTCTTGATTATATGATTTGATGATTGTTCATCAAGATTATATGATTTGATGAAAAAGACTAAGGAAGAACATTTATGTTTCTTCAATAAACCCTTCATATTAAAGCAAATCTATTGATTTTAATACTTGATACGAGTGATATTTTTACATAAGTTTTATGTAATAAGCACATATATATTGCACATGGAAAAACGAAACTATTAATGAAAATTAGAAATAATTATCAGCATTTTGTGAAACGGAATGAGCTCGAATCATTTCTATTTTCATCAATTTTTTCCTCTCCTCTATAAACAGAGGTGACAGAATCTTTGTTGTAAAATGTGAATTCATACATATAATTTACATGGTCGAAATTCAAGGACTCTTCAACTAGCAAGTCTGAAGAAAGTTGAAAAGAAAAATATGAAAATAATTTTTGTAATTTTAATAATGTATAATAATAATTTTGTAAATAATTGTGCCTGGCTTTTTTTGATCTGTAAGTATATGTCTGCTAACTGGGATGCAAAGTAGGAATCACTCTTCTATCTTATACTAGAGGTTCCTTATCTTGTTTGGTGAATGAACAGAATTCTCTTTTGTCAACAAAAGAGGAACCCATTTCCGATATGGTTGGTAAACATTTTGACGTATTGCAAAAATATCTATCGGTAGTTTAAATTTTAGGCAAAAATAATTACGTAGATTTAATTATTTTTTCTTTATTAAAGTTGTATTTTTTTTATAAATGTCATATTGAAAGTGATCCTTATCTTTTGTTTGAAAATAATTTCAAGGTAAAAATTGCGTTTTTAGTTGTAGAACGCGAAAAGTTTTTCTTGTTCACCATTCGTTAGAGTGGAGTCAACTTTTCAAATCAGAACGAAATTAATGCTAACTCTTTTTCTGAATTGACAAGGAAATATGTTTGAATAATGACAAATTGATAGATTTGTGAAAACTATCAATTTGTTTCTAAGGCCCTTTCAACCCTTTCTAAGGCCATGGGAAGTATGCTTCCCACCAAATTCATCAATCTTTGTATGGAATTATGTAGTTTTGCGTATGTTCTGACAAATATTTCAATCAGATGGAAACTTAGATGCTTCAATTCCTTATCTCACATAAAATGGTGTATCTTGATTTGTTACTTAATTATTAACTAACCAAATTAATTAAAGCATAAAAAGAAATTTATCTAATAAGCTAAATGAGTCACTTTTCTTAAGCCAATCACAATCCTAAAAATATTTTAATATATCATGACTAGAAAAAAATAACCCTTTAAAGGGTTAAAAGATTTTTCACCTTCTTTTGCTGCTTTTAAAATATTGATTTTTACTTGATAACGCACCAATAAATAATAAATAGAGTTACTCTTAATAGAATATTTCAATTATCACATAATTATAGCTATACATGGTTAAAATTATATTGCATATGATCTAGCAGCTAACTCTACACTGGCTAATGCTAGGCTAAGATAGCATGTTAGATTTTTTCTCAGAAAATAAACATTGAATATATTTGTATTCATTGAGCCTAAATTCATCCCTTTTTAAATGTTAACAAGCATTAAACATAAAAATTATTAAAAGATATATCTAATCACGATTACTCTTATATTGATGTCAAAAATGCTAACAAGCATTAAACATAAAATTTATTAAAAGATATATCTAATCACGATTACTTTTATATTGATGGCAAAAATCTTAATAAGCATTAAACATAAAAATCATTAACAGAATTTGATTGCATTGATTGATCAGATATTTCTCATACAAACAGTATTTCTTCTAATGTCAGTAATGGTCATCGCCAAAAAAACAAAAAAAAACAAAAAACCTATTTAGTATTATTTTTTAACTATGACTGTTCTGAAGTTAACATTAATTGCAGTTTTTCCAAACAGGATTTATTAATAAATATATATCCTAATTTTTTTCAACTTTTTGTATGATTATCATTTGTTTCGTGTTTTTGAAGATTGAATGCAATCAATTTTTCAGTTATTTCCGGATGTGCTTATATTCTAAAATTTTGAACACTTCTGTGTTGTCGATAACCAACTATTATTTAAATTTTTCATATAGTAATTATCATTCAGTCAATTAATTTTAATATATTTTTATTCTATGTGCATGGTGGCACTTGTTGTGAATTTTAGGAAAATCGATTTTAAAATCCGATAGTGAATCCTAATTAAAAGTCTGAAGTGTAGAAATTGATATAAAAGATAAAAAAAAACTACTTTTTAGTAATTTATTGAAAGTGTGATAATTTTTTTTATTTAAATTTATTATACAATATGAGAAAACTAATATCACTAAACTTAACGTTTTCTTTCCTAGAAAAGTACGTAATTCAGCTAATAGTTATATATGAACAAAATATCATTACATAAAGAATATGAAATAGTGTGATTCTATCATTCTTATATAATTATGAAAATCACATACAGAAAAATCAATTCTTCTTCGTTATTGAGATTTTGGGATAAAAGAACATCAGAATTTAATTATATCCCTTTAGAAAAAAATTTCATCCATTAAGCAGCATGTTCTATGTTTAGTGGGCAGCGGTCGTCTGGTGGTAAGGTCTCGGCTTCAGAATCGGAGGGTTTCAAGTTCGAGTCACGATTCCATCGAAGAACCATCGTGTAAGTGGGCCTGGTGCACGTTAAATCCTTAGGGACCAAACGTCCTCCCGCCGGTGTAGTGTGGAAGTTTGGAGAGGAAGTGCCAGATGAGGTGTCGTCCTCGTTTTCTGACCGCAGTTCAAAATTACGAAATTCATTCCAAAATAGTCTTAGTGTTGCTTCAAAAAATGGGACGTTAATATAACTAAATAAATTAAGCCAAATCTATGTTTACTTCTATAAATTTTCAGATTATTTTAGATAATTATTCACTTTCAATAATAGCGAATAAGCTTTGCAATGAATCATATTGTTATTTAAACATAACGAGACTACAATGTTTTCTACCAACATATATATAATTACTGAAAGAGCTCATTTATGTTATCTCAGATGAACGGATTTATATTTTATTTTTAAAAGATTACATTTATGCTAATGTTTTCAATTTAATTTGCCCTTCATTTAATGTGGTTCTTTGTTTTCTTCTAAAGGTAAGTCATTGTTTCAAATAAGGCAGTAAAAATATTGTTGGTTTACTTTCAAAACATGTGACTGTTTTAACTGATATGGTTATAAATAAGAAGTTTCAAGACTGATTCATTTGTTGAATATACATTCCATCTTGAGGCAAACTGAAAAATATGCCACTGTTGGCCAATGCGTTTTGAGTCATTGTCAGATAACTGGGGATTACTGAAAGCTACGTCTTACTCTCAAATATCCACGTTACTCCTAGGTAAGGATACTTCCAAAAAATGAGGTAATGGAAAAAAATAAATCCTTTGAAGATTCTTAAGAATGAATTATTTTATTGTAATATAATAAATTATATTATTTATAATAGTAAATAACGACTTATAAATTGGAAAATAATTTAAATAAACAGTCTACTTTTAAATGCATGGAAAAGACTTTGTTTTTAAAAATTGTTTTTATTATTTATCGTGAAAGATAAAAAAAAAAATACATAATTGGTTTTATGTGCAAGCGACGCTGGTTCAGATAAATAAGTCCAGCCATGACTAAAAAATCGTAAAATAAATTAATTAAATGCAGCCAAATATATAAAATGTCGATTTATTTTAAGTATAGAATTTTGTTAGGATTAAAATTGTTTCTTACTTGTCTGCTAATCGTCAAAAAAGTATTTTGAAAAATTTTACTTTACATCTTCCAGTTTGTGAAAAAGTTCCTAAACGTGGAGTAAAAAAATCACCTTACTTTTTCCCTCTAAACCATACCTTTAACAAAAATTATACAGCTAATGATTTTTTAACAGTTTCTAAATACTTCTTTTTAATTGCCTGATAAAATAATACGCAAATTTTTTTGTTATTGCAGAAATCACAAAGTAGTAGTATTTAAGTGAAAAATTAAGAGCTTTTCATTGTGTTGTATGAATTTACATTACGAAAAATAATTATTTTTTATCAATTCACGAATATAAAAGTTTCTGTGCATTTTAATTTGATAAAGTTATATCAATTTGCAAAGCTTTAATTTTTTCTTTAAGTGAGAAGGTAAAGAAAAAGGTTCAAGTAAATAATACACAAAGGGGCTGTAGCTAAAACTCAAACTCCACCCACACCTTATCAAAGTAAATACACAAATTTTGGGCCTTTTCAGAATACGATTATGGAGAAATATTTTTAGCTCCACCCCATTATTTAATATCCTGAGATTTTTTTTTTTTTTTTTTTTTTGCATTTTCAGAAAGGAACCACACTATCGAAATATATTCTTCGATTATTATTTTAGTCTTATTTTTTATTTCTGTATTTGATAGATTTATAACGTAAATTTTGAACATTTTGATACTAGGTATTCATAGGCTACCGAGCTAAATGCGTTGAACCACTTTTATACATGC
>JAPMOR010084284.1:295496-314989 GCA_026543865.1 Argiope aurantia | reverse complement strand
TTAGTCATTATCTGTATGGAACTTTTTGCAATATTTATAAAATTTCACAAATAAGAATAAATTCAGATTATATTTTAACATTTCAAGGATTGAAATTAAAAAAAAATATATATATTTTTTAAATTTAAAATTTTTGTCTTATGAAAGGAATGTATGATCAACACCCATTTTTCATGAAAACAACAACTTTGAAATATAAAAAAGATTACCTTTTTTTTTCTTTCTTTGGATTATTTACCTTAATACAATATAGCTATTTTGAGATGGATGATTATTGTTTTGAACAATGATACTTGAATAATTTTCCAAACTTTCATATTGACCAGTGGGTAGATCAATGATCTGAAATTATTTAACTGTGCACTATTTCTGTGTAAAATCAACTGTGTAGATAGATGACTTTTAATGCAATCAGGAACTAGACCTCTCATATTGTATCTAAAGTTTTGCTGCTAAGTCACTACAGCTTTCAATAAGATATTAAAAATTGTTTAGACTTAAAATGACTTTAAATAGGCAAAATCAAAAGTCTGCAAGAAGACTTATTTTCAATAACCTCAGATGCCCTGGGAAAAAAACGAGGGCATTGTGAAAGATGGTGGTCACATTGCATAACAATGTAAGATGAAATGATTATATTGAGAATTTATCAAAGCTTGTTGCAATTTCAAATAAAAAAGCTTAATTAATTCAGAAAAAAACTTTAAAATGATCCAAATATTTACACTTGCTAAAAAACTGCACAATTTCCCATTGAGATATTAAAATAAAATAAAAGCAACAAATAGATTAATATATTATGTAAGATGAAATAATTGTAATATTAATTGATTTTTCTAGAAAAATAAAAGTAATTAAACATGAAAAATCTCGAATTCATACTAATATTCATTCTGATACATTTAGATATAAAGAAAACTTCCAGATACTATTATATGTTTAATATGTCAACATTTTCTATATTCAAAGAAAAAATATAATATATTTTTCAGAATTGTAAAGCTTTACCTTTTACATTTACGGCAATGATGCGCTCTTGGTGCTTTATAACCATTACATAAAGTACAATATTGAAGGTAACGGCATTCTTCAATATTTTCCTATACAATAGAAGATATTAAATATAAAAAAACAATAGAATTAGATACAAAATTTAATAAAGCCAAAATAGCAATAATGATAATTTATTCTATATCCAATGAAGGCAAAACTGTTATGAAAGGATTCCAATGCTTATAATAATCATCACAGAAAACATAGGAGACAATAAGATGAAAAAGTTGAAAATTCATTGGCATTTTTTATTAACTCAATAATAGCCAAAAATTTGGTATGAATATAATAATTTTGCATCATGAAATTTGCAATCTTTTGCATTAGTTATTTTAGTTATTTATCTACATAGCATTAGTTATTTTCCCCAAACACTCACATTTGGAGGTTTCTATGTTACCAGTAACATGTTTCACAAAAAGAAAAATTATTATTGTAAACAACTACTGTGAATGCAATGGAAGATTTTTTTTTTTTTTGCAAAAAAATGCAAACTTTGGAAGAAAGTTAAAATATGTTAAATAAAGTATAGAAGTATAACAAGACATTTTATAGAAAGTTGAGTGAAGATTTGAAGCAACTTTTAATCATGATTCTTATTACATAGTAGTCTTAACCCTTCACATACAATTGGAAAATGCATCATATTTTAATGGGAAAAAAACAATAATCATGAAAATACACAATTAGCAATAGAAGCCACAGTGTTATTTAAGTAGAATTGTTATTAACCAACAAAGATAAAATAATTTAAAATTTTCAATTTGAAAAAAACTACCATTGACAAAATCTTGCTTAGATAAACCGATGTTTAATTTAAAATATATTCAGTAATATTAAAAAATACATAATAATAATTCACATAGATTAAGCATATATTTGTTTTCCTAGCAAAAAGTAATTTAAAACTGTATGTTTTTATTCAGCATATTCGAAGTATCAAAATAATATGTTGATTGAAAGTAAAGGGTACAGAATAAAATTTCAAATGAAGAAAGCTATTAGTTTAACATAAATATTCCCAGAGCAATGGGTTTTTGTACAATGATTGTATGGAAAGTTATGTATTCAATAATATTTTGATAATAAAAAATTTGAGAACGTAGAGATCTTTCAAGTGATACTAATTGAATGTTCTGATAATACACTAATTTTCCTAACTTATAATAAATCTAAAAACATCTGTAAATCAGAGCTAAGCAATAAACATTTAAATAGATATGTTTCTATAATAAAATCACAATATTAGACAAATTATAATTTAACTTAATAATAATACTGAATAAAATCAATTAACTAATATCATATTCAATAAAAATCTATAAATTAAATTAATGGGACACTGATTACAATAAAGAATTTATTGTACTTACAGGATGCCAGCCTAGTGGAACATAACCAGGACCAATGAACATGGCACAAAAGAAATTGTAAAGTGTGCAGCTCACAAGAAAAAGAAATAACACATAAACACAAACAGACATCCATGATGAAAAGAATGGGAGCCACATCGACGTTATTTGTAGAGTAGAAAATGTTATGCAATTTATGATGATCATGGCGATTATGGGCCCCCAATGGCTAATACGGTAAAAAATTTCAGACATTCCCATTATTATAAGTTAAGTAATGCAAATGTGGACTGAATAAACTTTACCTTATATATTATATTATATACGTGTTATAGAAATGCAATATTGATATAAATATTTTGATAACTTTTTCTAATAGTAAATAAATTGATGCACGTGATTTGTACCATGAGCTAAAAACATTACAGACCAGAAAATTAAGTTAATAATCATTATGCATTACTTCATGCCTTTTTAATAATTCATAAGAATGCATCGATAATACATTACATATCTTATCATATAAGTAATATTTATTACTGTGTACAGTAAAGAACGCAACGCAATAAGAATAAATTGTTTTGCATGGCAATGTCAATTTTTGCGAATGCAAGAATAATTTACATCATCATACTATATTTATTAATAAAAATAAATAATAAAACAGCAACTCCTCGTCAGCTGAGCTGCAGCACTTTTAAATAAAATGTGTGTATCAAAATTCTACGGATACAGTTTACCTTCCTTGAATTTTTTTTAGACAAAAAATTGAACTAAGGATGTTATAGAAGCAAATAAATAGTTATATTTGTTAATAAATATGTTTAAATTTCCTTTCTCTATGATTCAATTATTAAAAAAATCACACAAGATTCTTATTGAGGGAAAATACACGTTTTAAGTAAAGTAGGGAATACTACATTGATGTCCATCCTCATTGAAGAACTACCATGCAATATTTTTTGTGATATATAAAATATTTGCGAAGCAGAATTCTATGACTTTTCATTACAAAGCCCCTCATAAAGAAAGTTACCTTTGCTTATGTCTAAGCTCAAAATTATATTTTTAATACCCCACAAATGATCGTGTAATGTTCTGTGATCAATAATTCCGGCCTAATTTAATAAAGATTAGCCATTGAAGAAAACAGAAAGTATGAAAAAAAAAAAGCTACATTTGTTCATTTTCTTAAGATTATAAAGTATTCTTTAAGAATTAAAATGATTATATATGGTGTTCAGAAATGCGTAAAACTCATTGAGTTTATCAATTCCAGTGAAAGATCAATTATTCAAATTCACAGAAAATAGTGACAATATTTGAACGAATTCTCTATTCAAATTCAGAGAAAATAGTGACAATATTTGAACGAATTCTCTATTTTATTATTCTTTATTTTAATGGTTGGCTTTTTTCCTTTCACAATGATAAAAAAAGAAAGTAAAACTTTTTTAGACCGACCGCATCTAAAATAATGAAAGCATTTGCAAGAGTTTGCAAGTTTCATTTTATATCATACTATCTTTTAGGGAATTTTCATAGGAAAAGATATAAATGCTTTACTTGCCTAAAAGGGGGAAAAAATCAAAGATTAATTATGTTTTAAATTTGACAATTTCGGTAAGCTATTAAATAAATTAGATAGCAAATGGTATATAAAATCTGAATGTAACAGATTTTATTTCTGCAAATTTTCGTCCCCTTATTATTCAGTTGCGATATTCGCTTTATTATCCAATTTTTAGCCTTTAACATATTTATTGCCACGTGTCTCAGTTGTGGTTCACACCTACTTTCTAACTGTACCGAACTATCTATCTAATTAGATGACTCTTTCTCTACTATAGTTACGATATTTCAAAGAAGGGCAAATCTAATTAAATAGGTGGTCGGAATATCAAGCTTGAGTATTAGCTGTGAACGTATCAAGATTTTCTTTTCTTCTTTTTTTTTTACATTCCAATCATGATTTTCTGCTATCAAAATGTTCATTAACATTTCTTTAATTTGGAAACCAAACATGACCATTTTAAAACCGTGAATGCGAAGAAGTAATATTTATTGGGTTTGATATCTAAAATATTGCAAAATATGGAAAAAGTAATAATGCACAATAAACAGAAGTACTCTAAATAAAATTCATAAAAAATAATGATAGCATATTAAAGATGGATTACGTTAGTTTCGATATCTGTGGTAGAAGGTAAGTCATATCACTGACTCACCGACCCGTCTGAAGGCACACGGATAAAGAAAACTGAATGACCGGACCGCCGCAACAGCAACATTGGTGGGAACTGTAGTTGAGTTTTAAGGGCCATAACCGGTCACGGTGCAACCCTTTCCGAAGTAAGTATGTCCCATAATCGATGGGAGGAGATAGATCTCCACCTATTTATGTGCCCTCCAGGTTGGCGAGATCCAATGAATCATATGGCGAGATCTCGAAAAGAGGATGAGATGCTTCCGGCATCCCATCCTCTTTTCGAGGTTCTCCCCCATTAGGTTGTGGTAGTAGGTAAAATAACTTTTTCTTATTGGTAGACTGTAGCTTGAGGAAATTCTTAGCATTATTAAAACTAAAGAAAAAACATAAAACAATAGGTACAATCAATAAATTAAAACAAATATAAAAGGTATATACTTTTTTAGTTCATATAGAGAAGAATACTGCCATTTGCAGCTTTCTTTCTATTCAAAACTAATATTATAATTGAGCGTAATTGTAGAATAAACGGAAATTCGAAAACACATGCTTTGAGACAAAAAGGTTCTTGGCAAAACATTGAAGAAAATTATTTCTGTGCTAATTTTCTCCCAAATTAATTATTGCATTATCTGTGGTTTTTTGTGAAATGAATGATGTTCAATATTCGGAGTATAGTTAGTTGCTTTGTTTCTTGTATCTGTTCAATTAAAGTTCTTCTAGATATTTGCTAGGTAATTATTAAACTTGGTTCTGATATAGTCAGAAAATTGGACAAAAGTACCTTAAAAGTTTGAAATTTCTTTAATATGCTTATCTGATCTATGCCTCTGTCGTCATTCAAGGTAGAGATGCATAATCCACGATTTTTTGAATAACATATAATATTGCTATTGTTATTTTTAAATATGTGTTCCATATATCTGTTATTTCAATCATATTATTAATTAAAAATTATTACTTAATATTAAATATAAAATTTATTAATTGTAATTAATACTTAATTTTCTAATTTAAATAACATGTGATTGAATTAATTTATCTGTTTCAACTTACTTCTTAATTTCTTTTCTCAAAACTATTTATTTAATTTCTTTAATGGAGTGAACCATTTTCTAGAACAGGTGAATTAAAAATATATGTAATTTCTTTAAAATGTTTACTTTAGTTCTATATTCTACCAATAGATGGCGCCAGCAGTAACCAGAATATATGTAATCAAAGTCAATCATGTCACGAGCAATTAAAAATGATCTGTATGGAATAGTGCATCATCATATGCGAATATCGGAAGTCACTCCCGTAAAGTGGAGCGGTGACTTCGCACTTTCCGGTGAAATCATTGCTCCGATAAATTTCAGTGATATGCAATTCAATGATACGATAATTTCAATAACCGGTCCGTTCACTTTTCAATCCATTCACAGATTTCTTTCGAGAGCTTCCATTGGATAGATCGTATCGATTGTTACTTTCCAGTGAAGTCACCGCTCCGGCAAATTTCAGTGATATCGTATCGATTGTTACTTTCTATCGTGATCCAAACCTGTAATCGAAATATCACCGGTAAGATCGTATTAAGGATTTGTATCACACCCCTTTTGGAAAAGTATTGATCACTGGTATTTGTGACTTTTTGATATTGGATACGTAATAACTGCTCGTAAAATATTCGTCATCCCTAATTCAAGGTCGGATTGAGTCCTCTAGAGCCCCTTAAGCGATGCAAATCTCGAAGTATCCTTTCCTGCTCCAAATATTCTAATAAATATTTTTACTGATTTTAATTTAATTTTTATGTTAGCAGCTTTAAGTAGCAAATTTTTATAAAATGGATTAGCAAAGAGTTTAGTTGCAGATTATTTTCTAAAAAGTTGATTTCAGAAATATATCGCTTTTAAAAAAATACACAACTGAAATTTAAAAATAATTCTTAACACAATTGTGACAAAACTTTTCTTAACATATAAATAATGTTTAATAATATGATTGAACATTTTTTAAAGTTTTAAAGTACCATATTTTTTTTAGAATGATAAAATAATAACATGAAACTTACAAATGTCAATTAATAAGAAATGCTACTAGAATAATGTTCCAACATTAATTTAAACAATATATGATTTTAATTTCAATAAGTTTAATTGCCTACCCCTTATAACTAAATGAAGTCACGAAGTTAAATTACTTTCAAAATACCGCAAGAAAATTTCAAGGACTCGAGGTCCCATAAAAAAGGGCAGACCTAGGGCAGAACCCTAGGCAAATCCTTATATTACCTGTTTAATAATCTAACCCTGTTCCATGCAATTCTTTAGAATTTTATATTTGCATTATCATGTTTTTTTTTGTTATTTAATCTTTATCATGTTGCTTAAAAAGATGTTTCCTTTCTTGTTGAGATAAGTTTCTCTCCAATCTCTGAATGATAATAGAAATAAAATTTAGCTACTTTATTTGTTGGCGTTTTTCTAGGACTGTTTAGTTTAGTTTAGTTATATTAACGTCCCGTTTGAAGCAACACTAGGGCTATTTTGGGACGGACCTCGTAATTTTGAACCGCGATCAGATGACGAGGACGACACCTGAGCTGGCACCCCCCTCTCCACACCACACCACACCAGCGGGAGGACGTTTGGTCAGGACGGATTTAACGTGTAACAGACCCCCTTACACGACGGTTCTTCGGTGGAATCGAGTCTCGAACTTGAAACCCTCCGGTTCCGAAGCCGAGACCTTACCACCAGGCCACCGCGGCCTTTTTCTAGGACTGATAGTTATGCTTAGATCAGTCAAAATCAATAAAAGCCCAATTTAATGTGATTACCATTAAATTAACGTGATTATAATTAATTTAATTTACGATTTAAAATGACACTAATGTGTCTTAGGTATTACTTTTTTCCAAATTTTAAATAAATTCAATTGATTAGAAATAAAATTTTTGTTTACAGAATTTGTTGCCAGTAATTCGCGAAATAATTATTTACAACACTTTAAAAGTAAAAAAAAAAAAAACTTTCCTATGATAGCATTTTAAATATTGCACAAAGTATTTCAATTTTTTTACAAAATACATCACGCGAAAAGAGAACAGCAATGGTTTTTCCTAAAAGTCCAAAATAATTTTTTTCGAAGGGAGAGTAAATAGGTACAGGTGAAAGGAAATCCCCAGCGGCACATAGATTTTTTTTTTTGAAGTTTAAGGGGAGAAGGAACGGCATTTGTAGCACACTACTTATTAAAAGCGATTTCAAAATTGATAATAAAATATAGATTGAGAATAAAATACAAGTACCCAAAAATTCCTATTTTTTCTTATTGATTATGGTACTATTTTGTTCAGGCTGGAAAACTCATTGTGACAATTAATTTTCTAAATAATTTTTTTCTACTGAAATGGAATCTACCACAAACGAAAATAGACATAGGAAAATTTAGAGCAACCCTAGATAAACTAATATGTACAGCTAACAACCATTTTTTTTTACAGCAATATATTATTTGTGAATTCAGAACTTTAAATTAATCTTATATGTTGTCATTTATTAATAAAATTTAAACTTGCACTCTTTTCAAAATCTTTATTTCCTCAGTAGAATGCATTCACTGTACAAAATATATTCATAATACTGTGTAATATTATTGAATATTGTATAATCTTACACAATATCGCACAATATTGTATAATATTATCGAATATTGAATAATCTAACATAATATCACACAATATTGTATAATATTATTAAATATTGATTAATCTTATATAATATCGCACAATATCGTATAATATTATCGAATATTGAACAATCTAACATAATATCACACAATATTGTAAAATATTGTGCAAAATGTTGTGCTACTAAGGTTTTTATCTGTTTTTTTAAATGGTAACTAAATTTATCCCAGATAGTAATTAACAAGTAAAATTAGCAGTAAAAATTTTAAAATTAAATATTTTATATCTGTTTTAAAATTCCCGTCAAAATTGTATTTATTCTGTCCAAAATGTTTATCCTTTTGACAGGAGAGAACAATGAGACAAGATGCCAATTATAATAAAAATTGTGAAAATGATTTTATTTATTTATTCATACAACAGTAAGTAGGAAGATTGGGTAGCAAAATTGTCACAACCACAGATTGGTGTCAGGCAATTTGCTTACAGTAAAAAGGGGGTTAATATTTTAAAATCTTAACTAGATTAAAGTCTGATTTTGAATACAACTTTCGTTTCACTTTACTTCTTTCTTTAAATTTAATTCACTTTGGCACAGAAGCAATAATACTGATTTCTTGAATATTATTTCATGATTTTTGAAAAAAAAAAAAGAAAACAAATATCAGGCATAAAAAATAATGCATTGGTATAGTATATTATTTTTTAAATACATAGATAGTCATTTGATGAATTAAAATATAATTTTTTTTGTGAAATTTAATATTTTTTTGGGAAGAATTAATACATTCTTATTCAATGATAGTAAATATAATAATAGGTTTTTTAAATATTAAAAAAGTTATAAATTAAACATTGTATTCGTAAAGTTAGCATTTTGAAAAGATTTTTAGGAAAAATACACAATTCTTCAATCCTTTTTCTAAAATTTATATGAACAATAGTATATTCTTAATACCTTAATATTACTTGTAGTCGAAGTTTGTTTACTCCTTATTAATTTTTCAAGAATATAAAATGATTAGAATGATAAATAAAAATATAAATAACAACAGATATTATAAATTATGAATATAAAAAAATATAACATGATATATATAAGTATGCGATATATAAATGAAAATATTTCTCACAAAATAAAATATATAATAAATATTATGAAAGACATTAAAAATATAACAAACAATAACAACAACAAAACTTTGATAAAATTAAAAATACTGTAGAAATAAATATAAATATCATTAGGATAAATCTAATGGATTAAAAATAAATTATAAAAAAACACAAATAAAAATGCTGATATCTCCTCCTGAAATTTGTACTTTTCTTTACTTTTCCTGTATAAAAATGTTTTAGATATTTATATAGGAATTCATTAGCTTCGTTTATTAATAAATATCACTTTTAAGTGCAATACCTAAATTTATTTATATTTGCTTAACAAATAAAAAACAGTTATGTAATTAAAGATTTGTAATTTTTATTTTTTAATTCTTACATTTTTTGTAAGTTTTAAAAATAATGTATTGTGAAGCAATGTTTTCGTTAAAACGGCATGAATTGTTATACGCAATTTTAACTGATTTTTAAATTAATTTCACTATTATTAACAATCAAAGAGAAAATTCAAAAAGGCTTTCATTTTTTAAACATTTTTATGGTTTATAACTTGTGAAGTTCTTTTAAAAGAAATCATTTTTTATTAAGAAATCAAGAATTCTTTAATCAATGACAGAATTAGTAATTACTTATAATTAATTAGTAATTATGTAGTAAGAAAAAATATTTTCATTTTTTGAAATTTTTTTTGGTATCATAACATATGAAATTTTCTAAGAAAATAACGAATAATTGCAAATTCGATGTGTTAATTAAAATCAAATAGTTATTAATTATCAAGAAAAGAATTTAAGAAATTTTGCCATTTTGTAAGTCTCATTATAATGTGCAATTTATGAGATTCTGTTGCGAGAATAAGTTAAGAATTTCTTAATCAATTTCATAACCAATGAATTAACTACATTAATTAATTCACAACTAAGATAAAGCTGTATCAAGTGCCATTCAAATTCATACTTTATGAAATAAATTAAAAATACTTTAATCAATCAATTAAATATAATCAAAATGAAAAAAATATCTTATAAAAAAGTCTCATTACTTTAATAGAATGAAACACACACACATACAACAACAACAACAACAAAAAAAAAACAACAACCCTCGGTTATTATTTGATACAGCAAATATTTATATCAATAGAGGACAAAATTTCCACTCCTTTAAATTTTGTCTATAAGAGAATAATTTTCAGGAGTTATAATTTTAACAATAATATTTCCAATTTCAAACAATAAATATTTTTAACAAGTCACATTTATTGAGCTAATAATTTTTGCTAAATTTTATCAGCTTACAATTCATTTATGCAATTACAATTTCAAGGACCAGTTAATCTTTACATATTTTTTTTTTAAACAGCAACTGATGAAACAAGTAATATCGGTAATTTGCAATAATTAAAAGGGAAAAGAATAAAAATGAAAGACATAATATGCATTTTAAACTATTTTTCGCAATAAAGATTACAAAAATTGGTATTATACAGTATATTTTCAATTCCTCGAATAAGTATTAAAAAAACAAACAAGACTTCACTTTATGTTGAAGTGACTATATTTACTTACTAATAATGAAAAAAAATCCAGTTATTGTAAGAAATGAAAACTCTTGATAATATACTGTTATTTATACATAATAATCAGAGTAATTACAGCGGAACGCTTTTGAAAAATAAAGAAAATATTCAAGAAAAATTATTTTTCTTTTAAGAATTAGAAATTTAATTCATTTTTTTCTTATTTGTAAAACAAATGAAATAATTAAATTGAAAAAAAAATTAGCTATAATAAAAAATACTTTGTGAATATAAGGTTTGCATAAAAGAAATAAAAAGGAAGTTAATCCTATAACTTATGTCAATGTTTATTTGCATAAGTTATGCTTTTGCTTTTAGGAACAAATTTTGAATAATGCAATAATCAGAAAATTCTCTTTATTATTAAAATAATTTAATTAGGAGCTTATTAAAGATTTTGTTTTATTACTAATAAAGTTTCTAATTTTTAATTACAATATAGCTTTATAATTTTTATTCACTTACGGTTTATAGTTTTTATTAAATTTTAAATTCAAAATAAATCTTTTAAAATTTTATATATTTTACATATTAGGTTCCATTAAAAGTACAACTTCAATAATAAAGAAAAAACAATTCCGTAGTATAGTTTCAAATAAATACATAATGCAATAAATGAATAATAAACGAGAAAAATTTCTTCTTTGTGTTATAATGGAAAAGTTTTAAGATTTTGCTTTCATTAAAAGAATTATTTCATTTCAAAAATTGAAAATTGTAGCAATGAATACAAAATAATCCTTAGAATTTACTCATTGTTTTATGTTGAAAATTCTTTTCAGTCATTATCTTTTCATTTTCATGTGTATAATAAGGAGCAAGTTTTAAAAATTGATAATTCGATTTAATACTAATTTGCATATTCAGTAATCTTTTGTTGTTTTTTTTTGGAACGTAATTTTCCAAATCAGTCATAGCCACTGACCATCCCATTAAAAATACTGATGACATCACTTGTTTTAAAATAATTTATATAAATTTAAATTTCTAAAGTTCGTCTAAACATATGTTATAAAAAAAAGAAAAGAAAAGAAAATTCGAATCTGGGGTTGTTGTTTATTTAAAAGGCCTTTATTGAACAAATCTAATTTTCGCATGATACTCTGGTTTCTCTAATGATATTTTCTGTAAATATTGTACTTTTTTGGGATATTATAAACTATATCTAAAACCCCAAATTTAAATATAGTCTAATCTACACAAACTGCTCATTGGATATTATTTCTTGATAATTTATTTTTTTAGAAGCTCTGAAATTTGTAATACTGTAGATAAATATGTTACACATTCTTTAATACTTTCTCTTACGTATGAAATTCTTAGTTTGAAACTGCCATAATCTTTCAAATTTTGTCCAATAATTATAACTGGAATAAAATGCATGAAAATACATTTGTTTACAAATAGATGTATACAATACACACTCGACTTTCTGATGTATTTTCATACGAGAGCTATTTTTTTCCCCCACATAAGATCATATGAATGTCCATTTTTTTAAAGGCAGTGTGTATGTTATTTTGATTATACAAAGGAACCCGTTTACTGCAAAAACAAACAAACAAACAAAACAATTATTTCATTGAAATTACAATCTGGCCACCTTTCATTTGCGGTCTAGTTGATGAATGAAATTAAAAAATAAAGGAAAAGTGGTATTAGTATCCACGAATTTTTCACCTTCATTTAGAATTCGGAAACTAAATTCATCGTCTTCAGCGGCATTGCACAGCACTCACTGGACAACGTTAACGCATGCGCAGTTACATTGACGACAAGTTGTTATTCGCTTTGGGCTTATTTTGAGAATGAAACCACACCATACCATTGGTGAATCCATTCTCATTAGAGTCGTGCGAAATTCAACGCAATTTCTTAAGAACCATACATATGTTTATCAAAATTAAGCCAAAATTCTGCCAAATATTTTAAATCAAGTTGTTCTGATTCATATCAGAATTAATTCCAGCATAAAAGAATTATTTTTTATTCTTTTATTTTTCCTTCTACGTTCGCGAACGCAGAAAAGAAAAAGAGCCAAACGATTTCTTGATACGGTATTTCAAGTGCTTATATGATTGGTCAGCGCAGTTATCCATTATTTTTTTTGATACTGCACATTATTCCATAAAGTACTGCTAGTACTTATGCTTGAAATCCTCAGTAACATTCATATAAGGGCGTTATTTTAAATAAATCCTAAGCCATCAAGAATAACATACATTCCGATTACAGCTGAGAAAATGCACATACATGTATATATATATAGATATCTGTATACATATACATTAATAACATATCATACTTCAAACATAGCTCCATCAAACTTATAAATTACTCTACATTATGCAATATACATAAAGATTCCAACAATTTTTTTATCACTCTGAGTTCCTTTAACACTTATTTAAAATGCCACTCATCAATATAATGTTGAATTTACAGCGAACATCTGCGCAGTGTCCGCCGTTTTCCTCAAGTTCTGAGCATTTTAATTGGACCACAGATTTTTTATTATTGAATATCAAGTTACTGGATATTATTCTTTAGAAGCTAAAGTCTTTGTCGTTATCCAATTTTGATCCATCGGTCTATTGAATAATCTAACGCTGATAACCACCTGGAAAATAATAAAATAATAATTAGAATTTTAAAATTGAGAATTGAATTGAATTTGGCATTGATAAAGACTGAAATTGAAAAAAGTATGATTTCCACTTGCTGCGTTAAAAAAATATTAAAAATATATGAGATCGTAAAGAATTTTCAAAAATGTGAAGCGCATACAGCACTACTCTAAGTAAACTGAAACATTATATGTAATTACATTTATAATATAATTTTAAATTTTTAATGAGTGGTTAGGAAACCTTTTCTATATGATATTTATTATGGCCCAATTTTCATATAGTATTATGTCCACGCATTTATAAATTGTGTTTTGAGCTTCGTATTTAAAAAAAATTTCACTACTGTATAATAAAATTTCTTTATTTTTATTATTTTCTTCCTTTAAGATACAATATTATAAATGTTAAAAAATCTTGCAATAAATTTTTCTCTGATTTATCAATAGATGGTGCCACTGATATGGAATAAAAATTTAATTAAAATAATCGATTAACTGATAAATATTAAAAAGATTAAATTATTGTATTGTATTGTAAGCATAAAATTGTATAATCCTAGAATTCTATTATATCAGGAATGAAAGGGAAATAAATACTGAAATTCAATCTTTTCAAATATGACCGAAGTTAAATGAAAGCACGAAAATAAGATTAACTAATTCGAACAACATTAATTTATATAGAGTGAGTTCTTAAGAGACATAAAGTCAGTCAAACATTACTATATATGCATTTTAGCATTTGTGTTTTTTTATGCTTAATTTAATTTTTTCTACTTTATAATCTTAAGATCTACTGTTTTTTAAATTCCTTACCTGATGGTATAACTGATAAAGAATCCCAATTTAATTTTATTAATAATTAACTGATAACCAAGCTCTTAAAATAATATGGCATTTTAATCAAGAATGCAAAATTTCATTCTTCTAGCATATAAAGGAGTGGAAAATCGGCAACAAAATCCCATCTTTACAAAGTACTCAAACTATATAAAAAATTGTTTAAAATAAATAAAATAAAAGAGATTTAGTATTATTTCTCCTTTATTTACTGGCAAAATAAAAGAAAAAGATTTTTCTTTCAATAGAAAAAGTTACTGAATGCAAATCCAATCAAGTTTGTAATAAACAGAGAAACAAAGTAAAATTAATTTATTTTCGGAGAATAAGTTTCACCTTTTCTTCTCGTTTTCAGTGTCTGCTAGGAAGTAAAGATATTTGTATCTGGGCTCTGGTGGCACGGCTTCAAAAGCATTCTTTTGTCCGTGACAACTGCTACTTTGGACCTTGTAACCATGCAACTGAAACAGACCTGAAAAAAAAAATCCGAGAGTTTGTTACAAAAAGGGAATCACAAGAACAGGACAAAAAATAGACAAGAAATATTGTACATTGTCATATTTTATTTCTTTTAGTTAGGCATAAACTGTTTTTTTAATAAAAAACCAGAAATATCGTTTCCATCTGTTTTCTAACTTTTTACGAGCTGCTTATCAGCAAATGGCTTTTTACAAGATCATCGAAAATAATGAAAATGAAGCTATAAAGAAAATAAACCTGTATAAAAAAGAAACTTGTATAACCTAGACTCCAAACTTAAGAGACCCAGGCATATTTTGCTACTTTGAAGTATACAACCCTGCTTTTCTGGGACCTGTTTTTCTCATATACCAATTTTTCATTCATTTAATATGAAAATTAAATCAATATTCTTCAAACCTGCAATACCAAATTCAGGGAATATTTTGTCCCAATCGATTTTACGTGTAAACTAATTTACAAGGCGATTCTTTAGTAGTTCTGAGTTTTGAACCTGGAACCCAATGCTAAAACCATACTACAAATCCACCGTGGCCCATTAATAAATATGGAATAGTGTTATGTGTTCTTTAGACTTTAATAAGTTTTCAAACTTAACTACAGTTGAGTGATTTAAATTACAGAAAAGCTTTTTTTTTAAAAAATCTGATTGAATATTTGTTATCGAACTCTTACTAATAAAAAGTTGATAAATGCTACGGGAATGAAATTTTGTGATTATCCTAAGGGTATATTAGTCTTTGGCAACAAAAAGGAAATTATTAGAATTTTGGTGATATATCGATTATGAGCGAAGATAGGATATCCTTCTAGAGCTTTCGATGCCTTGTCACGAGGACTATAAAACGTATCCATCTATTGAATGAACCATCATTGGATTGTAAAAAGGAAAATAGATAACATAAGGAGAAAGAATAATAAGTGCATCCAAACTATACCCCACCTAAGGCAACTTTGGCGTTGCGGTCGGTGTAGAAGTAAAGGGAAGCATCCTTCAAGAGGAAGTAGCGCCTGCGCCAAGTCTTCCAACGATTGCTGTACTTGCTGAGGGGACCCTCGCAGTCAACATTCGGTATCGATATTGAAGGAAGTTGGGCGTTGCGTAGGCTCTCGTCCACATATGGGTCCACCTGTGAATAGATATCATTATGAGTCAGTTCATATAATGCTAATGGCAAAAGTCATTGTACTTACCACATATGGGTCCACCTGTGAATAGATATCATTATGAGTCAGTTCATATAATGCTAGTGACAAAAGTCATTGTACTTGCCATGTAAATCACTACAAATAAAACTATAACATCAATTTTTTTTGCTTTCTATATAAAGTTAAACTACTGAATAAATAATATTACGAATTTATAAAATAGCATCCTTAGTATTAATGTGTCTTTTTAAATATAAATGTTTTCTAATACATTAGTGTGCATATTTATTAATTAAATTATAAAAATAAAAAGTAATTTCCAAAAAAATTTTTAGATAAAATAATTTAATAAAATATAAATAAATATCAATACAATTTAAATTATTTTTAATTTAGAAAATGCCAATGCAACGAAAAAATTCTAAGTTTTCAATTACATTTTAAATAAAGTTTTTAAACTTAGTTAAAAATATCTCACTAACTAAGGGTTTTTAAGGAAAAAAAAATCTGCCCTATGATATTTAACACAATAACTACATTTGTATTATCGAAAGAAATATATAGAAAAACGAAATATTTATTAAAAACAATCAAACAAACAAAACTAGGATGAATGGTCTCCTGAATCTTTTTAAAACACTCCTTAAAAAAAAAAAAATGTTATTCCTTTATCACCGCATAAAAATTGTGGACTTTTGATTCTTGTACATGAACGTTTTGTGCTTATTACAGTAGGAAACAAATCAAGAATGAATTTGGGCGTCTTGTTTTATCTACTGATTGAAAACAAAATGTGACACAAAACTGCAATTTAAAAAAAATTGCATATCACATTTCCTTTAAGACGTTCCGTTTTTGAGTTATCGCCTTCATATGTACAGACAGACAGATGATCATCCCCTTGGTTAAAATTTATGTGAATCTATAATTTAGATGTAAAACTGTGTATTAAATGCCATTAATCTAAATTACTGCATTTTGGATTATTAGATTTACATGCTCGGGAAAGAAATGACCGACAGACGATCAAACCCTCGATGGATATGATTTAAAATTTGATATGAATATATATTTTAGATTTAAATCTGTGCTGTTAATTGCGTTCTGTAATTTCCGCTTTCGTTTTCCCTCAAAATATACTTCCTGTGTATAGATTTCGTCCAAAACTTGATAGAAATCTTTAAATTTTTTGCTAAGTCTATACATTATTGTTTCTCTGTTCTGGCTCAAATGTCTTTTTGAGTTAACATATTCAAAGAGTGAAAGACACTGTTCCAAAACTGTGTTTATCGACCTCGGGGAGAACTTGAGATCCAGAAGATTCGTTAAAACCTTGAGGGTTTTTTTTTATGACGATTGCAATATTTTTCCTTTCTATATTTTGTATATGTGAAAGTAAAAAGAATGATTTTGCCAGAAAGATGAACTTGTGTACTACAGCAAACATGCATGAGCGAACAGCAAATGCATGGTGTGCAATATCTACAAAATTAGAATTGGCACCCAGAGTTTTACACCTTTTCTGTGAGTAGGGATATATTTAAATTTCATAATCGAAATATGAAAATCTGTCTTTTTTCTTTTCCTCCACTTTTTTGCCAAATGGACAACAGTGTGGCGTATTGGGATGTGCGAGGATAGAACCTGCGACATTGTGGTTCGCAGCCCAGTAACATGACCACGATACAAAAGCAATTGCGCGGGTAGCGTAGCTGTTAACTGGATTATAAGCTGTTCACCACAGACTCTCCCGCCAGTGAGTCGGAGGTGAGACGAACGATATGGCTATTGAGTGGTGATGTATTAGCTGTTGATTCTAATGCGCCTGTACCCATTTGAGAAGCGCCAAGCGTTATGGCGAGCGTGTGTGGGTGAGTGGTTGCTGTTGCTGCGTCAAGTGAGTCTGACGACTTTGGTTTGCTGTGGGTAGATGGCGCCACAATAACTGTACGAAAGTTGAAGGTCACCAATGTGCGTATTGGAATGTGCGAGGATAGAACCTAGGACCTTGTGGTTCGCAGTCCAGTAAAAAGTCCACGATACAAAAGCAATTGTCCAGGTAGCGTAGCTGTTAACTGGCTTATAAGCTATTCACCGCAACGGCCTTAAATGAAAAAGACAAAAATCTTTCATGTAGCACCATAAATGACATCTAATAATATTGAAAATGGACTGTCTATATTTATCTGCAGTGTAATTTCGAGAAAATAAAGTTTATGCAAAAATCTCACAAATAAGTTACCCTAAATGACCGTAAGCAATGGGTTTTGTGATAATAGATCAGCCAATGAAGTATTGGTATATTAATAAGGGAAGTGTCAAGGAAACTTTGGATTAGATTTCGAGGAGTTATTTTAGATTGAAGTTTATCATTAAACATGCAATAGTCGTGCAAATTATAGCTGGATATCGTATAGAATTTTTGATAGTTTTAATTAATAGTGCAGAAGTTTTGATAATAGGGTTTCTCGACTAAAGTTTCTTTATGATATAATAAGCTGCTTTGTGGTGGTTAATAATTATTAAAGGATTTATTTGTAAGTGCGTGTGCATGTTGGCACTCGGTAGGGTTGTTATTAGACTAGGATTATCAAATTTAGCACAAGTATATTTTAAAAGATCAAAATGTGCCCCATAAAGAGATTTTTAAAATTTTAATTGATTAAAAATTAAGAGAAAGCACGATGTTTCCAGGAAATATTATAGCACAAATTTGATTTCTACACCATTTTAAAATTTAAAAATTCTCTTTTTAATAATAACAAATTCATTACCTTGCAATTAATTAAATTTTTTTTGCTTGATTTTCAGTTATAATTTTCATTGTTGCAATAAAATTCATACATTTTCAATGTTCTGTCAAATATTTAATTGTTCGCTTTTTTTTGGGTGCTGAAAGGTAGTGGAAAGAGATTTTGTCATTAGCCCAGTAGTTTAGTTCATGAATCAGAAAGTGAAATTACATTACTTCAAAAGACAACATGCAATTTGAAATAGATAATCAAAACACTTAAGTTTTTAATGAAACTCTAATATCATGGGGTTCGATTTTTCATTGTGAATCATAAATATGCAATAAGAGATTTAAATTAAATTAAAGCAATTAATACTTCGAACAAAATAACTGGTCCAAAAGGTTATTAACTATACATAAAGAAAAAAATGAATGTAATAATGTTTAAAGCTTTGGTTATGATCACATTTGGAGCCATCAAAAAGATATTAGGGTCGCGAAATCCTGTCGAAATTATTGTTTTGTCTTCAGCATTTATAATCAAAAATAGTTAAGAAAATTATTTTTAATTAAGGCATTTCTTTGGAATCTCCAAAATAACAATTATTAATCGAATTTTCTAATAGTTATAATGAAGAAATATTTTATGTTCTTATTCCTTTTCTAG
>JAPMOR010084284.1:279077-295486 GCA_026543865.1 Argiope aurantia | reverse complement strand
GGACTTTCGCGCCAAGTTGCATCTTTTGTTGGTGATAAGTCACCAAATGTCACATCTTTATCCAAATGTTTTTACCATTTTCTAATAACCCTGAAATCGAAAAATTAATGCCTAAAAAGCGATAAATCGCCAGTTTTTTTTTTCGTGCAGTTTGAGGCAACATCATGTTTTCACATGATAAAAAACCTTCAATTTTTCAATTTTACCATATTTTAGACATAAAAGAAAAGAGAAAAGGTGTCCTTTATGTAGACATTAATTAAAATAATAATTGTTAAAGAATTTATTGAGCAGTAATAGGAAATTAAAAATATTCTGATGGGGTATTTAAATATTATTATTTTTTTACTTTTATTGACCAAGTTAATGAATATCGAAGATTTTTTTTTTTAATTTTTAATCTCAAACGAAACTAGAAAAAAGAATGCTTAAAATTTTCGAATGATTTACCACTATCTTTTATTCAATAAATTTTTTTCACATATTTTAAAAGGCAAAAAAAAAAAAAAAAGTGGAAATGATTAAAATCTACAAAAGGTGAGTACCAATGCATTCATAATGCTGACTTTTATTTCAAAGATATAAGAATATAAAAGCCTATTAAGCATGAAAAGAATTTATAAATTAACCCCTTTTTTTTGTCTTCTTATTTTCAGTCTCTTGTGGAAATTTATTTTTAGATCATCTTTTGAACCAAAACTTTCTTAATTAATTTTTTGTGGCTCTGATGGTATTTTTACAGATAATGGAATAAGGAAAAAAAGTTTAATTTAAGACATTTTTTAAAGCATCATACAATAGATAATTATTTAAAATTTGATATAAGAAATTGAATGACTTTTTTTAAGTTAGCACTTTTTTGTTTAATCGAATTAAATGGAGAGATATTAACTGCACTGTCAGAACAACAACAGCAAAACATTTTAAGGAAATTAGCTTATTTAGAATCTATTAAGATACTAAAAGAAAACAACAACAACAACAACTGAAAAATGATGTGTATTTAATATATGCAAAATCCTTTATATCAATGCTTCTTATGTGGATAGATGTTGAGTCCGCAATGGGAAATACTATGGATGCGAAAGATTTCACAAGATCTTCTTTGAATTTCTTCAACCGTTTTAAGCAAAAGTAATTAAGAAGCCCTATCTTTATTAAAAAAATTTTTTAAAACCTTTTTTAAATAAATATTCTTTTAGTTATGATAGTTATATATAATAAATATTTTTAAACAACAAATTGCGATAGATATTAAATACCAGATTATTGCGTGCTTGAGCCTTTTTAATGGAGACCAGTTTCCATGGCATCGCATTTTTATTAAAAATCTAAGAGTTAGAGTAACTTAAATTCAAACAGCACATTGTTTTTCGTTATGAATATATTTTTATTTTCTGATTTCTCATGAGAACTTCTGAAGTGATTAACAATATCTTTCTTGCATACTTATAATCTCATTAACTTATACAACGAAGAAAAGTGTAAAGTTAAATATTTGGTGAACCAATAAAAACGCTTTAAATTTCATTGCAACGATAAAACTATTGTAGAAAATAGAGCAAATTTTTTTAAAGAAAATACTAACATTAAGGGAAAATATATCACAGCCGCTAAATTGCTATTATTAACGATAAATGCAAAATGATGTAAAAACAGTTTTGTGCAATAATATTTTCTGATGTATGTTTCTATTTTCCACTAAAATTAATAAAACTTTCTATTCAATTATTGTGTGGAAATTTCGTTAAATTTTAATTGATTGAAATTAAATTTTCTGGATGGCACAATCTACCTAAATAAAAAAGTATATTTGAGTTAAATTTGATCTCCAAAAGGCAAATACTACGACCAACAGAGCGCCAAGATATATATGTAGCATAATTTAGGAAGATACGTAGCTGAGAAGATGACACTTTGGGAATTTCAACTTTGATTTATTTTACCACCGAAGACATAATTTACGCATGGGGATGAAATTGGAACGCCCTTGAAGCCAAAAGCTAAGTGACCGAAATGTTTCCCTTTAGTGATTTTACTTAAAGATTCTAAAAGGGATTTCTTTGACACATGTCGACTTAAAAAGGAAGCCTTAAGTATCTTTGAAAGGAATACATTGGTGTTAGGAATCTTCGCTCATGGAGTGGAAAAGAAAAGTCAGCCATTTTTTTAGAAAGCGTGTTAGAAATAATTAAAAAAAGAGTGGGATTTGGAAATAAGAGAAAGTTTTAGAACAAAGTAACAAAGACAAATTTAAGATAAAAAATATAGGAAATTAATTCACACACACACACACACACACACACACACACACACACACACACACACACACACACACACACACACACACACACACACACACAACACACACACACACACACAGAGCCTCACTTCACTTCGAGGTACACATTCCCAACTACCTAAGTATAAATATCCCGGTTTTACATTAAACCGTTTGACTTGTAGAACGCTTTTGCATACATGGCTTTATTTTTAATAGATACTTATCACCTGTACTTTAAAAAAAAATTTAACTTATTCCTTTTAATCATGGTCAAAAAGAATTTCGAAACCATTATAGATAAATATATAGTTTCAGTTGCAAAAAAATGCCCTTAATATCGCACATAATTATATTTTAGCTTGTTTCAGTTCATAAAAGCAGACCTGAAAAATTATGATACCCAAATTTTTATACAGTTTTTCAAGCCTTTTAATTATATTTAGTAAAATTTTCTTGAAATACTAACATTTTAAGCAAAATTAATGCCTCAGTTCTGTAAAGAAAACATAACACTTTATAAACCTTTTAATACCACAGTTTTAGACGATTTAAGATTATATAATGCTTCAGATTATGTAATTTCCGCCCCAAGGAAGTCTGTCAATCAATAAGTAGCTTACTGATTTAAAAGAATCAACATCAAAGTTTCAAAATTCTGTCAGATTTGGGTGCAGAAGCGGTGAATATTTTTTTTATTCTAACTAAGTGAGTATGTCAGAAATATTTTTCAAATATATTAATTTTACTATGAATTTCTTTCAGTACTACAATTATTGACTGAGACTGCATAAAATATAATTATTTATGTTATTTAAATCATTTTTCCAACTGGAAATATATATTTGTATCTAATATTTTAAAAATTGATTATTGGGCACTCTGCACACTTAAAAAAATTCATCTTGAGAACTGTTTATTTGAAAGCGTAACTTATTTGTGAAAAATCTTACTGCATTAATTTATCTACTTTTAAATCCTTATTTCTTTTATAAAAAAATACTTTCTCAAACTTGATAAATTAGCATCTTTCATCAAACCACTTGAGCTACGAACTTTTCAATCTACTTTGTATTTCCACAAGTTTTAAAGCGCACTTATTTATTTTACAATCAAATCAGATTACGAGCCGTCCGACTTCGGGGAGCATGTTTTGAGAAATAATTCAAATGAGTGTTGACTTTATCCCAAACTATTTTTCGAAAAAGATTTCCATTTAAATAAATTAAAGCACACTTACCCGCGAAGCCGTTGCAGCTACTTGATTCAAGGCACTGATCCATCTGCAGAGTAACAAAGAATGCATTAGTGCAAGAAACTAACATGAAGTAATTATTTTATTTAGATTTTCATCGTGTTTATTGAAGATTTCAATAAACACGATGTTGTGGATGTTAGAAAGAAGTTCTGATGCATATTTAATCAAAGAGTGGAGAGTTTAGTTTAGTTTAGTTATATTAACGTCCCATTTGAAGCAACAATAGGGCTATTTTGGGACGGACTTCGTTATTTTGAACCGCGGTCAGATGACGAGGACAACACCTGAACTGGCACCTCCCCTCTCCACTCCACACCAGCGGGATGACGTTTGGTCAGGACACATTTAACGTGCAACAGACCCCCTTACACGACAGTTCTTCGGTGGAATCGGGCCTCGAACCTGCAACCCTCCGGTTCCGAAGCCGAGACCTTACCATCAGGCCACCGCGGCCCAAAGAGTGGAGAAGTCATTAATTTAATGAAATTTTTTTCGTTTTTCTGTGTTAACTTTTTTTTTTGTTAAGTATTCAGTAGAACTTGTTACAACTGTTGTGTTATTTTCTTGATAAATGTTTCTTTTAAAGAAATGATAAATTAAGTAGATTCATAACATTTATCTTTACTCAAAAGATGTTTCAATTTTCTTAGGGTTTTTGAAATTCATAATTAAATAATCACGAGTGCTAAGCATTGTATACTTAATTTAATCACACAGCTACCCTTGGCAAGCCAAACGAACAAAGTGTTCCATGTTTGCATCGATTTTTCAAAAAAAAAAAAAAAGATTACTATTTTATTATATATAGCATTTTAATTATACAATGTATCCGTTCCAATCGTAATTCAATAGCTACAATACACTCCCGAGTATACGGCTTGTGATTATCCGGCTTCAGCACTACACGGCGTAGTTTTCTTTTATCGTAATTAAATGAGTAAGAAAGTCGTTGCATTGGCAACATTCCAAGATATTAGAAGCGAGGATTTGATACGATCTTCCTACGTGTCGTGTGCAAATCACAAGTTATAATAGGAAAACAGCAGCGTTCTGTTCATTGTTCATTGTTTCGTCAGTGTGTAAAGGACTTTTGATTGCAGATGACTAAAAGGAAAAAAGTTGTAGTGATTATGGAGGAAACATTTCTAGCTACACAGCGACTAGCCTCTGATGTAACAGCAAAAACCTGAAACTGATTCTAAAGTCATCGGGCCGCGTTCATGATCTACTTATCTTGAGATAAATGGAGGGCTTAGTATTCAACAAGAAGGGAGAAAATACGTAATATAACAGTGAGCTTTGGTATAAAAAAAACTTGGTTTTCTGGTGTTGGGCAAAGAAATGAGTTCATAGAACCCTGGCCTATCCTTCCCCCACATTAGGCTAGGGAGTATCCGGCCTAATGTGGGGCCCTAATGTAATTTGCTGAATTTTTAGAATTAACTTATAAATGAAAAAAAATATTTAAAATGGAATGAAGAATTGTATTTTATGTTATTTGAATCAATAAATAGTTATCACAATGAATCACAAAGTCTAAATTTTTATACAGTTCATCGGTTCCATCAATTATGTTAGGAAATATTCTCGATACTGTAATATTTAAATAAAAAGGTTTTAGTCATCTGCAATCAAAACCGACCGAGTTATGAAGCACTTAATTTCAATATTTTGAACCAGTCAGCTGTTTCCAAAAGTAAATACAACAAATTGATTGATGGATCCTTCTCAAGGCAATTGTTGAAATGGTCCAAAATTGTATAACATTCAAAGCTTTACAGCTTAGTCAATTTTAGTTGCAGAAAAGTGAAAATTTCCCCAAAAAATGTTCTTAATTTTTTCACCATTATACGTTCTTTTTCTTTCATCAATTATTGACTAGTGCAATATAAAATATAATTTTCCATGTCATTTAAAGTATTTTTCCAATTGGAAGAACGTGCTATCTCTAATGGTTTTGAAATGAGCTGTTGGTGTCTATTAGAGTGGACACCCTATATATAGTGTTTTTTATTTAATTTTGAAATTTAGGTTTAATTAAAACACAAACATATTTTAAAAAGTTAGCTAAAATTCTGAAGGAAAACTTAGCATTAACCTCCAAACGGTATATATTAATCAGCAGGCTTTAATTCATTAACCTTTATTAGAACAAGCATTAAAAATATTAATAAAAATGAAGTTAACAATCCCATAATTAAGCGTTATTCTCTTGGACCTTAATCGTGGGATTCTCTTCCTTTTAAATCCTTTTTCCTCGTGGAATCTTCTATATACATGATGTTCATGAATACTCGGATTAAAGCTAATCATTAAAGTCGGATTATAATAAATAGTGATTTTCTAACAGAAAAAAAATTTATTACTTAATTTAAAATGAAAAAAAAAATGCTGAAAAGTTATTATAGAAATAACATCCAAGTGTCCTGTAAAGTAAGGATAAAAGGAAATACGAAATGGAACTTTATCATATTTAGTAAAACTTCATGCATATTTTCGAATTATGTTTGGGATAAAATGTATTTACCTAGTAACAATTGCAGATCTCAGTTCGGTGAACTTTGCATCCAGCGTAAAACATTTAAGAAAAAAGCGAAGTTCACGAACACATAACTAATTATAATTCATGCTTAACTTTATTCAGTCACATATGAAAGAACAAATATGTCCCCACAGTTAAAAGACAAAGCAGCATAATAGATTTCGTTGGACACATTTATATCCTGATTATTAATGAGTTAAGATTTATTATAAAGAGTAGAAAAATGACAAAACTGCGGGGAATTTAAGAATCTTAATGGCATATAAATAAAAAAATAATTTAATACATTTTAAAGACGTGGAATGAGGCTTTGCAATCGTTTAATATTATTGATTAATTAAAGAAATTAAGCTAGAAAGAATGAAAAGATAATCGATTCATCAACGGACCAAATAGTCCGAACTCCATTTATTATTCTTGAATGTGATAAATTTGACTTCATCACCAAAATAAATTTAAGATAAAAATTGCTCCTAAACAAAGAAAAGTTATATTTTAACTACAATCGATAAAATATCGAAGAATATTTGCTAAAAAATGCTAATTTTAATTAAAATTTCAGGTTAGTAGAAAATTTAACCTTGTATATCTGATCTTAAGTTGTTTATGTGATGATTTAAGTTGATATTTCACCTTTGTCTCTTCTTCAGACAATTTTATAATTGACTAAACTAGTGAGGAAAAAACATGTTAATTTTGATAAGATTTCTTAAATTTTCCTGAAGAATCCAAATTTTTGACATCACGTTCGTGAGCGGAAAAAGGGCGGATTTGTTATTTTTTTAATTAAAGGACAGAATCTTGCACTTTTTTACTTTTAGGCAAATTATTGATATTGATTAAAATTAAAAATAGATTAATTTATTTCTGTTCCTAAAAAATTTGTCAATTCAACTTTTGCTATGTTTGAAATATAGTCATCTTATTTCAGTGAATAATCTCAGTTGCGTATTACGATTGGGTTAATGGCAACGAATGTTAATAGTTAACTTAAAATAATTCCTTTTTTTCCTAAGTCAAACCCTATCTCTTCGATTTCCAGATTTTTCTCAGTTAAAATTAAAGAAAAATCAATAAAAATAAAAAAAATCTCTTTAAAAAAATCTATTAAATCAATAAAATCAATTAAAATCAATTAATGATTCTCTTTTTACAAAAAAATGAAATCAGAAACATTACTTAAGAATTGAAAAATTTTCATTCTTTCTTTCTTCTTTCAGAACTGAAAAGTTTAATCACTAAACATTTTCACTTGAATTGCAAAATGAAAATTTAACTCACTGAAAATTTTCATATGAATTGGAAACTGAAAATTTAACTCACTGAAAATTTTCATTCAAAATATCAGTAACAGGACTGCTTTTGCAATCAAATGTGCGTGAGTCTCACCTTGTGGCGGTGTCCTCGTCATCGGCAGAAAAGTAGTAGGGGCTTTCTCCGAACTTGGACACTTTGAAGGCGTGGGGCGCCCCGGCTTCCGGGACGCGGCTTATTGTCTGGTTTTGAAGCGCTAGGGCACCTAGTGGCTCATGGTCGTGCTGGAAGAGAAAGATTATTGATGCTAAGTATTTAAGCTCTTTACATTAAATCTCTTTACAATTAATGACAGCTTGACAGCACCATTATTCATCATAAATATACCTGATTATAATCCTAGAGCATATAAACTATTTGAGCGGCAATTAGTGTGCGCATTTTGCAGAGAATATGCTTTGGGCAATATAGTGTAGAACAAAGCTGAAAAATGCTAAAAGGCTATACTACAGCTTGTGTACAGTGAATTATTAAATTAATTAGAGTATAAAAATTATTTATAATATATAATGAATTATTAATAATTCATTTAATGCACTGCATAATATTTGACTGGCACTGCAAAATAATAATTTTTACTGTTATATTTGTTCGAAATTCATTATTTCCTTGAAATCTATAATAATGCTAAAATGTTTTTAATAAAGGAAATCATTAAGTATTACTACATTAATCCTTAATCATTACTAGATGATATGGTGATATGATAGTACAGAGAAAAAATATCTAACGAAATTATTTGGTAATTAAATAATTATGAAAATATTTCGTAATTATAAAGAATAATAATTATTTTCGCGATACACATTAGAGTTAGTTTAGCTATTTTCCTGTACACATTAATAATGAGTATTGATTTAGAAATATAAATACGTTTCATTTGTTATTGCGCTTATAGCTTGGAAAAATCTCCCAGATTCTTACTCATTATTCTGCATAAATGGATTTGAAATAAGTGATATATTTGAACTTAATTTTAAACACCAGTAACGGATATTATGTGTAATGGCACATCATAATTTAAATGGAATTAATTTAATTCCTTTGTGTTCTTTCTATTATTCTAATACACATTACGCCATTCATGAGTTTGTTGAATATCATAATGACAATTGAAAGTCTTGGTAAGATTACATTCCATTATAAAAAAAAAGAATCATTGATATGATTAAATTCATAATACATAAGATACTGAACAATAACTCAGATTAGAATATCCAATCAACTTAGTTATAATATTCTTTCCATTTTATTTAGGAATATATCTTTAATCCTTAATTATTATCTCCGTTTATTTAATTTTTTTTTTATTTTTAACCTTCCAATTGAACACTTAACGCAACATTTATCAATTTACTTTGTAAAACAGATTATAAAGCGTTTCATGTTTTCATTCGCATTATGTATTACCATGTTCATTATTTCAAATATCACATGATATTTTTTGTCATATGTATATTTCTTTGCAACTGATTGCAGTGTAATATTCTTCTTCAGTATAGAGAAAGTATAATAATTGTATAATAATAAAGTATAATAATAAAAGTATTCTTCAGTATAGAGAAAGTATAATAATTGTCCAAAAATTCGAACTCGAGATTTTGACGAATCTTCACGTTCTAGACCATCTTGAATTCGAAATGCGCATTTTTTGGAAAATGTGCGTCTGTATGTCTGTGACAAAGATAACTGAAGAACGCTTTGAGCT
Organism: Argiope aurantia; assembly: GCA_026543865.1. Taxonomy (NCBI): domain Eukaryota; kingdom Metazoa; phylum Arthropoda; class Arachnida; order Araneae; family Araneidae; genus Argiope; species Argiope aurantia. The sequence goes on along the minus strand of JAPMOR010084284.1, from coordinate 286,383 downwards.
AGACGGATCAAATTTTGGCATACAGTTTTTACATCAAATTTGCAGATTTCTATTCAATTTGAGTAAAATCTGTTGAAAAGAAGTCCGGCTGTTCGAATACAAGTCATCACGATAATTACAAAACGAAAGGAGTTAGTTAGAGAAAATTCAGTGCACAGATTTGACGTATATAGTGTAGACACGTCAAATTTCGTGCCAGATACATCTACAGGTTGACTGTCTGTCGTCTGTACTTTCAGAAACATTCAAACGCCATACTCAAAAACACTATAATTTAAATATGTTGTTACAAACCTGCAATTCGGCTTCCCAGCATAGTTTGTTCCATCATTGGAAAGAAAGTTTTACAATCATCTGAATGGGACGGAGTCCAGGTGTAGGTTGGAGGTCCCAGAGCTTGGCGACAAACTTGGCGACCATTTGGCGACGAATTTGGCGACTTTGGCGCCAAAATAGATAATACCCGAAACTTCGAGAATTTTCCCGATCCGTCCAGTAGGAACCGAGATACGCCTCGAACGTTCCTGATTGGTTGGAAGGCTTTTAGCCCCGCCTCCTGATACCTATAAAAGGGTCCACAGCTGCCAGAGAAGTCAAGTAAAGTCCGAAGACGGAGCGGAGGAGTTGAAAGCGACAGAGCGGAGCAGGCGGAAACTACGGTGAGCAGCGACGGAGTCAAGCTTGTGCTGAACTGAGCTGTGCGCTACTGTCTGCAGTAGATTCTGGTTGTATGCTGCTGTTGTATGCTACACGTCTCGGCTGAAGATAGTCGTCTCTATGCTGTATATAGTTATCGTTTTTGTGCTGTCCTGTGTGTCTTCGTGTAAATAAACGTCGTTGTTTTATTTTCTACTACCGTCTCCTGATTGAGCGTTCTACACACCATATCACTTCCACTATCCAAACGAACCCCCGTTAAGAAAATTTCGTAACAATATCAAATTTGGTATGGTATTTTGTGATTACATGTGCAGTTTTATGTCAAATTTTTTTATTTCAATAGGTTGAGAAAAACATGCCATGGTTTAATGGCCAAAAAACTCGCCAAAGACAACACGGTAGATTCAGTAAAAAGGCTAAATTCACGCCAAAATTTCGTAATGCCATATAAAGCGTTCTTTGACATGTCAAGTTTATTAGAGAGTACGTAAGGAAGTTTTAGAGAGATCACTCTTGCTGGTTCTGAATTAAATTCACACACATCTATACCAAACCGGGTAGGAGTCACATGAGCTCACTGTTAAGGTATAATGGGGTGTTAAGATGTTAAGAATGTCATACTGATTGTTTTATATTGATTTATATAATTTTAACAATTAATGCAATTAAATTGCATTTGTCTATTCTGCGATATGAATTTTGCTTTTACTAGAATTCCTCTTGTTTCAATATCTTAAAACGGTGTATCAACCAACCAGGTTAACAAATCATTTTTGGTAACAAAGTATAGACTTAAATACCTTGCGAATTTTTAACCAGGCAATTTAGGTCACTGTCTAGAGCCGCAGGGTTTATAGGCACCCGTAGACAAGTCAATTAAAATGTTATTAGACTTGTAGTTAAATAAATTTCTAAACATTATAAATTTTATAGGAAATATTTATTAGGACTACAATGTATATTTACTTTAATTATCAAAATCACCATTAAATAAGTTAAAATTTATTTTAAGAATATTAGTCATTTCTTTAACTGACTGTGTTATATTTCACTTGAAAAGTCCTGTATTTGTTTGAAGTCTATTGTTTCCTCCTAATATATTATAATAATTAAATGTTTTCTTTGTAAGCAATTAACTTTTAATTAATATTTATATTATTTTTCAAAAATTAAGTTCCTTAGTTATTTTCCCCATGTTTACATATGCATTTAAAAATAAATAAAAATATATCTATTAACGAAGTTACAAAAAAAAATAATAATAATCTGCATGCAAATAATTTATTTTAGTTTATTTTAAAAACTTGCGAAAATGTGAACCTGAATTGACCAGTTATTAAATGAAGAGCCTCATAATGTGCAATACTTAGAGCTTCAATATACTAAAATTCCCTATTGCTCAACAACCACAGTTTAAAATACCTTAGATGGAATATTAAGTAACAATCACGCTACTGAAGAATACCCTATAAGCATGAAATGACCTAACATCTAACAATATTATTACGATATCTTGACAATATTCACCGGCATTCAGAATGTCGAAGAACATCGTGGAAATATCGGACAATATCTTGTGGAGATATCGGATTTTAAGAAAAATATAAAAATGACTTTGTTTGAGATAGAAATGAATAATAATAATGCAAAAAATCTTTTTTTACCTTGCTGGTTCTGTACCAATATAGGACGCCATCTAGTTTGACGGCAAACCACCGTCGACACCACCGTCGACTACGGGCACTTAATCTTTGCAGATAACCAGAATACACAGGGGGCGGTGGGAGATCGTTCAATACCGGCGCTAAGACGTGAATTGTCCGGCACACTTCCATTTTCAGAACGTCTGTGCCTAAATCACACAATCAAAAAAAAAAAAAAAAATCCATCAAAAGTTAAGAAGTTTGTAATTTTCTAGTCATATCCCTAACCTTTTCTAAAATCATCGAAAGTAGATCCCCGCCGAATTCGTATAAACTTATGTAAGTTAGCATAATTTCTGACAAATTTTTCAATAAGACAAAATCTTAGAAGCTTTAATTCTTTATCTCACATAAAATGGTGTGTCTTGATTTGCAACTTAATTAGCAATTAAACAAGTGAATTAATTTAAAAGTAAAATTTATTTAATAAACTAAATGAATCCCTTTTCTTAAGTCAGTCTCAATCCTAAAAATATTTTAATATACTATGACTAGGCAAAAATGGTCTTCTAAAGGGTTAAGTGGGATTACAAACAAAAATAACAGAATCGTGCAAGCTTTAACACAGCCATTTTGTAAAGATTTTTAATGATCTTTTAAATGGTGTCCGTAAAGACAGTAACATATATATGATTTAAAAGATTTCATTAATATTTGATAAATAAATATTTTCAATTGAATTTCTTTTTATGTATTTCTTATCTTATGTATTTGTGAATTTCTGTTTGGTTGTTATTCAGTGATTTCATTGATTATTTTCCAACTTTGGGAGAGTCAGCAAAATTCTTTCTGACTCAAATAAGACCACGAGAGACAAACTTAAGTAATAGACAAACTCTTGTATTATCTGACATTACACGTTAATCCTTCCATAAAAAAGTTGGTATGCCTTAGTGCACTTCTCAATTCTTTATTTAATTTTAGTATTGCGCAAGTCAAGTTTAGGAATTAAGATATAAAAATTTATGAACTGTCATCAGTAGAAAGGGAAAACACGTTTTTGAAAATATGCACTCATGTTTTTCAATTCCACACTAAATCCATAAATTTCCAATCGCACCAAATTTTATAAATGTATAATAATGGCAAGTTTTCTGATTTCGTTATTGGAATCAACTTTATTGTCCATTTTGACAACTCCTTCACTTAAGTTATTCCAAGTTAACCAAGTCATTTAATTTGTTATGTAATAAAAAGAGTTAAATAAAATTGTAGAGGGACGAGACTCTTTATTATGTGTTATGCCATGGATGAAAGAATGAGTTCAGTTTCAGGAACTACTTTTTATTAGAGGGTTAAGTTCCACGGCACAAACATTTAACACAAGCATATTGAAGAACAAGGCATAGAACAAAAACACACGGCAAACAAGGACAACACAAGAGACAAGAAATGAAGAATCATGGGAAAACATGGCTCTTGATAGGTGGCTCTAGTAGCGCCACCTATGAAGAAAGGAGAAGGCAGTAATTGTAACCGCTACAAAATGATAAAAACTCATGCAAGATTTACCAATTACAAAAATGCCATCCTTCGCTTTGATAATGTCAGATAATAATTCCAGACAATTCGAATAAAAATAATTTAAAAATTGTATCGCTTTTAGTCGTTTTGAAGTTAAAATGATGCTTATTACTTTTTTAGGCACCCAATGTATTCTATGTTGAAGTTCTACGAAGTAAATATATTAGCCCTTCAAAATCTCAGGATGTAACATAAAACAGACAATCAATTCACGTAAATCAAGGGATACAGGAAGAGGGTTCTTTGCGGGTGAAAGGGGTCTCGAATGAAAACAATTTAAGAAGTTATGATGCGTAGTAAAATGGCCGGGTGCTGTAAACACTTTTTTCGGTCCCAGATTGCTCATTTCTCACACATAAATAATTATTTTTTTATTTTAAAATTTATAAACTATTAATTCAAAATAATTAGATGCTCAAAAAATTGAAAATATTGGTTGATTTTTTTTTTACATGAACTAGCATGTTCTCTCACAAAAAGATTAGTATTTTTTAAGACCGCTACAAACTTTTTCATCTTTTAATGATATACAAGATACTAAAATAATATTGTATTATACATGCGGCTATTTTTGGCTCGATATTAAAGGGATTTTACAGATGACGATCAAATCACTGAAAGCAGAAGTCGTGAGGTTATTCTAACTGATGAAATTTATAGCGAAACATAAGTAAATATTCTTCATTTTCTTTACCCACTGTTTTTCATTTATAACATCTTACCTGCACTTGATAAACACTTTTTAACAAACAACGCTTTACATTCATGTAAGCTATTCTTTCAAGTCATGTTATATAAGCCGGGAACAAAATATAGCCCTAATTTTTCTTTCATTTCATGCTCATATATCAATAGTAAATTATAAACAAGATTTTTATAGTTTTCGTTTTAAAACAGTTTAAATTTCTGGTGTTATCTAATATGAAATTAGAATTTTCTTACCGGTATGGGCTAAACGAACCACATCCCCATGAGGAGCTTCCAGAACATTAAGGCCATTGATAGAAATTATGATATCTCCTACTTCCAAACCACTTGTCTCTGCCGGTGTACCTATACAAAAATAGAATAATATCATTTCATGTATATTATAATGCAATTTTTAAGAAATACATATATGGTTAATCTTGTCATTCTAATCTAATCATTTTGATTAATCTAATAAAAGAAAATATACGTGTGTGTTTATGTGAGCGCTATATGACTCACATACTTTTACCTAGATGACGTGAGATTATTTAATTTGTTCTTCACAATAATACTTGAAAGACTGGAGTTATGCCATCTTGGAGCAATTTTTTTAAAAATAAAAATAAAATAAAATTATTAATAAAATAATAAAAATTAATTAATTAATTCAAATAATTAAAAATTAAACAAGGCTTTGGTGATTTCTCTGAAATAACCCGCACATACGTTATTGGAATAAATATACATTTTTTTACCCCATTTTAAAATTGAAAAATTTGTCTTTTTAATGAAACGATTTTAATTGGCATGCAATTTTTTCCTTACGTTTTGAGATTTAAAAAATATATATTTCTGAATAATTTCCAACAATATATTTCGTTGCTGCAATAAAATCAAACCGTTTTTATTGCTCTATAAAATATTCAACCCAGCGATTTTCTTTCAATGTTGAAAACTATGGAAGTCTATTTCTGTTTATTGTGTTCGCAATTTACGTGAAGAAACAGAAAACGAAGTTACATTATTGCATAAGGCAACGTGAAATTCAAGATAGATTACCACAGACTCTTTAATAGGGAATTAAAGTTTAATAAGACTGTAATATGAGTGGTATCGACTCTATTAAAAAACCTCCATGCACACAATAAATAATATAAGAGTAAGATTATTAAAGTAAATGAGCATTAATTCTGTTCTCAACCTGAAGCTAAAAAAATATTGGAAAATTTATACACCTCAAGTTAAGCATAAAATATTTAACTGAAATGAAACACAATAAATTTTGTTCGTAATTTTTTTTTCAATCCCAGAATGTTCATTTCTTATACAGAAATAATTATTTCATTATAAAATTTAAACGATGTTTACTAGATATAGAAATTTAAAATAATTAATTTTTGAAGAAAACATTATCACTACTGTTACTTTATATTGAATATGCACAGAAAAAGTTATATAATCAATCTTTTAGAGTGAAAGCAAGTTTATATTCTAATTTATTTGAATATTAATTTCAGTAAATTGTTGTTATTATAGTGTTATTATTATTAATAAGAATGTGAGTAATGAAGCACCCTGGTTTCAAAGGCCTATCTCAATTTTCAAAACTTTTGCCAATTCGACAATATCTGGGCAGCATCCTATTCTAGTTAGAAGAGCAACCCGGATTGAAGTTCAGAAAATATAATCATTATTATTTTTTATTCTACTTTCACTTTACTAGATTTAAATTCCTTTTATAATTATTTTAGAAGAGGGTATTTGAATAAATATATTCATATTATAGAACGTATTATTCAAATTCAAATAATCAATTCATTTAATATCAAGTAAAAAAAGTCCTTATTTATACTTAATATATCATTACCTTATAACCCTGGACTAAATTTCAGTTATATAAAGAATTCAATCTTTATTCTCAATATATACTGCATGATAACCTTGGATTAAAGTTCAATTGTACAAAGCAAAATAATTTATTCTTTATATTTCAAATTACATTATCACCTTGTACTAAAGTTCAATTATATAAAGCGAAATAATTTATTCTTTATATTTAATATATCATTACATTAACACCCTGAACTGAAATTCAATTATATAAAGTAAAAGAATTTATTATTTCTATACAATATAACTGCACATTAAAAATCTTCTGATTAGTTTCATGTTCATTAAATAATTATTTTTAAAAAAGAATCTTTGAAACAGAATTTGATTATTTGAATATAAAATAATACGAAAAGTACGATTAAAATTCAGATTCTACTCTTTGGTTTTATTTAATATCAAAGAGTTAATTCTGTATACACTTTATAATGCATTTTCATTGCATACAAGTCTTATTTTCTTTTTATAACTATTTTGAAAACAGAATATTTGAATAACTATTTAAACTATGAAATAATTATTTAATTAAATATTTTTATATACTATGAAGGATGATATACAAATTCAGATAATTTGCTTACTTCGCATTATGTAAAAGAATGTATTATTTATGCACACTTTGTGGTAATTTCATAAAGTTATGCAACGCTAAGATGAATTGAAATAATATAGTGTAAAACATGAAATCTCACAATTTATTTATTTCACCAGTTTTATATTCTTTTAAAAATAACTTTGAGAAAAAAAAAATAGACTAAAAATAATTCAATATAATGCATCGAAATGAAGATGATATTTTCTAAAATGAAGAGTACGATTCAAGTTTAGGTAAACTGTTT
>JAPMOR010084284.1:264255-279067 GCA_026543865.1 Argiope aurantia | reverse complement strand
ATTATTTCATCATGTTTATATTTCTTTAAAAATTGTTATAAAAATAGAATATTCGAATAATGATCTAAATGATACAATAGAAATGTCCGTTATGTTTTAAATAGTAATCTGTTTTTTCAAACGAGTCGAAAAAACACGGTAAAGGATGAACGCTAATCCATTATATCTGATGATTTTCTTAGATGCATTGGACCATGATAAATTCAGTTTCGCAGAGGAATGTTTTTGTCAGAGAAGAGAATATAGCGACATCTTGGCATTCAAGAAATGCATGCACGTATTTCGAAATTCCACTTTACCTTTTTCTATAGATGACACAACAACAGGTCTGTTTCCATGAATCTTGAAGCCGAATTCTCCGTTATTTCTTTGAACTGCGATTCTTTTATCGACTTCTGCAATATAAAAATGCGTCGAGTAAATATTTCGAGGAGCGGAAACAAGCAAAGAATAAATCGAGGTCGTTGCTAGAACAACGCCTTATAGAATACTAAGATATAAAACAACCATATAATTGAATTAAAGGAGAAGACAATACGAGTAAAATTTATTCAATGTAATTCAATATATTCTTGAGTAAAAATGTTGGATTTAAGAGCACAAAAGTGATAACATAAGGCAATAGAATGATGTTTTCTCACAGAAATCCAATGGTATAATGAAGTTTAGTTTAGTTTAGTTATATTAACGTCCCGTTTTGAAACAACACTAGGGCTATTTTGGGACGGACCTCGTCATTTTGAACCGCGGTCGGATGACGAGGACGACACCTGAGCTGGCACCCCCCTCTCCACACCACACACACCAGCGGGAGGACGTTTGGTCAGGACTGATTTAACGTGCAACAGGCTCCCTTACACGGCGGTTCTTCGGTGGAATCGGGTGTCGAACCTGAAACCCTCCGATTCCGAAGCCGAGACCTTACCACCAGGCCACCGCGGCCCCAAATGGTATAATGAAAGCAGGTGTTGAGGACTTTGGACCAAAATCCCATATTGAAGAATTTTTCCAACACCTCTCAGAGATATAATGAAATGTAATGAAAATGGACTTTCAAAATCTATCTGGACAGTAGTCTGGATGAGTAATCAATAATTGACTACTCTGACCCCCCTACTCTAAGCCACAAGTAAAAAAAAAAAAACTGAATGATCTGACCACTGCGACAGCAACAATGGCGGGAACTGTGGTTGAATCTTAAGAGCCATCACCAGCCACGGTACAGTACTTCTCTTGGGAAGTGCGCCTCGTCATCGATGGGATGTAGCTAACTTCCACCTTTTTCTCTACCCAATAGGGAGGCGAGAACCATCCATCATACCAGAAGCTTCTTAACCTCACTTTTGAGGCGTGTTTCCAGTGGGAGAGTTTCGAAGGGTAAAAAAATATTTTATATGCCAACAGAAAATTACTTTAATACAACAAATTGAAAATGCTGAATTTCGAAATCAAGAAAAAGCAGGGAAATAGTGTTACAAAGCAAGATGTTAAATAAGTTGATAGCAAAATTTCCTGATTCAATCCTGAAGACCTATTTTAGATTACAGTTTATGGTATAACATTTAGTGGATATCATAACAGCGAAAGGACTTTAACGTATATTTGAAATAATGCGATTTTCTAATTTAATCGCTTTTACATTGCTTATGATAGTACAGACTGCAGTTGACACGAGATATTGCAAAATCTATCTGCTTTTGAAATTGCTATCATTGCTATCATGCTTGAAATATAACATTTTTTTTTACGATGTACTTTTGGAATATCGTAAAAAACGATAACTATTTCAGTTCATTTAAAATATGTACTAACAAGAAAGTGATACAAATATTTTTTTAGAAGTTGTTCAGATTTCTCAAATATCTAGCAATTCATTTTCAAAGATTTTTGCAAGTGTGGTGGTATGTGGATTATTATGATCTGTGCAGGAAGCAACAGGACGAATGTTGTAGGAAACATTTCTTTAATAATCACATTCACACACTAAACAATTACAAACACAAAGACAAGACATTTACGCGCTCGCTTCACAGTTCAGCGTCACATCTCCTTCTCATTACAATCGCAATGCATTATGGGATTACATATGGGATGGCTTAATCAGGTATCGCCTTCTAGTATCCAAAAGAGAAGATAAGTGTAATGCAAGTGCTACAAATTTGAATTTTTATGGAAGATCTAGCATCTTCTATATCTTATATAAACAATAGATAACATTTTAAATAAAAGAATTCCAATCTTTGGATGAAACATTGTCACTGGGATTTGAACCAGGGACCACCTAAGCATAAATACCGACTGAGACACGGCAGTTGCTGGTTTTTCTGATTTGTGGGGCACAATTAATATTTCTTAGAACATTAAGCTGTTTGTTCATTATGAGCAATTTTTATATCAAATTATAACGTCTTTGAATGATTTAATTTTAGTTTCTAAATTTAAAAAGTGATAATTGGGTAATTGTATGATGCACAGACACAATTCTTAAAAGGTTAAGATATTTTGGATTATGTAGATTTCTACATAATGGTCTCGAGAACAATAGGAAAAAGAGGCTCTAGATTATATAAACTTGTAGATTCCATTTTTTTTTTGACAAAATGTTCCACTTAAGACTTTTCGGATATTGTAGATTTGCAAATTGACGACCGTTTATTTTTTTAGATTATTTGACTTAAGATCAAAGGTTATAAATAAGTAAATAAATATAATAATAATAATAATAATTTTATAAATGAATATATTTATTTACAAATAAATATTTTTTTTAAATAGGTACATAAATTTTAGTCATGACATAATTTTTTTTTTGCCATTAAATGTAAGAACGCATTTTTGTGTAGGTATATAATTAAGTTAAAATCAAAAAGCCCTTTTATTCTTGGTTTTGGTAGCAATTACTTTACAAAGAAAAATTTTCTTTCTTATTTAGAACAAAGGGGGGGGGGGGCACGGACTTAAGGGAACCTCAGGCATAGGGATAAGTAGCTTTCTGTATGGCGACTGCTTTCGGCGACACCACTCTGGTGTATATAAAAATGGTGTGGGGCCGGCTACTTCCAGCCAATGACGAGACATGCTTCCTTTGAAAAGGATTGTACCATGGCCGGTGATGATCTCAGGACTGAATCTTAGTTACTTCCAAAGCAATCATATCAGTCCGGTCATTCATATTTTTCCGTGGGTTTAAGAGCAAGTCGAAGATGTCGTTTGTAATTACTATTCCCATGAGTATTTTATCAATTCCGCGAGGAGTGTTATACATTTGGATACAAATTTTAAAGAACTCAAGCTCCGCACTTACCAAAGGTCCTGTTGGCAAAACGCTTGTACATTTCGACGCTGCACTTTCGCTGAATCATCCTATGGGTGACGATTTCGTATTGTTTGAGAAACTCGTGCTCTGAAGAAGTGGATTCCGTCGAATCTGCCCGCTGCAGGGGAGGATGACCCGTCGAATCAGATTCCTCTAGGGACAAAGACAATGCGTTCAGAATGGATTTATTCACTTTTCATATAAGTTACATAACGTTATATAGTATTGCTAAGAATCTATAATATTGATTCCCTGCGTAATAATTTTCTTCAAACAAATGCTGAATGGATGCCGGATCAATGACTTCTGGCCATAATGATCATTTATGAAGAATTTGGCGAAAAAAATGAAGGATCTCGAATAATCGAATATTTTGGTAATCAAGACTAGAGTTCTGAGGTTGTTCTAGAATGTTCGATGAATCGTCACAGGAGCTATAAAAGTAAAGGCGAACAGACGAATGGAGTAATTGAGTGAATTCTTTCTTTGACATACTGATATCCACAGGTATACTCTCTCTGCATACTTAGGATTGACTTTGCTTAAGTCCTAACATTTTACGATTACAATATTTATAGACGAATATTATAGACGATTACAATATTTATAGACAAATATTATAGACGATTACAATATTTTCTCTTTGAATATTTCGCATATGAGAAAGTAAAAAAGTATTGTGAAATACAAACGCATTCACATCAATAAATGTATCTATTTTGTATCTAAACTTCGCTAAATATTTAAATTTAGCAACGCAAAACACACACAACACACACACACACACACACACACACTCACACACACACACGCGCGCGCACGCACACACGCACGCACGCACGCACACACATTTTTAAATGCGGAAAATAGAAATAGGTTTCGCGTGTTACAAGTTATTAATAAAAGGACATGGAGCATTCGAATGAAACAAATTACATTTTGTGTACCAGACCATGAATTAATAAAAGTTTCTTTTTATATGGATGTAGTATTTCTATATATTATATTTTGGAAGTAAGATTGTTTAATCTTCTAATTAAGGAAGCACGTTATTGGGTAAAGTGAGAAAAATTGCAAAATTCGATCGACAAATTTAATGCAACCCAAACAAATCTACAATTATGTTACATATTTCAGGAAATAATTAAATAATACAACTACATTTTTATGGAGTAGGGGCTCATTAGGGCAAATTGCATATAAATGTATGTAATTTACAAAGGGAAATTAATCTTACTCGAGTTCATTGTACAACAGACTACTTATAATGCCATTATTAGCGTTAGAAAAATGTCTTTGGAATCTTTTCTTTAATGCTTTACAGAAACATATTAATTTCAAAGTATGTATTTTGGGTGTATACTTGGATGCATAATTACATCCAATAATATATTCATTTGAACTGTTACATTTAAATATTTTTTCCTGAAGAATATTCCAACAGTAGAAATCTTTGCTATTATATGCATATAAATAATATTTTATCTGCAACTTTTTATAGACCTTTTTATTTATTCATATACAAATTACACAAAGAGAAAGCATTGTAATCGTAAAAAAAATTGGCATTGATTTTTTGATGAACGTTTCAAACATCTATAAGTTCGAAAAACTCAATTTTGAAATTGCCTCTATTTGTAGAAACAATAAATCAAAAGCACTTTGAGCTAGAAGATGGAATCTGGTGTGTGGTTTTACACTAGATTTTGAAATTTATCTCAAATTTTAGATGGAATCCACCTAAAAAAGTTAATATCTCTGCCGGAATATAAAAGAATATGATTAAGACCTAGACAAATAAGATTTAGCATACAATTTTAGCATCTCAAGAGAAAAACCGGCAAAGATTTGACTATTTATATAATCCAGTGTATGTAAATGTGACAATTTAAAAACGCAACAATTTAGATATATGGAATTACATGTGATCTTGTTATTAACTTTTAGTTCGGTGTCAAATTTTAGCTTCAGCCTGCCGAAAAGAAGTTCAGATATACATTCGATTTTCTTCACTACACCAAGAAGTAGAAAACGCTCATGTGATGATCGGAGGAAGGGGAGACACTGGCTCGTTTTACCTCGCCTCTGCTTTTCCCATGGTTTACATTTCTCATGCTGTGGGATTAGGATAACACCTTTGTTAAGCAATATTCGAGAACGTTCCAGGGTGATCATTCTCTTTGGTTTAATGCAACCAATGAACTCAGTAATATAAATAGGAAATAACAACAATAAAAATTAAAATATGATGATGGTATAGTGCTAAATCTTATAACTTCAAAAGTGCAATTCTTGTGTATATATAAATTTATTTATTTCTTATAGCTCGGAAACGGGTCCAACGATGGGGAGCAAATTTTATATTTTGATAAGATTTTGGGTAGCGTAGCTGTTAACTGGTTTATAAGCTATTCACCACAGACTCTCCCTCCAGTGAGTCGGAGGTGAGACGAACGATATGGCTGTGGAGTTGTGATGTATTAGCTGTTGATTCTAATGCGCCTGTATCCATTTGAGTAGCGCCAAGCGTTATGGCGATACTCAAGATATTATAAAGGTTATTTTCTCAAAAAAATGCGATTTTACACCCCTCTCATTTTTTATAACTAATTATTAGAGTCTTTTTCTATCTGCTCTCATGCTGACAATGTCACGCAGCGTCATCTGGTTAAAGTTTGTGAAAATCTCGTAAATTGTTGCCATAAGATAATACCCTACTAGTACCTCACAATTTTGCGAGATGGCACTGATGGATGTGATATGAGGTAAGATTGAAAAATATTCATGTGTAATCAGTATGCGATTAGTATTTAAAATTTTCTAAAAAAAAAAAACACCCCGATTTTACAAAAATAAAAGCATAAATAAACTGTCGAGTGAAGTTGGGTCTTTCAGATATTCTTATGAATCTTAAACAAGTCTATAAAATTCCTCATTAGGTCAAGAAATCCAATCTATTGACTTTTGGAGAATTGGTATGAGCTAGGATAGAACCTGGGACCTTATGGTTCGCAGCCCAGTAACATGACCACGATACAAAAGCAATAGCTCGGGTAGCGTAGCTGTTAACTGGCTTATAAGCTATTCACCACAGACCCTCCCTCCAGTGAGTCGGAGGTGAGACGAACGATATGGCTGTTGAGTGGTGATGTATTAGCTGTTGATTCTAATGCGCCTGTACCCATTTGAGTAGCGGCAAGCGTTATGGCGATCGTGTGTGTTTGCTGATACTGTTGTTACGTCAAGTGAGTCTGACGACTATGAGTTGCTGCGGCCTATGAGTCTGACGGCTATGAGTTGCTGCGTGTGTGTTTGCTGATACTGTTGTTACGTCAAGTGAGTCTGACGACTATGAGTTGCTGCGGCCTTTTTGTGTTGCTGCGTGAAGTGAATCTGACGACTTTGGCTGTGGGTAGATGGCGCCACAACAGCTGTACGAAGGTTATAGGTTCATTGTCCGAGGTCACCATTGTGGCGGTTTGAGATAAGCGAGAATAGAATCTGGGACCTTGGGGTTCGCAGTCCAGTAACATGACCACGATACAAAAGCAATTGCACAGACTTTTACATACTATACATTAAAGGAGTCACTTCAGTTTAATTTTGAAATCCATTACGTACCATGCAGAAGCAAATTCATCAAACAAGGTGTTGTCAGCTAGGAAATGATATGCGCAATTACGTTTACTATGCGACTTTGGTATATTGTCAATTGAAACTCCACTGCGCTTATTGCAGAAAAATTGGAGCAGTTCTCGCATGTTCTGAAACTGATTACTTAATACAAAGCATAGATTTTTGAAATGGATATAGATAATATTTACAGACTCAAATTGTAAGGGATTGTGTCTATAATAAAGAAAATATTTTTAAATAATTTTTTTTTATTATATTATTAATTATCCCAAAATATATTCTAGCAAAAAATTAATGTTCAATTAATGCATTATTGTTTTCTTTCTTTTTCAAAAAATATATGAATAGCAATAATAATTTGGAAGGGCAGACAAGCATAAGAAATGCCGGCGAATCAAACAACAAATCGTACAACAAAAAGAATTCTCAAGATAATTTTTTGTGCATATTTTATTGCAAAATAAATTAAATCTAAAATTATATGTTTGAAATTATATTAAAAGAATTTTAAAAAAAAATCAGATTTTGATCTCTTAAAATAATAATACATAAGACTAGTAGACAATTATAAAAAGTATGTCGAGCATAAAAATATCAAGATCAAGGGAAAAAACAAACATAAAGTTTAATTTTTTGAAATTTTTTTTAAACAAACCATTTCGTATAAATTATAAGTCATTCGTAAAACTTGCATTCAAACTAGAAATGAAATAGACAGTGTCGCAAGCATCCGCGCATTCATTCTTACGGTAGAATAATTGTTCTATAAAACTATTCTCGAACTACATTATGTCCAATTTCATATTTCCATTGTAGCATGAAAAAAATTGAAAAGATAAGGCCAATCTTTACGCCTCGTTTTATTCGCGGCAATGATTCCATTAAACTGTTAAACGCAAATGACGGCGACGAAAGAGAATATTTTTTTTTTCTATTGTCGCCAACCTTTGGCGGTTAAACGAATTAAAACATTCTTCAATTGAATAAGGAAAATGTTCTTTTTTTATTTTTTTGTCTTTTCTGAACCATTAGTGCTTTCACTTGACAATTACAGAAAGGAAAAAAAAATCGTTTGCAAAATCAATAGAAAGAACTAACTAAAACATTTAAAAACCTGTGCTTAAGTATATGGCATTTTTCTGAGAATTAGAGACTAAATATAACAAAGAGTCGATTATGGGTTTATTTGGGTACTCTACAGAAATTGAAGTATAGGGTTCTCTATAGTAATTCTGAATTATAAAGCATATGTAGTTTAATAAATCTCTCTCCTTACTATCATACTGTTTGCAGAGATATAGTTATATTTAATTTCAGTTTAGTTTAGTTATATTAAAATTCTGGTTTAAAACAACATTATTTTTATTGTGGGACAGTTAATAATAATTCTGAATAATTTTCGTCATTCTGAACCACTGTCCGATGGCGAGGACGACATCTGAGCTGGCCCTCCCTTTCCATTTTAGTTTAATTTAGTTTTGTTACATTAACATTCCGTTTAAAAGCAACACTAGGACTATTTGGGGATGGTCCACTTAATTTTGAACAACGGTCAAATGATTAGGACGACAACTGAGATGGCACCCCTTTTCAGACTTCCACACCACACCAGCTGGAGGACATTTGGCCACGACACGTCCTCACACGCCTCAAGCTTACACTACTGTTCTTCAGTTTAATTGGGTTTCGAACCTGGAATCCTCGGTTCCCGAAAACAAGATCTTACCACCAAGTCACTGCAGTCCCTTAGATAATTCAGATATAACTTCATATCCGTGATTTCGTTAAACTATTCTTTAAAATTGTCTTATATATGTTATCTTCATTGTGTACCTTTCTAATGGAGATTAGTCCCATGACATCATAGCACTATTAAAAAATTAAATGTATTTATCTTCTAAAATTAGCAGTATTTAAACTTAATTATTTAAAAATTCTCTCGCAAACTATATAAATAATACACAGAATCATTCTACTTGCGATTTTCTACAATTGAAGAAAATTACATGATTAAATATTTGATGAAACAATGAAAAAGGATTTGAATTTCAGGTCAGCAATATAATTTCTTACTGAATATTAGCCAATAAAAGATTTTTAAAATTGCCGAAATTCAGGAAAATTTATATTATTAAAAAGATAATTTTTTAAATTTTGAAACGGTGTAAAATTAATTTTTTTTTGTGTTATAATATTTTCAATAGTTATCGCAAAAATACACCAACATTCAGTTTAATTTTTAATTAATCAAAATTAAAAATAATTACTCCAAGATGCATATTTTCATCCTTTAAGGTATATATGTGTCAAATTTGATAGCTGTAGATTTATTAATTTGGTGTGTAGAGCGCCGAAAGTTTGTAGAAAAGGACAAGGCTATAAAAAATGACGCGCATCTACAAATCATTTTTTATTGCTCCTACAATAAATTCTTTTTACTAAAAGAAACTATTCACAATTCTAAAATTCTAGAAAGAAATGGTAAAAACTTATATTTTCATTATACTATTAAGGAAAAAAAAATACACTTTTCAAATTACCAAAATGCACAATTTATTTATGTATTTTCAGTAAAGTTAAGTATAATAGAACTACACGCGACCTCATAGTTTGCGGCAATTTTTTTTATCGAACTTAAAATTGAAAAATGATGTATCAGTTAATGATATTAAAAAGAGAAATTAAATTTTAAAAAGATATTTAATGAATTTTAATAAAATGATTTAATTCATGATGATCCGCCTAATCTTTTCTTTTTTACAATTATTAAAAATTTATCAAGAAAAGGGAAGAAAGTCATCATCCATGTCTAAGAATTTCGTTATAACCTAAATAAACTGGAAAATGCTTTATATTTTTATTACGCCGCAGTGGCTTGGTGGTAAGGTTTCGTTTACGGAACCCGATTCTACTGTAAGAACCGACGTGTAAGCGGTTTTGGTGTACGTTAAATCCCCTCCTGTTGGTGTTGTGCGGAAGTTTGGTGAGCGGTTTGCCAGCTCAGGTGTCGTCCTCGTCACCTGTCCGCAATTCAAAATTACGATGCCTGTCACAAAACAGCTTTAATGTTGCTTTAAATAGGGTTGTTAATATAACTAAACTAAACTTTATATCTATTCCATGTAAATTAACTAAGATGTTTAATCTTTCTAATTACTGATTCTCTACACCTAGTTTCATTCCTGCATTTTCTATTTAAACGAATTATAAAATCTTTATCACTATAACTTATATGAATCAAAGTAAAATGGGCAGATAAACGAGAAAAATAGTTCAGGAAGACACATCTACCCTCCAAGCACATATAGGTTTCTTTGATCATCAGAACTACTTTTTTCGCCAAGATACACGAAGCTTTTCTGTTGTGTAAACGTGCTTTGCTGACGGCAGTGCCGTCGTGGAGGAAGATCACGCAAAAGAAGAAGTAGCTATTCTCTGTGGACCCAGCCCTTAAAGGGATCCATTAGAACGACTTTCGGGAAGTGGCGGTTAATGGCTGCTTTCTGTGCATCAGTCTGAGAAGTGCTTGGAGCAGAGCGGAAAAGCGATCAAATTCAATTTTGTCATTGGTACAGAGACCCTCCCGTTGAAAGGTTCGGGTTGTGTAGTTCCCCTTTCAATCATAATAACTCTCTCTGAAAAGGTTCGTACGTTGATGGAATATTCTATGCAGGTTCATGTTTTTCTTCTAAAGGGATTTTTCTGTTGTATAACAGATGCTGTTTGGATAAATGAATGTTTTATGTGAAATTTATGTAGTGCCAAAAGGCTACATTTTTGGAGATTTTAAAATAAGAATTTAAACGCAAGAATCAATCTAAATTAATTGAAGGGCTTTTAAAAAAAGTTGTTGCATCGTTTTTCAGAATACTGTAACCTGAGCTGATTGTTAAATAAATGAATTAGGGAAATGAATGGGACTTCCGAGCCCACGAGATATTTTGCGGTATTTTGAAGGTTATTTTGTTTTTATTATAAAGGCTTTGCAATAGAACTTAATGAAATTAAAATCAAATAATTAATTACATTACAATAATTTTAGAACATTATTTTTATTTTGTAAAAGTCCTAATTAATTATTATTTGCAAGTTTCATAATATGTTATTTTACAATTCTAAAATATGTGGCACTTCATTACTTAAGAAATGTTCGATTCTGATATTTAATATTATTCAGATAGTATTAAAAAGCACTTTATCACTTTTAAAAAAACTATGCAAATTATTTTTAAATTTCTTTTGTACATTTTTCAATACTCGATATACTGAAAATTACTATTTAGGAAGTGTTTTGCAATTGCAATTCAGTTAAGTAAAATTTGCTTAAATGAATAGCAATTTCAGATTACAGTACACCCCCGAGTATCTGGCCTAATGTGGCGGTAGAGCAGGCCGGATAACAAAAGGAGGCCGGAGCTCTATGAACTCATTTCTTTGATCCCAAATATCAAAATACAAAGTTTCTATACCAAAACTCACTGTTATAATACATATTTTCTCACTTCTTATTGAGTAGTCAGTCCTCTACTTCAAGGCAAGTAAAATGTGAACGCGACCCAGTGAATCATAGAAGCAGTTGTCGGTTTTTACTGTTACACCAGTGTTTAGTCGCTGTATAGTGAGTGATTTCTATTCCATAGTCACTGCAACTTTTTTTCGTTAATACTCATTTTGAAATCTTAACTGTGGTACGCTTAAAAATACTAAGAATGATCGAAGAAAAATTCATGAATACTGTGCGTACTGTGCAGTTATAATTAGAAACAGCGGTAGCAATTAATGTCCATCGCACACTGACGAAATAATGAACAACGGGCAGAACGCTGCTCTTTTCCTGTCACAACTTGTATTTTGCACACAAAGTGTAAAAGAGAATCGTTGCAGAAGTTCGGCTTGCAATGCCTTGGCAATGTTTCTAATGCAAGCCTTTCCTTCCTAGTTTAATTACAATGAAAGGAAACTAGGCCGGATAGTACGGATACCGGATAATTGCGAACCGGTTACTCGGAGTATACTGTATTTCTTAAAATTTAGTTTTCACTACTGAAAAATATTTATGTAAAGAATAAATTGAAATGGATGAAAAATATTTGGTGCTGAAAATTTAGGAAGTAGTAAAGGGACTTCGAGATTAGCGTTGACTAAGGGCTTCTAGAAGGCTTAATCCGCCCCTGATTGTAAATAAAAGATACCAATATTCATAATAGAGCTATATATTTAATAATTATCTGAGAAGTGGAATTAAAAGCAATTCCCCGACCTATACAGAGGCATTAATTACGGAACATCCACCCAAATACCGTGCGCGAAGCACATCGTTGGTGTACGGTGGAGTCCGCAGATTATCTACTGTAAGCTATCCACAAGGATCTTAACCAAGGAAAACACCCAACCCACCCGTTTGGCAGAGCAAACAGCAGCGGCTATTTAGAGCCGAGGAAAGTATTCATTAACCCACGACATGATTTGTTTAATGATATGGAGATTCGTGGGATTTCGTATAAGTTCTTCTCTGGTTGAAGAGTTTTGCATGTTGCACCAGAATGTTTGAGTGTAAGTGCATTCGAATACATAGTGGTCTGGTGTCCTAACTTCACCGCAATCGCAGAGAGGATTGTCGGTGATGCCGAATCTGCTAAAATAAGATGGAAACCTACCATGCCCAGAAAGCCTATACAGAAGCAATGCGGGAAACTTGAAGGGACCGCCGAAGAGCAACCCCACCTAGCACGAAAGAACAAACGATACTTGATGACATTGAACGCTTGCAAACAACAAAGGGCCCTCTAGAGAGAACGCATATTAGTTCGGAATAAGAACAGAAAGAAACATTACATTTTACATTACAAATTGAATTATGAAGCATTAAAAATGTAAGAAATACATTAAATGTACGTTAACTTTTTACATTATGAGAGAACTAAAGACAAGAATGGGCCGGGTTTGTAGGGCGTTTGATTCGTATCCCTTGGGTATCGAGTTCGAACCCCGCCGGCCAAAGACTCTCCGTATGTGTGGTGGCTGACGCATATATAAATCTGTCGTGGTCACAAAGCATTGTCTCCATGTCTAGAGTAATACCACTGGGGGTACTGGTTCAGAAGTGATTGTCCTCTGTTTCAGGTCAAATTACGATCTGTGGATGAGATGCATGAAATGCACGAATGAAGCCCGCCCCGTAAAAAAGGGTTATGACGTGTGAGTAGCTAAGTCGTACTCTTGGCCCTAGATGGCGCTACTGAAAAAACAAGATTCGCTCACTCGGCTTAAATCGCTGACGGACAACTGTCAGCGGGCTTGTAAAGTGCCATAAGTCCCAACACAATGCATTAAAGACAAGAGCTTTTACAAAATGTCTTTGATAAAAGATTTAATGACTGGAATTTTTAAGAGTTCTTCGACGTCAAGAGACATCCAGTTTCTTGTCCATCTGAGTCTAAGTTCTTGCCATAGTGCACAGACTTTGATTACTTGATTTATAGAGCCTTCTTCGGTGCTGCACTGACAAGTCGAACTTTTGTTAAAGAAACACACGAAATAAAATACGAGAAACGGAATAAAAAATTCAGAGGAAAAGCAAATATTTGGTATTTGGAAATTTTGGTAGCTATTTTAATGTTTATCAAAATTAATAATATGCTTTGCACTTCTATACTTCTTACAGCTTTTAATTAATATGCATTATGACTATGAGATCACATTAATATATAAAGGAAATTGATTAATTTTATACGTGGCAATAATCCATGTATAAAAAGATAGTAATTTTTGAAGAAATTCCTTTTACAGCGTTTTTGGCTAACTATGATACAGAACAAGATCCAATGATTTTCTCGGTAAATGCGAGCTAAGATAATACCGTTGTATTCAGAACCAAATTCCGCATTCATAAATCCCATATTTCGGAAAGTTTGTGAGTGATACATCACCATAATTTCGGTTCAATTTCTTTCAATTGGTATAAAATTTGAAATACTATAGTCAGAGGTAACTAAAATGGAGACCTGAAAAAATGGAATGCGGTATGTCATTAACAGATTATTACAAGATTTTGAATCAATATTTATAAAAAGGAAGTAACATCATTCTACGTAACAGACCATTTAGCTTAAAGCAATCGAATTCGGGAATAGAGTTTTAAAAATAAAAATGTGCACTCGGAAACAATTTTTAAAATTTAAAATTAATTAAAATTTAAGCAAAATTTTCACGTTTCACTATGGCTTCCGAAAATATCCAAAATTACGCGTAGATAATTTCTACATCATTTTAAAATTAAAACCAACGATAGTGGTCTCCTTCAAACTTTTTTGTTTTTTTCTAATATATGTACTTATATATTATTAATCGTATGACTTTGGCGAATAGCAGTTACGAAAGAGCTTATTTGTGTACGATATTCTGCGAATTTTTCTGGAGGTTAGTTGTTGAGATAAGATTAATACACAAATGACGGATTAAAAATAAAATTTAACATGATTCATAAAAATAATTAATGCAATTATTTTTATAAAATTATGAACCAAATTTCATAAATTTAAATAATCGCGTTTTTAAGTTATCATCCGAACTATTTTGTGAAATTGTCAACACACTTGATGGAATTGATTCCACATTAATACAAATCTACACTTTAGATTCTTAATCTGAGCACCAAAGTTTGTCTATCTATTTCTCTTAATTTTATGGTTATTATGTTAATTTATATTCAAACAGCCGGACAGAACATATTACCTCTGAATAAATTTAATTCAAAATTTGATAGAAAGCTACAAATTTAGAGTCGAGAAAAGTTGTTTTAATTGGTAAATTCCATTCAACCAATTAAAAAAGTTTATCATTTATCATATTTACAGACTA
>JAPMOR010084284.1:235977-254284 GCA_026543865.1 Argiope aurantia | reverse complement strand
GGTTGTTTGACTGTAGCCTATTTACTTTCCTTATATTGCGATGAAAGCTGTTAAATCGTAATTTACAATTTGTCATGTTTCTTAGATTTTTAACATGATAATGCTTATAGTCAGGGTGTTTTCTGTTGACAGATGTCTATTTAGGGATTTATGGATCCTGCGATGTCATTATGAGGCCCCAATTTTATGCAATGCATATTATGAGGCCCCAATTTTAATAAGCTATTCATTTTAATTTCATATTTCAATAAATCTAAAACTTAACTAACAAAAAAATAAAGATTTATTCTATGCCTGTTGTTTTATTTTAGAAACTTTATTAATGTATATTCCTATTTATTTATTTATTATAAATTAAAATAGTTTATGTTTCACCATCTTCAGTTGCGTGCTTTTTTGCTTCACGTGACATTACTGTTTAATTGAACATGAGAGAAAGAGACTGAAATAATTTCACAAAACTTATGCACAGAACTCATCTCAGCATTTTTTTTTATCTTGAGTATCCCTATACTTGCACATAATGGCGGATATTCGACTGAAATTATTTTTCCTGATTCCGATTAATTCCGAATATATTCAGAAATGAATAAGAAGTATTGCAAGTTCGCGTGATTATAAGCTATTAATACTCTGAACGAAAGAAAAATGATGAAAATTTTACAACAATGGTAATTTTCTTCCTGTTATACCGGTGAGAAAAATATTTTCTTCTAGACTGGAGATAGTAAATTACACAAGACAGTGCGGTCATATCAATTCTTAGCAAACTCCAATTTTTTCCCCTCAAAAATATTTTTAAATAACAGTTTGGCACGAACAGACGGAATAGAGAATAAATTAATTTTATTTTTTCATTGTATAAGGAATTAATAGCCCCGAAAAGCAGATTAAATAGGTCTTTCCAATATTTGGGTTGCTAATAAGGTATGCTTCAATTTTTTAGGGACACCAGTAAAATTAAAAATAAAAGCGTAAATAATAAATATTTCACATTTATTTCTGAAACAAGTTAGATAAATAACAAAAATAAATATTGTAAGATAATTTAGATTAAATAAATAAAGATTAAACAAATAAATTTCAACTTTGAAATAACTAAACAAAAGAGTAGCACAAATTTTGTGTTTCAAATTTTTAGGGAAAGTGGAATTAAAAGCTTCAAAACTTCAAATTAAGCTTTTTTATCGTTCAATATTAGCACCATTTTTTCTGATGACATCATATATTCTGTTTGGCATGGAATATATTAGGTTCTGAAGAAGTGTTGGATCCATAGAATACCAAGCATCCATTATTGCTTGTTGAAGTTGCATTTTCGAATGAAATTGGCACCCTCCTTCATAAACTGTTCTTGCCAAAAGACCCCATAGATTTTCAATATGGTTTAGATCGGGGCTTCTAGCTGGCCAATCCATAACTTTCACATTGTTATCTCTAAACCACTTTTTTGTTGATTTTGAGCTGTGGATATATGCATTATCCTGTTGAAAAGTCCAATTTGGACGACATATTTCAGGTCCTGCATTAAGTAAATCTGTTTGTAACATTTCTTGGTATCGATCAGAATCCATTCTTTCATTCACAAATGCCAGTTCGCATGTACCATTGAAGCTAAAAGCTCCCCAAATCATAACAGATCCACCGCCCATTTGCCTTTTGGAGAAAATCTCTGGTTCTTTTCTCAGATCATGCCAGTAATATCTCCAACCGTCTAGCCCATCTAGATTAAACTTCTTCTCGTCGCTGAACATGACTTCTTTCCACTCATCTTTGAAATGCATGTATTCCTTTGCCCAGGATAAACGTTGTAATTTGTGTTGTTTGGCAAGTGGTGGTTTGCAAGCCTTTTTTGCATATTTCATGTTTTTATTGATCTTGATTGACCTCCAAACAGTAGTATAAGAACATCCCAGTTTCAATTATTTTGTTACTTTTCGTAATGATGATTTTTCATTTACACATTTCTGAATAATTCTCCTGCAGGTACGTGGATCGAGCTTTGGCTTAGGTCCTCGCTTTTGAATGGCAGTTGATTTCCCATTTAACTGCTTCACATAATTTTCCACAGCACGTTTTGAATGTTTTATGAGGGCTGCAATATTTCCCAAAGACTTTTTTTCATTGTAATAAGCTTTTATTTGGCCTTTTTCAAGATCTGATAATCATTTACCTTTAGCCATATTTCTTCGGCAAAAAATTGAGCACTAACGTGGACGTTTTCAATATAAGCTTTTTAAGTTATTAATACTACTGGTAGTAAATGAAAATGAGCAATAATAAAGATTTACTTGAATTTATATACCATCTCATCCAGCTGTCCCTAAAAATTTGAAACACAAATTTGGCATTTTTTTTTCTATTTTCTTCTTTTATTAGCATTGATATTTATTTAATTATTTTAGATTTTTTTTTATTGTATTTAATTTGTCATGTTTTTCAAAGAAGTTTTTACAGATATTAGGTAAAAATTATTCCGATTTTATGTTTTTAGATGGTGTCCCTAAAAATTTGAAACACACCTTACATACGTTCTAGAGTTCCCTACAACACAACAATTTTCTTTTAAGAAAAGTAATTATAATATTGTCACGAATTTTTGTATGCTTATATTTAATATAAAAGTGATATTTTAACGTCTTATTTCAGAGTTAGAACTTTAGATTTTGTAGCTATTCTTCTTATTAATTGCAACATGTGGTTCTGAAATGGATATTTTTGTCCACAAAAATCGAAAATAAGTAATTTTAAACATTTAGGAGCTTTGAATACATATGCGCTTCCTTATTAGAGTTTTACATTCTTGGTAACACAAACGTTTTTGTTTTCACCCTTTTTCATTCAAAACATTGATCATAAAGACTTTCTAATATTGAGACCGTATCATTGTAGATGTCAAAGTAGATATGAGACTTCATTTTAGTGCTTGTAGCGGATTAGTTTGTTCGAGGATAGAACCTGGGACCTTGTGGTTCGCTGTTCAATAACATGACCACGATACAAAAGCAATTGCTCGGGTAGCGTAGCTATTAAATGGCTTATAAGCTAATCACCTCAGACTCTCTCTCCAGTGAGTCGGAGGTGAGACGAACGATGTGGCTGTTGAGTGGCAATGTATTAGCTGTTGATTCTAATGCGCCTGTACCCATTTGAGTAGCGCCAAGCGTTATGGCGAGCGTGTGTGGTTGCTGATACTGTTGTTGGGTTAAGTGAGTCTGACGACTATAGGTTGCTGCGGCCTTTTAGTGTTGCTGCGTGAAGTGAATCTGACGACTTTGGGTTGCTGCGTCAAGTGAGTCTGACGACTTTGGTTTACTGTGGGTAGATGGCGCCACAACAGCTGTACGAAGGTTGAAGGTCACCAATGTGCGTATTGGGATGTGCGAGAATAGAACCTGGAAACTTGTGGTTCGCAGCTCAGTAACATGATCACAATACAAAAGCGATTGCTCGGGTAGCGTAGCTGTTAACTGGCTTATAAGCTATTCGCCACATTGGTATGGAGATAAGCGTGTTTGTATAAAGTTTGCAGTAAAGGAATTTGTAGAATGTAAAGAACTCATAATAAAAGAAATGCCTGAAAATCGTATATCATTCTATTAATTAGAATAATATACCATTTTCGGTACTATACTAGGACCATGTGATGACGGACTTCTGCAAATTTTAATATTTGTCAGATGACGAGGACAACACTTGAGCTGGCCTTAAGTCTCCCTGACTATCATACGATACTAACAAGAGCCTATTTGAGCTAACCAATAAGCTGCTCTGCCCTTGGATAGTATTATTTGTATTATCAACGAAATATTTGCTATTGTACAACTAACTTTTGGAGGTATTGCTAGCTGTTAGTTGAAGCGAGACACAATTGTGGGCCAATTTCTACTGAAAACCTTATGTGCGCTAAGTACTTCAATTCTCAACCATTAAAAAAAATTTAGTAGCATTTATAATCCGAGCATTTTTTTCAATAAAAATGAGTCAATTGGGCTCCGTTGATGTTATTTATACTTGATTATAATCATATTATAATAGAAGTTGAATGTAGAAGAATGGAATAAATATGTTTCGCTTGTACGTTAAAGCTGAATCGTTAGGCTCCATTGGTATTCTAGACGAGAGAGAAAAAAACCACAAATATCATACAGATATTTATTTCTTTAGGAATGGAATTGTTTACACAGAATACTTATATATTACCACCAGGTGAGGTAAAATGAAAGGCATAGTCGGCACAAGGTATATGAAGCTTTTGTTATTTTTTTTCTATAGATTTTTCTGAGCTCTGAACTAGCGGGAACAATATTCGATAGATTTTAAAATTTTTTCTATATATTTTATATTCTATTTCTTTGAACGTATATATCCCGTTGATAGATGGGCCGCGGTGGCCTGGTGGCACGGTCTCGGCTTCGGAACCGGAGGGTTTCAGGTTCGAGACCCGATTCCACCGAAGAACCGTCGTGTAAGGGGGTCAGTTGCACGTTAAATCCGTCCTGACCAAACGTCCTCCCGCTGGTGTGGTGTGGTGTGGAGAGGGGGGTGCCAACTCAGGTGTCGTCCTCGTCATCTGACCGTGGTTCAAAATTACGAGGTCCGTCCCAAAATAGCCCAAGTGTTGCTTTAAAACGGGACGTTAATATAACCAAAACCAAACCAAATCCCGTTGATAGTATATAGATTAAAGTTGTTTTTATCTATAGAATATGCAATAATATATCTTCTTCACAAATCCTTAACTTGGGAGATCTTGGAGGATTAGAAGCACCGCTAGAAAATGTTTGAACCCGTACATATGGCGGATCGTTAGTACGGAGAATGGTGTCTCAGATTCGTGACTCTTGGCATCGAAGTGAAGACTTTATTTAAAAGCCCTCTTTGATATTTATATCAACTTATTGAATATTTGGTTAATATAGAATGTTTGGACGATATAATAACTCCAAATCTCACAATTTTTACTTTTCGACCATCATATAGATTTAAATACTGGTGGATAAAAACTCATTCCAAACAAATCAATAAAAAAAAAAAAAATTGAGAAAAATTGGTTATGGAAAAAAGCACTCTGCCTGTGGCGTTTTTTAAGAAATCTTTTGAAAACAACAATAAACAAAATAAAAAATACCCGGAAGGGGCGTTGTTATAAGCAAGAGAGTAGGGAAACCAATGAAGTGACAACTTTAATATCGTTATTACAACAATGATTATTCCTCTTGATTGCTGAGGCCGCGGTGGCCTGGTGGTAAGGTCTCGGCTTCGGAACCGGAGGGTTTCAGGTTCGAGACCCAATTCCACCGAAGAACAGTCGTGTAAGGGGGTATGTTGCACGTTAAATTCGTCCTGACCAAACGTCCTCCCGCTGGTGTGGTGTGGTGTGGAGAGGGGGGTGCCAGCTCAGGTGTCGTCCTCGTCATCTGACCGTGGTTCAAAATTACGAGGTCCGTCCCAAAATAGCCCTAGTGTTGCTTCAAATGGGACGTTAATATAACTAAACTAAACTAAA
The DNA here is from genome assembly GCA_026543865.1 of Argiope aurantia. Taxonomy (NCBI): domain Eukaryota; kingdom Metazoa; phylum Arthropoda; class Arachnida; order Araneae; family Araneidae; genus Argiope; species Argiope aurantia. The sequence goes on along the minus strand of JAPMOR010084284.1, from coordinate 248,775 downwards.
CTCCTCTTGATTGCAAACACACCGGGCTATATTTTAAATGAAAAAAATGTGAGATGTAGTTGTTGAAATATATAGATATATAAATCTACAATATAGGCCATTTTCACAGCTTTATCGATCGGTGCGTTAAAATTTTTGTTTTTTAATTTCAAGAAAGGAGGTGCATTGAATGCCCACCCTTCAATTCCCCAAATTTGATTATTTTCCGAATTTTTAAAGTGATTTTTTTTGCTTTTCAAATGATTGAGCAACTGTACATTGTATATGCACTAATTTTAATTTAAAGGATGTCTTTATTTTAGATCGTAAACCAATAATTTAAAAAAGCATTTTGAAAGCTAAATGAATTCGAAGAGTGAATTTTATTAGGACATAAAGCGGATTCAGATGTTTTGTGCGGTTCGTTGCATATGCAATGAAACGCATTTTGCATGTTTATAACGTTTACATTTTGTCTGAGCGGAACCTCTTATTCAAGACAAACGCACGAAGGTTCTCTTTTAGACATCTGTTTAAAAAAGAGTGGAAGAATATTTACCGGCAGGGAGCACCATAGCTGGAACAGGTACTCAGACTCTCAATATTCTCAAGAAATCCTAATTTTTTTCCGCATCTTCGTGACTTACGAACAAAAAAAAAAGAATCTATGCATTTGAATTTCAAACTTAATAAAAAAGACACTATTTTGATTCTCATAAATCATTCTCGTCTTTTTCTTCAGCAACGAAAAATAACATGGAAATTCGAAGGCAAGAATTCTTATTTTTTACAATTTATGTTCAGATAAGGAATGTACTTGTCGTGCTCTATAGGACAGACCATTAGTCCAAGAACTGCTAAATTTGCCATAGATATACTTTCGAAGTTGAAAATAAGCATCCTTCAAGTTTTATTTTGAAATTTTACACATATGAGATTTGATTTATATTTAAAACAGCCAATATTCCTAACAAAATAGTTGGTCGCCAAAATCTCTAGTATAATATACATGTCGCCTTTGGCTAAGGATATTGGTCATGTTCAATTTTAGTTAAATCCTTCTATGTTCTAGCATTTTATCAAATTATTAGATAATAAACCTTTATTACTTCTAATTGCCTTATATATATTCTGTTCACTGTGTACATGGACCTTTCTGATGGAGACAAGTCCTATGACACCATGGCGCCATAAAAAATGTAAATTTGCGGTTCATTACTGACTTCACTTTTTTTATTCATTTTATGAAATGCATAGATATTAAATAGAATTCTTCTTCTTTATCTTTCAACAATGGAAGAAAATCAAACGATCAGACAGCTGGTGAAAAAATGAAGACGGTTTGAGTTTCGGAGTAACAATGGAATCTATTGTAGGATATTTGGAAAATTGCCAAAATTGAAGAGAAATTCATAAGTCTGTTAATTGGTATCTTTACAATATCATTTTATTATAAAATTTATTTTTGAGCAGTAATAATTTCGAAAGTTATCGCTGAAATATGGCAAAATTCCCTTTAATTTTTTATTAATAAAAATTCTAAAATTCTGATAAAATTTGTTTAAAACAGTTTGTCCCCAAAAAAAAAGACCATCCGATATCAATTTCAGGAATTCGTTTTAAATGCAAAAAAATTCATGAAAAAAGCCATTTTAAAATCCGAAGCAAAGATAGAAAAAATTAAATTGGACAAAACCTGACAAACAATGACCGGACAGCAAGAAATGGGACTGTAGGATCTGAAGTGATGGTATCAAAATCTCTCTATAACGCACCATTTTGTGTGAAATAAAGAACTGTAGCATCAAAGTTTCTGTCTTATTGAAAGTCAGAACTTACGTCAATCTACATAACTTCATATAAAGACTTTTGAATTTGGTGTGAGTTTAAGTTTAGTTATATTAACGTCCCGTTTGAAGCAACACTGGGGCTATTTTGGGACGGACCTCGTAATTTTGAACCGCGGTCAGATGACGAGGACGACACCTGAGCTGGCAACCCCCTCTCCACTCCACACCACACCAGCGGGAGGACGTTTGGTCAGGACGGATTTAACGTGCAACAGACCCCCTTACACGACGGTTCTTTGGTGGAATCGGGTCTCGAACCTGCAACCCTCCGGTTCCGAAGCCGAGACCTTACCACCAGGCTACTGCGGCCCTGAATTTGGTGTGAAGTATACATCCCAGGGTTCTAAAAAAGGTTAATGTTATTATTTGTGGATATATTACAGAAAAAGGTATGGTAAGAATTTGTGTAATTAATGAGATCATAAATGTCCTAAATTACATAAATGAAATACTAATTCCCAAATTTCTACCTTCTGTGTGATATTTTTTTCCAGATAATGAAGAATTTACATTTCAAGAGAATTCAGCTCTGCATCGTGTAGTCGCTATATGTAAAAACCAATTTCAAAGCAATTTTATTTCTCTACTACAAGAGACTGGAAATAGTCAAAACTTTATCAGAATCAAAACCCTGTGCAAGCGGTTAAAGGAATTTATTACATAAAAGTAACCCAGCAATAAAATCTAATTTATTGAAGTAACAATTCAATCGTATGCCATATTATTACAGCCGATGAATTAAAAACATTGGTGAACTTCATGAACTCGAACTAAGTATTAGAAGCCATAAGTAAGAAAATCTGTATATGTCACTATTTCTATGTTTCCTTTTTCTTTCTTATGACTGTTGATACGATAAAAATATCCATTATAAAAGCTGTTTTATTGAATTTTCGGTTAAATTATCTTTAAAATGATAGATAAATTTATAGTATTTTTTAAAAATAAAATTTCTGTTATGGTTCATCAAGCTTCAAAAATGTTCTTTCTCTAAAGAATTTCAACAATTTCGACCTGTATTATATTTTCGGCATAGATTTTAATTAGGCCTGCATTATTTTCGGCCTGCATAGATTTTAATATAAAACATGGTTTAAATAAAATTTTTGAAATTTTTTTATGCTTAAATTAAAATTTAATTTCAAAGTTAAGTAATAGGGAGAAGTTTTAAAGCACATAATGCTGTTTTTTCTTGTGATTTAATTGGGCGCACAAAAGTATAGACTGAAAATTTTAGGGAAAATAGGTCAATAAATAGAACGTCGTAAGGTCTCTAAAATACTATGAGTTACATGTCTGTTTAAATCTAAAGTTAAAAAATATTTTCCGAGAAAGCTGTTAAAAATATAGAAAGAATAGAAGAATTTAGCAACCTCTAATCCCCGCGAACAAACTGGTCTCCAAAGGCGACTAGATTTTCAAAAAACCTTATATTATATATACACACACAAGAAACCTGTAAGAAAATCTCAATTGTAAATGTAGTTAAATATTTTCTTCATATTCTGCCTGCGTCATAGTTTAAATTTTTTTGAAGAAATAATAGTTTTAATGACTATAGCTCTAAATACACGCATGAAGGATATTTTGACTATTGCCACGAAAGCGGAAATTGATAGGAATCTGAGGATAATTATTTAATTTTCAACTATCCTTCTAAATGGCGCTATCTAACCACCTATCCAGAGTTTTAAAAAGAGGAAAATTGAAAGAGAAGATAATTGCATAGAAGCATATTAAAATTCTGTTAATAGTGTTGGATTCCTTCATTTAGTAAAAACAGTTTTAGAATAATAATTATATTATTAAAGATGCATATAACTCGTGAAACTTTGAATTTTACTAGACGGATGTATAATGCTTTTGAAATATTAAAATCCAACCTCAATTAGAAAGAATTCAATTTAGTATAAATAAATATTTTGTTTTTTTTTAAGCGTTCTGAGTTCTCTAATTTATAATACAGAATTCTAAAAGGGCCGCAAATTATTCAGTTTTTTTATTTTTTTTATAGAAAAATAAAGATTTAGCTTTGAAATTCATATCTTGAGATAAAATGCCCATCCATCTAGATTTCTTTTAGTTTTAACGGTAAATAATTGAAATGATTAAGATTTACCGCAAATGAAAGGATAATTTCGGTTTAGTGATGGTTTCATTCAAATTTAAGAAAAACATGTTTTATTTAATTTTGCGAAACTTAAGAAAGACTTTTAAACTTTGAATTGTGGTGATGCCTGAAGGATTATCCTTTCTCTCTAAGACGCTTCTCTTCTCTCTATAGTGTGGAAGTTTGGAGAGGAGGAACTAGGTCAGGTGTCGTCCTCCTCATCTGACAGCGGTTCAAAATTACGAGGTCCATCAAATAGCCCCAGGTTGCTTTAAATGGGACGTTAATATAACTAAAATATAACTAAATTAAATTAAAATTCTAAACTACTTCACCGCTTTAACGAAAGAAAGATTGATGTTCGACAACTTTGCGCATACCATGCACGTAACACACGTTAGATATTTTTTGGAATCGAGTATCAAACACTTGAATCTCCAGTTTCCGAGCCTTGAAGTGTAATCTCAGTGTTGGAACTTAAGTGCTCAAAACCCTTTACTGGAGATCCGTTGACTTGATGCATGTTAAAATGTATTGAAACTCAAATATGACTGGATTTTATATAAGAAGATTAATGGTCAAGTCGAGGGTCATCTAGGCCTGGTTAAAAATCATTATAAACAAATAATCTTCATGTTTCTCAAAACGGACGTTAACTTAAATAAACGAAGATTTCACAATGATAAAAGATCAGATAAGAGATTCTCAGCTGCAAGAAAAAACACAAGGACCTTATAAAGAATTACCTGAAGAGAAGTAACGTGCTCCCTCGGTTCAGATCTGTTCCTCAGACGATCCTTCTTCCGCCTCCCTTCTTCGGGGTGTTTTTGTTTCGGGATCGCTCCTTCGCTGCACCAGGCAGATAAGGCTTGATTAGGGTAGTGATTTCTTTCCCAGTGAGCCTCCCCATCCCTAGGGATTTTGTGACTCACAGAGGAAGAGGAGGATAGCGTCAGGGAGACTAGTTTCTCGGAGAGGTCACTGGTGGCACTATGGGCTGGAGAGGATGTTGGTTGCCGCTCTCCGTTGCTTCTTTCAGCTGTTTAAAGATTGAAGAAAGGGTTTAGTGAAATAGATGAGGGTTACATGAAAAATCAAGATTTGCCTAATGTCCCTATTTATTCCACAAAGACCCATGTTCCTTGTACTTAAAAGTAATAATACTTAGAGTCAAGTATTAAGGATCATATTTGATGAGTATTAACCAGATGAAAAAAAAATCAGACCCATTCCCAAATTCCAATTACATTCTTAAACCTAGTTTAATAATTTCGTCGGTATTAATCCGAGAACGGTAACCAAAATATGGTTGTAAATCGATACAGGTACCATTTAAGCTAATCAGAAGCCATCAACACTTGAAAAACGCATTTAAAAAATGTCAATTAACACAAAATGTTAATAGCATCATCACTTTATATTAATCTCGAACATTCACTGGAATGTTTCACATTAAAACTGTACCAACCAAAGAATATGAAGGAACATTTATTTTAAGTCGGTACGAAATCCTAATGCACACGAGAGGGATGAAACAGGAATCTCTAATTTAAGCTAAGAGTAACTGTAAAATTTACTTTGCGCGTGGTTCATTAAACAGATGTTGGTCAGTGAAACGAATTTGGTCTATGCGAAGCCAAATCAATTTCACATCAACTACCATTAAAGTCACAAAGGACAACAAATTAATTAAAGGCTTAGTAAAATAATCGGTAAAGAAGGGAAATGAATGTAATGTTTTTTTTATTTCAATAGTGTAATTCATAAAAGCAGCTGAATTTCAGTAATGGCTGCCAAATTAATAGTCTCGTAAATTTGAAATATTTACTCAAAATACTTGTAGGAGAGAATACTTGTAATACAATTGACTTACTCCTCCCTTGTGAATCTTCTTCAGGTGGAAGCGGTGTCTTTGAAGATTTACTTTCTTTATAACTTTCACTTGCTGACTCACTTTCGGTTCTTGTTTTACTGCCCTGAATAAAAGATTGAGACAAACTATTTAGTGCAATGGTAAAAATTCTTTTGTATTAAAAAAGATAAATTTAACAAACTTATAAAGTAATTAATATAAATTTTTTATTTTTGAATAACCAATATTTTTAAAGTGATAAATGCGAATCCTAATAGTTTTAATTTTTAAAACTCTGTCAAATGCTATTATGATTCGGCCTTTAGCAGATGTTTTTTTCTTACTTTATTTATTTATTTTTTGATTTCATGTATTAAAAAATGCAAGACTGTCTATAACCCTAAATGAAAAATACTCCATGAGATTTCTTTAAATGAGTAAAATATGCAGTCTGTTGTATAAAAATTGAAGTCATACTATTGGGTTGTTCGGAAAGTAATTTCGTTTTTTCCCGACAGAGGATTTAATTGTATTTTTTTTTGCACCCAACTTCACATTTAAGCCGTATAATTTTTATATGCTTTGAGAGCTCATATAGCAAGACTTGTGTGTGAAAAATTCCAATTAATTCTACGCAGTAGTTTTTGGTTGGTGCCCTTTTAAATATGGAGAGCGATAAGCAGCATTTTCGACATATCTTACTGTTTTACTACAGAAAGGGTAAAAATGCTGTTCAAGCCAGAAAGAAATGGACAGAAGTGTATGGAGAAGGTGTGTTGACAGTACGCCAGTGCCAAAACTGGTTCGCTCAATTTTTTAGACGGTAAAACCTTCACCTCAAATGAGGAGGTCAAAAACCACCTCGATCAGTTTTTTGGCAGCAAAGACCAAAAATTTTATGAGAGTGGAATTATGCTACACCAGAAAGATGACAAGAAGAGTTGGACCAGAACGGCCAATATATAATTTAATAAAGTATTTGTTTATTATACGAAAACTGTCTTTCATTTCCACACACACACACACACACACAAAAAAAAAAAACGAAATTACTTTCCGAACAACCCAATAGAAAAAATTTTTACGATATAAATTAAATCGCATTTCTATGATATTGAAAAATTGTATATTTATTGCTCTCTGTTGTACCTGTGACAAATACATAGTTGAGGCTAAAATGTAGTTGTTTGAAAATAAAATTACCAAAGGTTTTGCTTATCAGAATTTATTATTGATTTTTTAGAAATCAGAATTTACGATTATTACATGTTGAGCGTGGAACCTCAAACTGAAGTGACCTAAATTATTAATAACTGATCAAAATCTTGAGTTCTTACCGGTGGCATGTTCTCAAGAGAAACTAAGTTACTGAGTTTACCATCCGTATAAAGAACTTGGTAAAAATCTTTTTAATAAGTCTATTATAAGATAATTTAGCGTCTAGAAACAATCTCAGATATTCATCAATCCAAGTCACCCTCATATTGTTCAAGTGTGAATTATTGTCAAGGAAATGAGTTTTTATTCGTAATTGATTTACCTATTCTTCATAAATGGGTATCCTCTCGCTCGGGGGGGGGGGGGGGGTCCAAACTTTTAAACACTGTGAACCACAATTTAGGAAACGAATCTCTAGAGATTAATTTCTTCCTCACCATACTGAATTTTTTCAGATCGAATAGCACGCATTTATTCCGAAAGAAGTTTTATGGACCAAAAGGAAACTTTTGTAAAGAAAAAAAAATCATTTTTAATAAATATAATAAACGTTTATTCAGATGATAATTAACTTATTTAATATTACTTAGATGCATTCTGAACAGAATATTCAAAGCAAAAGGGAATTTTTGATTTGGTGAACGAGATGTCAGGCACTATATGGAAATATAACCTCCAAATATTGACTCGCGATTCACTCGTGGATAGTGACCACAGTTTGAAAATCTTTTAACAAGCTGAATTGATGGTGTTTTTTTTTCTATGCTCTTATATTATTCTGACTGGATACTGTGCTTATTATTTTATATAGATTTCTGATTCGACTTATATGACAAATTCTACAAATTAAATCAGAATGGGAATAAAACAAGACCCATATTATTTTAATGCTTTCAGATAAATTTTAAAAGTCTGTTGAAATAAAGTTTTAATTTTGATTTTTCTCCTTCTCTTATTGTTTTAAAATAACATCGAAGCATGTATCATCTACTTACTCACAAACTTTCTCCAACAACAATGCAAAAGTCACATTCAAATATCGATCACTAGAATAACTCAAAAATCTACAATGCACATAATACTAAGCGTGTTTCTTTCCATTCTCGAATCTATTGTTATTTATTCCAAAAATTCTCATATATCCATGACATAAAAGAGAAGTTAACCACTGAGACAACCCATTTTGGAAAACGATTGCATTATGCCATGAAATGGAATTCCTTAGCTAAGCAATTCTAAAAGAATTGGATAAAAATTTAATACCATCGGAAATCAAAGAAAAGAAAAAAGGAACCAAAAGATTATTTATTTTTTTCTCCACTCACATTCTTTTCCTTGCTTTCTTCCCCGAGCATCTGACTGGAGGATTCCTCTGTTGTCTTAGCATCGTGATTGGACAGACTATTATAGGAACCGTTCTCCGTGTAGGATCCATTATCAAGGACGAAGCTCCCAGACGTCGTGCTGTCGGGGGTAGTCGTCTCGGAGGGAATGTATTCGGAAGAGGACGAGCGTTTGGAGGATAGTGCTCCTTTAGGGGTACCAAAACGACTCTGGTGGTCCTCTGATACCGAAGACGCCTCTGAAGCTTTGCGGTCTGACTTCTTTCTATGGCAATATAGAACACTATTTAAAATTGTTAAAAATAGATATATACTGAATAATGAATACAATTAACAATTAATTAAAATTTAATAAAAGGGAATATAGATTTCATGAAACATCAAACAAGTGGATCTGGTCTCTTGAAGGAACAATTATATGAGTTTTGAACTAAACTGATAAATTAATAAAAATGAATATGGATATTTAAGAATCTTTAGATAAAATTTTTGAGATTCCTTGACATTTGGAAGATTATGCACATGAGTTATTGATTAACTAATAAATTAACTGAGCGAGGATGGATATGAAAGAATTTCAGATAAATTGAAAGATCTGATCATTGGAGGGATCAATCAAATAAGCTAAATAATCTTTATATCATGAGTGAAATTGATTAACTAAGTAATAGAACTTCATATGGATATTAAAAACCATTAAACGAAGTTTTTAATGTTATGAATTCTAATCATTTGAGAGATTATGCATTTTACTTTTGAGATTGACTAACAAATATTAACTGGTAGTAATTTAACTGAATGAATATGGATATTAGGAAACCTCAGATAAATTGAGAGCTCTGATCATTGGAGAGATCAATCATATAAATCTTTAGTTCAATGAATAAACTAAAATATATGCATACATATATTAGAAAATCTTTAAACAAAGTTTTTAATATTCAATCATTTGAGAGATTATGGAGGCGAATTTTAAAATAAACAGCAAATATTAACTGGTAGTAATATAGGTATTTCGAAATCTTAATCAGAACATTTTCATTTGAGACTTATAAGTGAAAAACTATTTGAAATATATGCTGATGAGTTTTGAGATTAAAAAATAAATTAATTGGGAAGAAGTTTCAGCATTAGGAAATTTTAGACTCAGTATCTGAAAATGCGAGATTCAACAGTTTAATGGATCATGAATGGGAGCTTTGAATGGAATTTATAAATAGGATTGAAAAGAATGTGGATCTTAAGACACCTTACATAAGTCCTCTTAACTTAAAGAGTTTCAGCACTTCACATAATCATGCAAAAGGATTTTGAATATTCGCAAGAATTCTCGAAGAACATGCTGTTGTCATATCCTTTATCATCAGAGGTTAAAAATCAATCAAAAGATTATTTTGGTTTGAAACATTTAATAAATATTTTTTAAATTAATGTATTTTGCTAGATAATTTTTGTTTTGTTATTGTTTTATTCGGCAGGTTTAATTTATGTTCTTATTTTTATATACCAGTGTTGTAAATAAACTAAGGGTAACGCATTTGAGAAACATTTTTTAATGCTCATACAATCAAAGTTACGTTACATTTCTTCAATTTAATCACCGGTCAATAATGTCACAAAGACTTATGTCAGGTGAGTACGGAGGGTATTCCAATACCTCTAAATACCACAATCCCAAAGGATCATTTACAGCTCGTGCAACATGACAACGAATATTGTCGTGCAACACGACATATAGATTGTCTGTACGTTAGTTATCGATGTTAAATCTAATGGGAAGCAATTTTCCGCACGCAAATACTTTTCTTCAGTATGTGTCACATTGATTGATAACTAAGCCCGACTATAACGAATAATTCCCGGTTGATGGGCTGTGGAAAGGGGACCGCTTACGATGTCAACGAGAGATTGAGGAATGGACGACAAACTTGTACGGTGTGAATCCGCAATCTGAATCCGACCTACATAAAAAATTTTGACCCATCGAGCAGCTAACTTATATGATAATGCATTTGTGCCACAGGGTTCAGATATTTCTAGATAACATTGCAATGCATTTTTGTCACGGATAACTTCGATTTTAATCCACGAATGCTTTTCACTTTTCGCAACATGATTTAGGGTGGTGCAAACGATATTCGCTAATTCAATGCCATGCAACGACTACTTCTACTGGATCAACGGTTTTATGTATCGACAACAGCGTCGTTCTCACTGTTCTGACATTCTGTTTGCGCATGTCCGATGATCCTTGACTTTCTGGATTACATAGCCACTACTTTATTTACTCCCTCTATATTTAGAGAAGAGAAAAACAATCTCTTTAAGAAGTAATCGAAAACTAGATACATTTTATTGGAAAAAAGGTCATAAAAGGACGAAAAGCTTTGCTTCGAAAGAAACTAAAGCAATTTTCTCCAATAAGATATATTTCCGATGTTCAAATATGTCATAAATTATATATAAATATCTAATTTATAACGGATGTTTTTTCCCTAAATAACCAAATGATGAATTCAAAAGATTATTCTTTTTGATTCAAATAAGTTTAATATGAGAAGTTTGGATTTTCACTAATTATATAATACTCCTATTAACAATAAAGGTGCATAAATATTGATCAATATTTAAAAATATTTAAAAGGTAGCCATAATTTTGCATTAATGAAATCAATCCCTAATTAGGAATACTTTTTAAAATCATACTGCCTCAATTATAAAGGAATTAATTCTCAATCAGGTGTATTTTTTTAAACAGTTTAATTTTTCAAAGTATTAGATGCTATCTAGTATTTTTCGATTTTAAATATAAATCGATAGAAGCATTTTGAAATAGACTCGTGAAACGTTTTGGAATTGCTTTATGATACTTGTTATGTATTATAGCTTGCTAGTTTCTCTTAATAGATTCTTTTTGATAATTCTGACAGACCGTACTGCAAGGGATAAACCAGAAACAGACACACAAAATTACAAAAGTCATTAATGAATTTCAATTACAGTTATGCCAGGAGAAAGTTTATCTTCATTCGAATAGATGCTAAGAAACAAGAAATTTTCTGGAAAGAAAGTTGTCCTGTTGAAAAGAATGCCGAAATATCCTTATCCTAAATGTTCCTTCAAACAGAAATGCTCATTAGCAACTTAATTGAATTTCATGTAATGAGGTTTGAGACTTTTTGACGTGAATGCATAAATTCTTTTGCAAATTAAAACTTTAAAAAGAGTTCACATTTCTCATTAATATGTCCTTACAAAATGGAGAAAACGTAATACTAATAGCTGAAAGAGACATGGATGTAGAAATTATTCTTTTTGTTAATTTTAACTGACTAATTTCAGAAACGAGCAGCATAAATACAAGCTGAATTGAGACAATTAGATTTCTTTTATCAATTGATCATTAATGTATAAATTGGTATCTGAATTCAAATACACTTGAATTCAGATTCATTACTCTTCTTGAATTACTGTAATTTACTCATAGTAAAGTAGATAAGCTAATTATACGAAATTGCAGACCATTAGAGTCTTGCAAGGACAGAAAAGTAATAAATATCTTTTCTAAATCGGTAAAAATCGCTAATGAGGCTGTATTTTTCATTAGTTTTATTAACGTTTTTAATTCGACCGTAAGTGAATTTTTTAACATAATATAATTAACGTAATAAAAGCTGGTATTTTAAAGCGAAAGAGATGTTCTATATTCGAACTTTTAATTTAATAGGCAAGGCAAGAAGAAATCTTTTGGAGCCTGCTAGATGTCTATTTTATACAAAGATTTGATCATTGCAAATTTCGTTACTTTATGATTCATGGGCTTGATTAGTATTATGAGGGAGTATCAAAAATTTCGAAACTAATTCTTTTGTCAAGAAACTACTATAATGATTAACATAGACTCATTCTAATTTTTTAAAGCTGCGTGTGCTTTTCAATACATTTATGGAATGCGTTAAATAAATAAAATTCTTGAGTCGTGTCAAACTTCTTTTTCAATTTGAATTGAATATCCATAATGTGCATCAATTTCACCGTTCAGAAAAGTTCCCTCGTTCTTAAAGTGCGAGTGTCATTCAAAAGAGTTTACATTACTCATGGCAGCATCGTCATAATATGGCCCATCATCCTTGGCACCTGATACAGAGTTCTTGCCATTTCCGGAACTGTTCTGGAAATCAGCTTTTCATAATGAGCCAAACTCCTGAAATCTACGGCAGCATCGCCATAATACGGCCCATCATCCTTGGTTCTTAATACAGAGTTCTTGCCATTTTACGTGTTCTAGAAATCAGCTTTACAGAGTGTGCAAAACAATAGTGTGCCAAGCCCATGGAATTTCTGGCAGCATCGTCGTATACGAACCAGAGTCCTTGGCCTTTGATATAGAGCTCCTGCCATTTCTGGAATGTGTTTCAGAGTGCATAAGGCAACTTCCTGGACTTG
>JAPMOR010084284.1:223512-235967 GCA_026543865.1 Argiope aurantia | reverse complement strand
AGCTTTTAGCGGCTATCTTCTGGCATGATACAGAACTAATTTCGTACTTTTTAATACTGTCTCATATTATAAAACCATAAGACGATTAATGCCATTATTATATTGTACACAATAATCAAGAAATGATTTCCATGAAACGGTATTCATAAAAAATAAGTAGACAGATTCTGAAACAAACCAGCAAAAAAAATTCTCCAGATTAAACATTCAGAACCTTAATATTTATTACTTTAATAGAAAAATAATATTAGAAATTATGATAAAAAATATGCAAAAATGAAGTTGAAATTGACAATAATGCATGCATATAATGAAAATTTAGAATCATAACACTAACTTTCGTACTCGAATCATTCCGTTTTTGCTGCTTTCTTCGGAGACTTCGGAAACCGTGGATAGTTCATCGGCTTTTCTAATATCGAGCGGCACGTAAGAACCCATTTGTAAGCGCTCCATGCCCCCTCCGTATTTCACGACGTTCTCCATGTCCTGAAGGCCGGAAAGGACGCTGGAACTTTCCGACGATTCGGAACCGCCTCGATCACTGCGACTGCCATTTCCTCTTGGGAAGCTGCAATGCAAGAGATCAAATAATTTTCCAGAAAAAAATGATGATGAAAGGTCCAGGATCCAGAAAAAAAAAATCAAAAGATGTGAAAAGAAAGAGTCAAGTGGTAAGGCAAATAATTATTATACCAAAATAATCAAAATGGATACTACACTTATGAAATCCGTTTAACCTTATTTATTTTACAACTTGTTTGCCCTGATTTATAATAATTAACAAAAGGAGCCAAAGTTTCATCTTTGATATCAAAACTCCAATTCCACCAAGGATCCCTTATTTATGAGGAATTGATGTTTAGTTCTATCGCCAAGATTCATATATTCTCTTGCTGAAGAATATCAGAGAGAGTAAAATGACACTTTAGAGTAATTCTCATCATCGGACCATAAATCAAAAGCATAGTTCCAAAAATATAGTTTAAAATAACAGTCGACTTTAAACTGTATATTATACCAAGATATCAAACGAAATCAATCTTTGCTTCGAGTTTAAATCTCATCATATTTAATTACAGAGACGAAAATATTGCTTTTACTTAAATTATGATGAAGGGCTATACCTATATTGTTAGATTATTGATGTTCTTTGGATTGATCTTCAACGGAAAATGAATAATGTTTCCCTTTTTTTGTAAGATGGGATATTTTATGTTTATTGGTATACAGTAATAGATATGAAAGAGTTTTTTTAATTGATTATGCTCACAGAAATACTGTAACAGGAAGATATATACAAAGAAAAAATTAAAATTTTTCGTTTGATTGATACAAATGATAATAGTATCATAATTATCTTAGAAAAAAATAATTCCTTAAATTATATATGGAAACTTGCTTAGTACAATCAAAGCATTTTCAAAAACAAAATTTGTTTTCTCTGTCATATAAAATCTTATTTGTAGGATAATGCAGCAAATAAATAAAAATGCGTTTTTTAGCAATATTTCTTAATTTTTGGGACATGAAGAAGATTTGAGGGCTCATCTCACCTATCTTCATCATCGATTTTATCCATATCATCGTCATCGTTACCCATGGACAGAATTTCTTCGGAGGTAGCCTCGCTGCGAATTTCTATGACAGTCTGGGGTTCTTGAAGGCTGGAGAGGGGTTCAGGAGAGGGATCGAAGAGGGCCGTGATGTCGCTCGTTCTGTCCGAGTCAGGAGTTCCGCTAGTGTCATGATGGGCTCTGGGTAAGGAAAAGACAAATAGTAATATAATAAGTGAATTCACCGAAAATGTATAAGTGTGATTGGCATTAAAATATATTTGTTGAAAACACAACAGAGCAGAAAATAAGAAACAAAAAGCGTTTGATAATAAGTGCATTAAATCTCAATGCTATGCATTCTCGAACTCGAATAATGAAGAAAACAATATCTCTCTAATAAAAGTAAAAAGGGATGTTAGTGGTGTGTCTGTTGGCGCACTGTAAGATACATTGTTTGACTTCCCTCAACCAAATTTGACTTTCATATATTTTGAAGAAAAGAACCTTTACTTAGGAGTGATTTTTTTCTGAAATTTTAATTAGAGTTTTAATATAAAAATTAAGTAAGATTTTGATGTCTTTCTGTAATAACTTCGTAAAATAATATTGAATTCAAATAAATGATTTTTAAGTCATTTAAAAATTAAAGAAAAGTTGGTACTTAATGATATAAATTTGATTGCCGTGCATATCTCGCCTTAATTTGACAGCTACTCAGAAGTATTTTTTGGAGAAATTTCAACTGTATTTGTTATTGTTGAAATTGTAAAAAGACAAAAAATATCATTTACATGGTTTCATCGAATATTTAATTACGGTTTTCTTCTATTGTTGAAAGATAAGGAAGAAAGGTTTTGTTTTTTATTTACGCTGTTTATTTCTAGAATAATAAAAAGGGACTTTACATTATCACGATAGACACCATACAACTTCAAATAGAATGCTCTGATTCTTAAATTTTTAATGGCATTATAATATCACGGGACTTGATACCACTTGGAAGGCACACATGCCAAACTTATTAAAAATAGCTTGTCATAAATATTTATCGTAATTTGATGTTTAAAAGCGAATCAAGACTTTGAGAGAATCAAGATCATCAAGTTATGCATAACAAATTTAACATAAGTAAAATCCTGCTAGAGACTGGAGGCTAGTAAATAATATGAACCAAACACTTAGTAGTACAGGGTTGTTCAAATTAAAATTCATCGATGGTGAATGGTATTCTATTAGTCAAATAACTATAACAACAGCAGAAAAAAATACATTCAGATATTGCATTAACCACATACGCACAAGCACGTACACAAATGTATATATATATATTGGAAATTCTCAGAAATATAATAAAATCCTCCTAGTCAAGTAACAGATAGATAAGAATTAACACTTCTAACAATTGTTTTGCAAATATTATTAAAAACCTTCTTAAATTTCAGTCTTACAATCAAGTAGGAAAAAAAGAAAATTCTTGAAAAAAATGCCAAGAAATATTTTTTTTTTCGAAAAATATAACAACATAGATTCATAAAACAGATTTTCTACAGGCTGAAAATAAATTCCAAAAATATCTATCCTGAGTAATTCCGTATATAAAATGACAAGTTAAAATAAAATACTTCCATTTTAGCTGATTAAAAAATTGAGCAGATGGAAATGCTAATAAGTGTCTATGAACCATTCTCTTTTCTATTTGTGAAATTATCAAAATCTTTAATATCTAAAGAAATGCTGAAATGTTCACAATTAAGGCATGCCAATAATAAGGGAAATATCTTCAAGTCCCTTTTTTTTTGGAACCGAGCGGTGAAAATTTTTATGGTTCTTTACGATGGAAGTATTTTAAGTGAGCAGCCGGGATCTTTCTTGTTTTAAGAGGCCTGTGGGAGCTATTTCATTTCCTGCTAGAGATAACGGGCCAAATCAATGACAACAGAGTAAAGAATTGCAAATTTCCAGTAAGCTTTATTAGATTTTGGACTTTCCCATGCAGTTTCGTTTATTATAGAAAAGCTTAATGTTACTTTATATCGATGTAAGCACTCATTATCTTACTTAGTTTCTACTTGTTTTACAAATTACTAATTGATTGCGAAGGAAGTAACTAATTAGCATTGTGTGACATTATATTTTAACTTAATGTAAGCAATGCAGTGAACAGTTTGTTATATTTGAATTAACTCAAACTTTATATAGAGTAATTTACCAGTCCTTTTGATCATTAACCATGGGTTACACTAACAGTTATGCTGAGGTTGAGGAGAGATTTGTATTGATCAAATGGTTGATACCATCTGGATATTACGAACGCTTTATTCTTTACTTCTTTATTGGAGTCATTTCATTAATACATTTTAAGCCGAAAAAATCTTGAGAATAATCTATTTTGAGGAATTTTCTATTATCATTCAGTAATTAAAAAAACTGATTAAAATATTAAACGAAAGTTTATGAAGTAGATATAATTTATACCATTGAATTTGAATTTTTAAATTTTTATTTTTTTTGGCTCCATTTATAAGTTTTATTTTGAGCTGTATTTGCTTGTTTTGAGGCAGAGGAAAAAAAATTTTTTCCATTCAGAAGCATCGTTCTGAAAAATTAGTTAGATCAACATGTTTTGAAATATTTTTTAATTGTTTATATTTTTAAATGTCGTTGCTTTTAACTGTTTTTTAAAATATTTTTTGACCGTTGCTAAAATTTCATTTTAAAGAATTCTTTATTTTTATTGAAAAAGATACTTAAAGTTTTTTTTAATTAAGAAACTTTAATTAAGAAATTTGAAATTTTAATACTTCTTTTAAAAATTTATTCTAAAGACAATTAAGTAACGTAACAATCAAACATTTTTTTTCTCTTTTTACCATAATTTACATTTGAGTTATTGAAAATTAAAGAAATGAAAAATATTTGGAATTAAACATTTTAAATCTGAAAACTCAAAACATGAATTTGCATTATCTGAAACTTCGTTTTCTAAAAGGGCAATATTTCAATTATTTATCTTACTTCAAAGCGTTAATTTGTATTTCCCGGTTCCCATGAAAACGCAGTTGACCTTTGATCTCAGACAAACAAGTGCATTTGCTGAGAGCATAAAAGTTATGAATCGGAATTGAGGAGAAATAATTGGATTTGATAAATAGCACATTAAATAGTTGTATTCCAAATTATTAAAATAAACTCGTCTGGTGTCCCATGATACTTAGTTCTCAGCTACCTACTTTAGAGAAACGAATGCTTTGAATGAATGAATTAATGTGAATTAAATATTACTGTTAAAAGTTAGAAAAATAAAATGAACTATTAAGATTTAAATATCTATATATTAGAACTTCCGATATTAGTTGAGTTAAAGTATCTTATTGATAAGGAATAGTATCGGAAGAGTAAAAGCATATCAAGGAATCAAAAGTTTTTTAAAAAGGAAAATCATCAGTTTCTTTCAATATTTATTCTATATACTCACTTAATATCAATTATTAATATTAAAATTTTTGTGTGAAAAAGTTATTTTATTTATCTCAGTTAGTTGAATAAACTTATGTGAAAAAATCTAGTTTTATTTCATTTCATTAAGAATTCTTTCATTTTGGATTCATTTAAAATTAGACTAGATCTAATGTAGAATTATCTGAAAAAAAAAGGTTTTTTTAAAGCAAACTAATTCAAATTTTTAGCATTTATTAATTAAAATCTTTTAAATACTTTTCCAAATATAAAAATATTATGCCATTTCCACAAGCACAATGAAAAATAATCTGATCCCCTGGTTATAATAGGCTTCACTTTCATCATATAAGCAGTGCACGAGCGTAGCTCATGATTTGCAAGTATTCAAATTTTCCCACCACCATTGCACAATTACCTCATAATATAAAATTTCCTTTCAAAACACTTAATTCCACAATCAAGGCATCTTACTGATCACGCTTCATGGGATATATTTTTCGGTTGAAGAATTAGCTAAAAGGGCAACGATTCCTAAGTTCCGAAGAAGTGCAATAAAGAAGACACTGAAAGAGGCGGCAAGACGAAGTATATTGACCAATTTTTATCTTTTTACAAAAAAATTTCAAGAACCCAGAAGATAGTTGGTTTTAAAGAAACACCAAATAGAACGATTCTATTTGCATTTATTCTTCACCAACAACATATGTTCTAGAACTTTTTAGATGCATTAATAATATTTCCAATACTATTTATTTCAATAAATTAAGTAAATGTCGTTATCATTCTGGAAGAAGGTTGCCTGTTATTTCTTCCTGCTCAAAAATAATATAAGAAATTCATTTAGAACCATAAATGTCGGGTATTGAGACACAGTATCTGTAGTTATTATCAAGGGATGTTTTTCTTACTTATGGAAAGGGGTGCACCCTTCTTCGGATTCTGTGGAAGGCGTTGTGGGCGGAGTCTCTTTCTTCGTGGATTCGTCTGATGATTCGAGGTCGTCTGGAGGTAGGGCAGCCGATAAGTAAATACTTGCATCGTCTGCATCAGTTGTTAGTCGAGGTGAACCTAAAATTAGATTTAAGCAATACAATGCAAATTTGTATCGTCAGAACATTGGCATTAATGTACATAGGTAGTAATTTAGTGAAATTAACCTTAAAAGTCTACTTTAGATGAATTTGTGAAATTAGATTAACATTTTTACTCAAAAATTTATTTAAAAATTATACAAAATCATTAAAAATTATGAGAAAAATTATATTGACTTTTTGTAATAGCAGAGCAGATCTAAAAGGCATTTTACGAGCTTTACACGTTCTTGTATTAGACTGTAACAAACAAGTGGGAAATTAAATTAACTTTTAGAATTCCAATGGCGCCACAAGTTTAAACTGTATGTATACTTTAGGTTTAAAACGTTTATAATACTATTCCTTTTTCAAACAGTATAGATAGAAGCTCATTGAGAACACAGTTACTAATTTTGGTTACTAAGCAAAGTAATTGCGGTTTTAAGAACTGAACTGTAACTGTTACCATCAAAGGATTATGAGCAATTAATTAATTTTTGTGTGCCAAAGGAGCGCTTCAAGTTAAGGCAGGAAAGTTAAAATTTGGAGATAATGATTTGATGCTACATAAACCGACAGAGGACGATATTTACATCGCATTGGCATATAGAAAATGGGATTAGACCAGACAATATTTCAGAAAGATGGAAAAATTAGTATAATGGAATTGGCGAACTTGTGTTGCGTTTATTGCGCCATGGATGGAAATGTACCAGATGTGTCCGCTGGACCAATGCATCGAAGTTGAGAAGCCTGCATTATAATAGCCAATAATTTTCCATTGATGTAGCCAATAATTTTCCTTTCATATTTATAATTAAATTTACTTTTAATTATAAAGCCATGTTAACACGGCTGTCGACTTCCTTTGTTGGTGTCGGCCATGTTGCTGCATCACGTATGATTTTGGATAACATTTGTTGCGTAAAACTTGTTGTCCCATGGTACTATGGGGGTGCATGTCATACGATATAACTGTAATCCCTAACATCGAGATCGTAGCCAGAATGATAGAACTGTCTTCGACACGGGTCCGAGAACCCATTCGTCGAAGTTCTGAAGCTGCACTGAAGTAGACAAAACATTTTCAATGATATTCAACGTTTTCAATGATACAGACGTAATAAACTTTCATTCCTATTCTTACTCGAGTTCGTTTTTGATTGTAAAGTCATGTTAACATTGCTCTCGATTTCCACTTTTTGGGTCTGTTATGTATGTGAATCATCGTAAGGTTTAATATTTGGATAGCTTTTCCGAGGTAAAGATTATTCGCTGGGGTTAAACATTGTTTGTAAATGATACCCTCTACACTACTGTACCCTGTACACTACTATGAGTAACTAAGACGATGAGGGATGCCCTGCACACTACAATGAATAACTCAGTTGTTGTGGTATGCCCTGTACACTACTATGAATAGCAAAGATTCTGTGGTGTTCTCTGTACGCTACTATATTCCCTAAATAATGCATAGTATTTTTATTTTGTGCATATAATTTTTCACACTTTGGGTATTTCTCAAAAGAATAAACAGATGTAAGTAAATGATATCTCTAACTTGTTAAACTGAAACTGACTAGGATTATGATCTGGATCAGGTTTGAGCTGACACAATTAAGAAAAATGCATCGAATTCTGTACCAAGGCCATTGTTGCTACTCCTAATAAGTTTTACATTTCCTGTTTATTTTCCTTTTAGAGTTTACGTTGTATACTCTTCCAACTTGGAATCCGACAGTCTGGTTTTGATTTAAGTAGAATATGCTGTGTTTGCTTTAAGGTTAGAATTTTGTACGTTACGTTATTTCATCTCTTTGACGCACGGAACATTTGATCAATTTAAGTCTACTTCATCTGTAAATACTCTGCCAAATTTCTATCATCATTATATAAATTGCCTCATGAAACTCCTTGTCTTGTGTTGTGTAAAAATAAACTGATTTCAAAACGAAAGCGGTGTTCTGAGTCTAACAGCCATATTAAAAGTATAGATACAATCTTGAAATGAAAAGAACCAAAAATAACAGTCAGTTGTGAAACTTAAAGCAAATTAATATATTAGAAGTATAAAAATAAAACCCACAGAAAACGTAAAAACTGAACTAAAAAACCCCCACTAAAAACATCAAAACAATAAAATGAGGACTGTATTTGTATTTATTGAACTTCATTCTTGACAAAAATTGCTCTTTCACTTACCTTCTCTTTGTTGGTCAAGGGGTATTATAGCACCCTCCTGCAAAAGTGATGGTGATGATCCTGATGATTTAGCTTGTACGTAACCAGAGCTTTTGGAGGGAGAACTGAAACTTTCGAAAGATGTAGGAACGTCGTCGTCTTCAGATGGACCCTTCTTTCTGATGGCTGTCCTCTGCGGAGAACGAGGCGAGTGGTCAGTTGCTGTCACATATTCAGAGCTTTCCTCTTCTTCCGTCTCACTTTTGGCAACACGATTGGAGCTGCTGGTAGAAACCTGTGAAGAGATAGCTCATTTTTCCGAAATGATAATTTTAAAAGTTTACCGACGTCTATTTAAAACTATCAGGACTATTGAGGTCTGTGTGAAGTTGTTTCCAATGATAAATAACGTCAAGAATGGAGTAGCTATAACTATAAGAAAATACACTTCTCAATGTATTCAGATAATGTTTTTTCCCGCTGGTGTGGTGTGGAGAGGGGGGGTGCCAGATCAGGTGTCGTCCTCGTCATCTGACCGCGGTTCAAAATTACGAGGTCCGTCCCAAAATAGCCCAAGTGTTGCTTCAAACGGGACGTTAATATAACTAAACCATCAGATAATGTTTGTCGTAGCTGAAGGAATAAAAGTTAAATGTTAGAAAGCAACTAATTTTTTTTTACTTTCTCGTATATGAAGTACAGAGGAAGTACTGTAATAGTAAAAAAAAAAAAAAAAAAAAAAAAAAAAAAAAAAAAAAAAAAAAAAAATCGAATTTGAGATTGTGACGAATTTTTATGCTTTAATCTCCCTGAGTTCTAAAAACACAATTTTGAACGAAGAGGAAAAAAAAATGTCAATAAGAATCTCTTTTTGAACACAAAGTATAAAAACTTTTCATAAATATGTTTTGATTGCATATCCAATAAAAAATACATGTCATAAAAGTACTATATTTTTTAATATTATTATTTATTTAAAAATATAAATTTATCATCTATTACTAATATTATTTATTTTTATTTTTTAAATTATGATTTTTTAAAATTATTTTTTAGTATAAAATGTTTCCACTGTGATAAGGGTTTAATAGAAATAAGATATACTTAAAGCTGTATACTGAAAATAATAACCTCAAACACAATGCATCCCTGGTGTATAGATGCGATTAGGGAATTATAGAGTCTTCATTTGGCATATAGCGAAATATGAAAATATTCATCCACCCTTTTCCAACATGAAATTTGTTTCCAGAAGCAGTTTTTAAATAACTTAATTGTTACACTTTCTATACTGTCTAAATTTATGATTCTATCTTTTGTGGGAAATGTACTGTTATTTTGTTTCAATTCATAGTCTTCAGAACATCAATATATTTATAAAATCCATTCCATTTTTGAATCAGAAAATAATATTTTTGAATGACTTAAAAATATAGCAAAATATAGTACAACGCAGAGAAAATCAATCAAGTGATTAATTAGAAACCAATTTTAACTGAATAATTCTGAAGCTTTAGTTTGATAGCAATGCTGAATCTGTAGCAAATCATGTATTTTTTAAATGGAACTATATGCTTTTATTTAAAATTTAATGGTGAAGAGTGAGGAAGTTTATTATTTTATCAATATTACAAAATGATTGATACATTTTGATTTTAATTTATAATTTCTTAAAATCCCCCAAAACTGATTAAGATGATCGAATTTGAGATCAAATTTAATGGATAAACAATAAAACAAAAGATCTTTTTATTATCATGTGAGAACATGATGTTGTTTCTGTTTAGGGTTTTTGAAGCTTCCAAATGTATGAGGGAAAAAATTGGCCATTTATCGCTTTTAAGGCATTAATTTTTCTCTTTTAGGTTTATTAGAAAATGATAAAAACGTTTGTTACATTTGGATATGTATGCGCAATCTGGTAGTCACGTGATTGTTTAAAACCGGTTTAGACTAGTTTTTCACGAAAAAAAATTCTGGCCTCGAGAAAAAAGTTGTAGAACTCGATTGACTTTGAGATTGGCAAATCCATCGCTTTTCTGAGTCATGTGAGAACAAAATGTTTTTCTGTCGGAGTGATGATACCACGTGACATAAAAAATAATGTTCGCACATGATAACTTAAAATTTGTGACAGCAGATTTCAATTTTTATCCTTTTTGTTTGTACTCTCCAAAATCTTTACAGTAGAGCTAAGAATTAGCTTATTTATCAGAAAATTGGTTTCTTAATGGATGGGATACATTATTTATTTTATATTCTAATTGAGGTTTTATGAAAAAGTGCTAGTTTTTACAAAAACTCTATTTACAAGGACTCTATTTCTCTTCGAACTTTAAAGTATTCTTGTATCACACTTGAACGCGCTTGCGCCCTGGCTAGGAGTGGCGCATCTTCCCCGTGATCTGGACGTCCCGCTTTCGTGTACTGGTTCGAGCATGGTTTTCTCAACCCTCTGTTCTATGTGAGATGTGTGAAAGAGCCCCCTGTAAAAAGTAATGTTGCAAGCGAGTGTGTGTGTGAGTGTCACTTTCATATGAGTTAAAGTCAGACTTCGGCCATCGGGTGCTCAGGGGTCCTCACCCTCAAAGGCTACGGCATCCCTCTTTCCCCGAGCTCTTGGTTTGAATTGGAGTTCATTCCAAAGGGGATAAGCCACAACAACGCCTAAACGCTTCCATTTCTCAAATTTATGCGATTGCTTTTCCAGGCCGTACCGTAGAAAAGTGCAACATTGAAATTTCTACTTTGTGATAATATTCTACAAGCAGTTTAGGAATTTTGAGAATTAGTTAAGAAAAGAATTCTGGGTAAAAAGTTCTACTATCCTACAGGCATGCATTATTCTACAGGGTATAAGCTTACTTCGCTCCTTGATGTCTCCCTCTCAGTGAATATACTACTGGATGATTCACTGTCGGGTGACGTGGGGTCGTCTCTTCGCGATTCGCTCTTAGCTTTCACTTCACGGTACTGCACGAAAAAAAATTTCTAAGTAATTTTTAGGTTTTGCAGAAAGTTTCAAGACTATTCTACGAAGGTTAATTAAAATTAGTGGTAAGGCAGCGACAGTTATGCAATGTCAATAAAATTTCAAGGCTACTCTACGAATTTTGGATAAAAAATACTCTACAGTTATGCAGTGACAGTGAGATTTCAAAGTTAATCTACGAAGGTTGGATAAAAAGTACATTACAGTTATGTAATAACAGTGAAATTTCAAGGTTACTCTACTAAGGTTGGATAAAAAGTAATAGCAAAACAGCGATAGAAAAATTTCAAGGATACTTTACGAAGGTTGGATAAAATTCAGAAGCAAGGCAGCGACAGTTATTCAATGACAGTAAAATTTCAAGACTACTCTACGAAGATTGGATAAAAAAATAATGAGAAGAAATGGCAATAATGATAATAGAATCTCAAGAATACTCTGAGAATATTGGATAAAAAATTAGAAGTAAGACAACAACAGGCATGCATTATTCTATGGGGACAAGCACATTAAAATTTCAAGAATATCGAATTTAAAAATAGTGGCAAGTTGTCGACAAATTAGATAAAAATTAGTAGCAAGGCAGAGACAATTATACAATGATGGCAGAATTTCCCAAACACTCTGAAAATGTTGGATAAAAAAACAGTGCCAAGATATTGCCAGCGCAATGACAGTAACATTTCAAGGCTACTCTACGATGGAATAATAGAGAACAATAGAATAGATAACAGAATTTCAAGAATACTTGGCGAATGTTGGATAAGAAAATAGTAGCAAGATATCAAGAATTACCCAATGAAAATTTCAAATTTCAAAAAGCTACATTATGTAAGTAAATTTTCAAATCTACATTATGTAAGTAAAATTTCAAATCTACATTATGTAAGTAAAATTTCAAATCTACATTATGTAAGTAAAATTTCAAAGCTACATTATGAAAGTTAGATAAGAAGTAGTAAAAAGACAGCAACAGTTATGTAAAGACAACAGAATTTTAAGAATACTCTGCAAATGTTGGATAAAAAACGTATTCCACTGACGACGCTATGCAAAAATTATGCACTATTTTCGATATTATGTGAATAATTACTATTTTTAAAAATTATAACTATGCATTATTTTTTGATATTATGCAAAAAAAAATAGCACAATGGCGACATCAAAAGTTATGTAATGGCAGTACAATTT
>JAPMOR010084284.1:203064-220786 GCA_026543865.1 Argiope aurantia | reverse complement strand
AGGCGGTACTTACTTCTGCACTGGAAGAAAATTCCGGCTGAGAGAGTTTTCCTGCATGTCTGGATGATTCGCTGCTGGACTTGGCTGACGAACTTTCCAGTGTTTCGTATGTTCTGCCCCGAGAAGTCATCTCACGTTTCGACGGACTTCTCATTCCGGAAACCTCCGAGCTTTCTTCGGGTGAAGGCTTTTCTTCACTCGATGTTTTTCGAAGCTCTTCGGAATCCTTCGGTGAAATAACTTTTTCAGTCGTTTGATATCTAGATACAGCTTTTTGTGGGACCTGGGAGACAATGTTGGTAAATTATTTCATAAATTTGGCAAGAAATTAAAAACTGAATTTTGTTTTCAAAGATTTTAAAATTTCTTCTAAAATTTATTAAGTTTTACAATTAAAGTATGCTGGAAGTATTTTGCTTTAAACTGTATAAAATGAAATAACTTTAGGATTTAAATTATGAAATTATTTGGATCATATTGTGGATTTTTTTATGCAGAGGCAGAATTAGACTCTTTACTTCTTATATGCATCTTATGGTAGACGCTTTCTTATATTTACGAATTACCTTTTGAAAATCTTTAACATGGAGAAGGAATAAATGAGTTCATTTCATTGTAATAAGGAAATAATATTTATTATAAAGTTATACCCAAAACAAAACTATAAATTTCTGTGTATTAACGTTTCCTGCATTTTTTTAAACTTTTGTATTACAAAATCATGTGAGACTTTAGTATTAGAGAAATACAAATCTTGTGTTTATATTGCAACAGTAAATAGCTAATACAACATTTATAATACTCCAATCTCATTGAAAGACCGAGATTGTCAACATCATTAATAAGCTAGTAATATCGACAATCATGTTATATTTGTTAGTGTCATATGATTTTTTTATTACATTTATTACCTTAAATCAAGCGTGTTTTAAGAACTGAAATTTTTACAATTGTCTAGTATATTTTTCAGAAGAAAATTGTTTAAGTAACAAAATTCGAAACGTTTCCAGTAAAAACTTTTTAACAGTAATGTTTTTATTCATATATTTTAAAATTTGGTTCATATTATTAAGATCAATGCCATATAGTAAGAGATAGTTTTTGTTTCTTGTAAAATCCACTCTAAAATATTCTGTTTATTAGGATGATAATTTAATATAATTTGAACAAAAGATTGAGAATCTCGACTTTCAACAGATTTCTATGTATTTCTTACCACGCACATCTAAGAAAAACTTCTAAGAGCAGCAATCACATCGTAAACTGTAAACATTTATAAAAAGTCGATTAGAATTTAAAATGTAAGAAGAAGCTCTTACATCAAACAAAGATCTTAGATCATTTAAGGTATCCGACTGGGTAAAAATCGTGAAATTTGACAAAACTAACGAAACATTTTTTAATGCGTAATATTTAAGTCTGTTCTTTTAGCTTTCTAAATCTGTCTTATTTTTTATTCTATCTTCTTTAGAGATAAAGTAACGGCCTTTTTAAGTTAGTATAGTGGGACGAAAGTGAAACCGGAAATGGCATTTCGAAACCGGAAGTTGATGTAAATATCGCGATCTGTCAAAGAATTTTTGCGTTAAAAATTATTAAAAATGACTAAAATAATTAATATAGGACTTTTATAGCTGATAATACATATATGTAGGTATTATTTTAAAATTTATTTCATCAAAATTGGCAACAAATGTATTGTACTGAAGTTCTGTTTGTTTATTTTCTCCATATTATTGCAGACTTCTCACGTGCATTATTTACGAGCTCTTTTTAACTTCAAACCACTTTTTTGCTGTCATCTAAATCTGTTTCTGGTTTTAGTATGCCGAAAACGAGATCAAAGCGTTCTAAGAAACGTAATTTCCTTGGTAATAGATTTACTCAAAGTGATGAGGCGAGCGCTTCAACTTCAAATGTGACCACTGCTAGTACATCGAAATTGAAACTTGAATGTTCTTCTTATGTTGATGTTCATAATGCGGATATCACAAATGACCTGACAGGAAATCGCATAATTGATTTATCGATTTTATTTAATATATTTTCTCTACTTTGCTGTCCTGATTGCTTCTCCACTGGTTTGCATCTCAGTGAGGATTCAAAGTTTGGACTATGTTCAAATTTTCTTTCGAAATGCATAAATTGCCCTTTCATGAAAGGATTTTCATCTACTCACAAAACCAACAAAAATAACAGTATAAACACATTTATTGTGTTTGGATTACGGTTGATAGGATGTGGCTACACTGCAGAAAAGAAACTATGTTCAACTCTCAGTTTACCTTTTTTTATCAAAGTGTTCATTTCGTCACCAAGAAAAAATACTTCTAGACACTGTTGAATCATGTACTCAACTGAATTTAAATTCAGTTGCAAAAGAAGTTAGAAACATGAAAAAGGAAAGTAATCAAGAAATAATCAGCTGCGGTGTTTCAGTTGATGGCACTTGGCAACGTCGAGGTTATAGTTCATTGAATGGCTGTGTCAGTGCAATTTCTATTGATACCGGGAAGATTTTGGATATTGAAATCTTATCTCAGTACTGCCGAGTGTGTCGAACAAAAAACTCTATGTTCACTAACAGTCATAACAACCACATATGTTCTAATCACAAAGGGTCTGCTGGCGATATGGAAGTGGTAGGAGCCTATCGGATATTTGAACGGTCACAAAGTTTACGACAATTGCAATACAGGGAATATTACGGTGATGGTGATTCCAAAGGTTTCGACTCTGTAAAAGATGTATAAGGTGGGAATTCTGTTAAAAAACTTGAGTGCATTGGTCATGTTCAAGAAAGGGTTAGTGGGCATCTTCGTAAACTAAAAAAAGAACACAAAAGGGCTTAGTGGCAAAGGAAAGTTAACCGACAAATTTATTGATAGACTACAAAACGATTATGGAATCGTCATTCGCAGTAATGTGGGAAATCAGGAAAAAAAAATGCAAAGTGCCGTCATTGCCTCCTTTTTTCCCTGTTGTTCTGGCACCAATAATCCAATGCATCGCCAGTGCCCTGAAGGACCAGATAGTTGGTGTAAATTCCAGAGAGCCAAATTTCCAGGGGTAGAACTTTAAGAAAAGAAACCAGGCCTATCATCTACCATTATAAATAGAATAAAAGGAGCATATATGGAACTGTGTGACCAAAAATTATTGCAGAAATGCCTGCATTGAAAAACACAGAACTGCAATAAAAGTTTTAACGGTGTATTGTGGAATGTTGTGCCCAAAGAAACATTTGTTGAATTGCAAACTCTTCGTTCAGGCACTTATATTGCTGTCTTGATTTACAATTCTGGATACACTGCTTTATTACCAGTTTTTGAAAAATTAGGTGTACCTGTTGAACCAGAACAAGTGAAAGGCTTCATCAACATTGATGATAACAGAATAGCTGATTCAATATGACATTCTTCTGTGTCAGTAAAACTGTCCAGAAAAAAAAAGAAGATCAGCTAGAAAGAGTAAATCTGTAAAGGATGATATAAAGGAAGGTCCAACTTATAAATCAGGAGAGTTTTAGACATATTAAAAAAATAATAATTTTGCTTTTTTCAAAATAAAAACTTTAAATGCATTTTCTGAGGAATTCAATCTTTGCACTTTTTGGATTACCGTAAACACAATATCTCAATATGTACTGAATATATTCTTATGAAATTTTGTAGAATTGTTTTATACATTATTTTCAATGCTCTGAACTAAAAAATAAGATATAAATGCAGTTTTAAACATTTTACAGTTATTCATAGACAAATTGAGCACATTTTTTTCAAAAAATCCTTGTTTATATAATTGTTTTAGCCATATCTCAGCATACATTCAATATATTCAAAACATTTTAGTTCAAAGCATGCATACTGGTTATTACAATGTTCTCCTAAAATATTTTTAATATCTGCTTGTAATTTTTTTCTCTACCACTGTTGGAGTAATAGTTAATTTTTTTTTTGTTTTTTCTCAACAATGGTGCCTTTTTTTTCAAAATGTTATGAAAATACTTTTTATTTTTGAATATTTTTCATTATTCTATTGCATATTCAAATTAAACCTAGAATAAAAACAAGCATTTGAACCATATTTAGAAAAAAAGGTTCCGTATCCAGTACCCACCTTAAAAGTTTCTAATTTAATAATTAATAAAAAAAAAACTAAAATCTTTGAAGAATAATTTTTTAAAAAAATTTTAAAATCTAGTTAATATTATTAAGCTAAATGTCACATGGTAAAAATAATTGGTTAATTGGTTTACATAGTAATTGCATCGTTGATATTAGATGTGAGCCGAACGTATTCGTATTCGGATAATGTCATATAGCGCCCTCTCACCAAAATTTGAGGTATCAGTAGATTATCATCCTTTGGCGACAATGTTAGTATTACAAAAATTTACGAGATGGCGCTGTATGACATTGTCAACAAGAAAGCAGATAGAAAAAAGCTCTAACAGCTAGTAATATAGTCTAGACATGTTTTATATAAGAAAAAGATTTGATAATGTATCAAGAAAAGTTCTCACATAATCTTAAGAAAGGTTTTATCTTTTGGAAATATTAATCAGTCTCATAATCTTAATTTATGCCAAGAATGAATGGAATTCTCATCAGAATTCTTTTATTTCTCGAATTATTCATCATCTTACTTTTTCAGGCAGTTTCGTCTCTTCTTTCGCTCGTTTCTCAGGCTCCGGAGGTGTTATCTTACACTTTCTTATTGTTATCTCCACCGCGTTTGATCTCTCCAGGAAATCTTCTTGAGACTCGTGTTTCATTATCGGGGTGGTTTCGCGGGCAATCGAAGAAATCTTCCGGTGCTCCCTGTCCACTGTTCTTGACACCGGACGATCTCCAATTAAAACCTGGGAAGAGAAAGAAGAAATTATAATAAGGAAGAACGTAGAGTATTCTTTTTTTTCATTCATTACTTTTTGTTTTTGTTGTGGAAAACAGTCGGTGTTCGTTACCTGTTTCTTTTATTTCTACATTCTTTTGTATTCTTCATTTGGTTCTTCTTGTTTTTATATCTTTTTGGAATCCTATTTTAATTTTCTTCGTTAATGAAACTTAGTTTCGGGTTCGAAATGAAGTTGATTTTCTTTTTGCTTTTCCTTCAGAGATAACAACGACAACAAAATGACTGATATTTTTCTTTCAGAAATAAAATATTGACTGTTACTTTTCTTTTATTTATATATTTCCTGTAAAAGAGGAAACTTATTTTCTTTTTATCTCTTTTATTGATCATATTGCGATTTTTTTTTCATTGAAATTCGAGTTTCTTAGATTATGCATAGGATTGTTTGATGGAGCATTTTTATTGCTTCTACAAGAATTTCTTTTTAGAATAGAAGGATTTCAATTTTAACTGTAAAAGAATCCATATAGAATATTTTATAACAACAGTCTGTATCTGTTGCATATAAAGTATATACAAAGAAAATAATAAAGGAAAATATATGCGTATATTGGCTTCCTGCAAGACATATTATTTAACTTAGAGCTTCTAAATTAAACATATATACACATTGATTGGACATGTGCCCTTTATAGTGATTTTTTTAAAATTTTCAATTAGTAAAAAATTAAGAGATTATAATGAATTTTACAAAAACTCCTGAAGATAATTTTATACGAAACTTAAAAAGATAATTTTTGAAACTTTGTATAAACAATGGTAACGAAAAAAGCACCATGTACAATGTATACAATGGTGTAGAAAAGTATTTTTCTACACCATTTTAAAATTTAAAAAAATTATCTTTTTAATAATTAATTTGTTTTGAAACTTTTTAACGCGATAATTTCTGAGTGTGATTTTTGTGATAATTATTTTAAAAATAATTGTCTGCATAATTCCCAACGATAGATTCCATAATTGCAATGAAATTCAAATAGTCTCCTTTGTTTTATCAAATATTTAATTGCTTGATTTCCCCCAATTATTGAAAAGGGAGAAAGAAAGATTTTGATAATTATTTACTCAGCTCACACCTGGAATCTGAAAGTGAAATTGCATTACTGCAAATAACAACGTGCAATTTGAAATAGCTTACCCAGAACTACGGTACTTGAGAGCATTATGTCACAGGATCCGACACAATTTAGTAATACTCATGGACATCATAAAAAAATAAACAAGTGGGAAAACTATTAAAATAACATCCATTTAATTTGATTTCTATCATATTAAATATAATGAGGTAATTGTGAATATCATCTTATGATTATGAGATTTAATTGAAATTAAACAAAATCGATATTACTGGTTAACCGAAGACTAGAAGTGGCCAGTAAGAATAATAAATGGTGCACAAAGATGCATATGTTTCATTAATATAATTTATATTTCAAACTAAATGCTAAAATTTATTTTGCCCGATTTAATTTTATTCCACAATAAACTGCTTGTGCGAAAGTTAATGTGGATATAATTTTTTTATAATTAAAATCCACTGTAATGGAGCATTCATTTTTTTCAATCACTTACATTAATTTTTTACATTTATATAACATCCGTACATATTTAATTCAATTTTTAAACACATTTTCTGTATTTAATGCTTAATAAATTTGCTTTGCAAGTTACATTTTGATTCATTTATTTTTGAAATATATTGTTACAGCATTATTCTACAATCATCATTAGAAATTCTGTATATAGCATTCCGACTATGTGTTTCTATACATAATTTCCCTTACTTCAAATATAACGAGATGCTTCGGAATTACTGTATATTAGCTGTATCAAATCAAATTAATCAAACTTTATTTACTTCTGCAACAAGAAATATAATATTTATGAAACTTTAAAAATAACCCTGAAGAAAATATATTGTTACGAAATTTTCTTTACCGGAGTTCGTTTGGATAGTGGGAGTGATATGATGTAAAGAACGCTCAATCAGCAGGCAGAAGTAGAATAAAAACAACGACGTTTATTTACACGAAGACACACAGGACAGCACAAAAGCGTCAACTATATACAGCACAGAAGACGATTATCTTCACCCGAGACGTGTAGCATACAACAGCACACACAGCAGCATACAACCAGAATCTACTGCAGACAGTAGCGCACAGCTCAGTTCAGCACGAGCTTGACTCAGTCGCTTCTACTTCTCCGACTCTGGCTCGGATTACTGACTTGACTGTCTTCGACGACTCTGTCGTCTCTCTTCTCCGCTCCGTCTTCGGACTTCTCGTCGTCTCAACTACTGGCTTCGTCGTCCCTTTGGCAGCGGCGATCGCTTCCTTTTATAGGTCTCAGGAGGCGGGGCTAGAAGCCTCTCAACCAATCAGGAACGTTCGAGGCGTATCTCGGTTCCTACTGCACGGATCGGGAAAATTCTCGAAGTTTCGGGTATAATCTATTTTGGCGCCAAAGTCGCCAAATTGGTTGCCAAGTCGCCAAATGGTCGCCAAGTTTGTCGCCAAGCTCCGGGACCCCCGACACGACGCCCAGACTCTGTCCCATAGAGATGACTGTAAAACATTCTTTCCAATTGATGGAATAAACTATGCTGGGAAGCCGAATTGCAGGTTTGTAACAATATTACACCTATTGAAGATATTTTTTTCTTGCTGATCAATTTATAATATAAATAGCTTTCATCTCGTTCTTATGAGTCACTTTGATATCACTTGTTCTCTAAAAGTTGTCTTGTGATTCTTCATAAGCTGCACTATTTCATCATTCAAACTTTTTTCACTTATCTGTTCATGAAAATATGAAATTCCCTCAATGTCATCAGCTAAGAAAGAAATTCTATCGTTTTTCAATAAGCGCACGCAACAAAAGAAACAGATATGTATTAAAAAAAAATGTGATTTTGTCGGGGAAACATGAAAGCAGATCCAAAACCAAGATCCAATCAAGATAGCGAATTTAACTTCGAGTATGAGGGAACAGCTATTGAACAATAAACTTGGCTAGAAAAAAATCCTTGCTGAATCGAGAGTAAACCACAACCACAAACTGGCGACTCCGACCAGCCGGAACGCACGGAAAAAGTTGAATGACATGACCGCCTGAACAGCAACATTGGCGAGAACTGTAGTTGAGTCTTAAGAGCCATCACTGGCCACGGCACAACTCTTCCCTAAGGAAGTACGTTCCATAATCGATGGGAGGAGCCAGATCTCCACCTATTTATGTGTCCTCCAGGTTGGCGAGATCCAATGAATTATATGGCGAGATCTCGAAAAGAGGATGAGATGCTTCCGGCATCCCATCCTCTTTTCGAGGTTCTCCCCCATTAGGTTGTGGTAGTAGGTAAAATAACTTTTTCTTATTGGTAGACTGTAGCTTGAGGAAATTCTTAGCATTATTAAAACTAAAGAAAAAACATAAAACAATAGGTACAATCAATAAATTAAATCAAATATAAAAGGTATATACTTTTTTAGTTCATAAAGAGAAGAATACTGCCATTTACAGCTTTCTTTCTATTCAAAACTAATGTTATAATTGAAGCAACACTAGGGCTATTTTTGAATGGATTTCGTAATTCCTGCGGTCAGATGATGAGGATTACACCTGAGCTGGCACCTTCTCTTCAAACTTCCACACCACACCAGTGGGAGGACGTTTGACCCCGACAGATTTAATGTGCAACAGACCCGCTTGCACGATTGTTCTTTTATGGAATGGGATCTCTAACCTGAAACCCTACGTACCGAAGCCTTACCACCAGGTCACCACGGCCTTATAGTATGAGAAGAAGGGGGAAGGGAGGCTACATCCTCAATGAATGAATCGATACCGCATTGACTATCCCATAGGTTTAGTTGATTGGAACCTTCACCAAAATTCATTACATGACAAATTTAATTCCCCACAAACAACGATGAATAAGTCCATCACATAAATGTAAAACTTTTGAATACATCTTTTTAAATTAATGACTTTTAATTTATTTCATAATGAATGTAAGCTAAAATGAAAAATCAAATAAATGAGTATATTATTATCGTGAAAACAATATCATTATCACCATAATTACACTTAAGCGTTTTGAAATCATATTGGAAGCCTTCAAATTGAATAACGCCATTCCGATTCAGTCCGACATGTTACGCCCAATATACACCAAACGGGCGTTCACTTTCCTTTTCATAATTAAGTGGCTGCCGCCAAACATAGAAAGTCTTAATCGATATCTCCTCCTTTTTCTTGTTTTCTGACACAAGTACCAAAGGGATAAGCCTCTTTATCACCGATGATAATTTCATGAGCTTTCTATTCTTATAAAACAATGGGGTTTTATCTTTACAATTCGTATTGTTCTGTGGATTATTTGACGACTCCTAGGATTAACAGGAAATTTTAGTTTGTGGATTGTTGAACTTGATTCTGATTTAAAATGGAGAAAAGATTTATTACAAATTAAAACAATAAAACTTCATTCATTGTAAGCTATTGCGATAACAGAAATAGTTGATTAAAACACGCATGTGTATAAAATTGCTCGCAATATCTTATACAAAAACAAATAAAATATTGCAATCCTTCAAAAATTCTACCTCATATTGCTAATGAAAATTCATCAAAATCTCAGAGTTCCACTTTTTTGACGATTACAATACTTTTTCTACAACTCGCATGCAAGAAAAAAAAATATTATACACATTACTGGTAGTGTACAAAAAGCATTTATAAAACTCCTAGGCGATGTTTAGGTGGCTTCGAAATTTCAGACAATTGTAAAACGACTGTTTTATTTATTTCTTAAGCTTCCTATGAGTATACCAAAAGAAAAAAATAAATTAATTATAAAGTTCATCTGCGATGACATATGCGTCGTAACATTTTAACAAAGTGTAAAAAAATAACTATATAGAATCCCTAGATAATATATAGAATATTTTATGTCTCGTAGGGGTCATTTAAATGTCAGTATGTATACTTTCATTATGAAGGATATGCAATGTATAAACTTCATACAAAATGTCGAATACTATATAGACTATGTATTAGTTACTTTAATGAATGGATGCGCAATCTATAGAAATTTTGTAACTGGGAAACAACGACTGAAAGGAAAAGGGGAAATTCTCCGTCTGAGGCGAGGATCGGAAATCAGGAAACCCTAGACATGCGATATTAGAGATGTCGCAGCGTTAGAATTTTATATTTCTCGGTTTGTCTTTTGTCATCGTATGACATGTCTAGGATATATGGGAAATCTTTTCATATATTTTACTCCAAAACATTAGACTTTCTACACAATACCTATTTTCATACAACGGCAGTGACACACAAAATAATCTTGGAGCATTTTCTGGTGAATTATATATCTAAGCATAAGGATCATACCGCCTTTATTTAAAAAAAATTAAATCTTTTTGTTTTAAAACGAGCATACAAAAATTAAATTCAGGATTATTTACTCTCTTGCATAAGAGGTATACAAATACAAAGCATTAATCTATTATAGTAAAACAATTCAACCTCCAATT
This sequence comes from Argiope aurantia, assembly GCA_026543865.1. Classification (NCBI taxonomy): domain Eukaryota; kingdom Metazoa; phylum Arthropoda; class Arachnida; order Araneae; family Araneidae; genus Argiope; species Argiope aurantia. Next base: position 210,323 of record JAPMOR010084284.1, on the reverse strand, counting down.
GTAATGAATTTCAACGTTTTAAACGTCCTTGGATGTGAAAAACATAATTTTTTGATTTATGTTTGTCTCTCTGTCTGTGAATACGATAATTCAAAAACGCTTTGAGCTAGACGGATGAAATTTAATATGTGATTTTAACAAGTGTAATTTTCTATCGAGTTTGGAACGAAACCCATTCGTAGAAAGTTCCCCTAACTATCTATCTATCTGAATGCAACTAAGCACGATAACTATAAAACCTAAAAGATTAGACGAATAGAAATTGGTGTCCAGTTTAAGTATTTAAAGTATAGATCTGTATCATATTTTGAATAAAATCTGTTGATTCATGCATTCGCCTTCATACAAACGCGATTACGTGTAAAAGTAATCCAAGACACCGACAGATAGACGTTCATGTACGGAACTCTAAAAATAAAAATTCTGAGCAGGGAGGATACGAGAAAGTTCCAGGGAGATCAACCCTTCCTAGTTAGTCATAGGTAAAAAAGTTTAAAGTTTGTGTACCCGATAGGAGCCAAAAGGATTTGGTTATCAGTATAAAACTTAAAATAAATACTGTCACTTGAGGTTTATAAAAATAGTTCTTAAAAATATTGCCTTGTCAATCTTTATTTTTTACATATAGACTGCAAATATATATGCGAATAATAAAAGAAATATGAACAAGAATACAAAGAACTGCTTTCAGAATTCTGCAATTACTCAAAAAGAAAAGTTTAAACAGGTAGGGCACCTCAGGAAGATGGTATTCCTGGAGTTTAATTAAATTTAATGTACTGTTCATAGTTTTAATGGGGAGTAATAACAAAACTACCTTATATATATATATATATGTATAAGATACCAAAATTTTTCCTTCAGTAGTTTTACTATGAAATTTTTATAAATATTTCTTTGACATGTGTCGATTAGGAAAGAGAATTTTAAGTACCTTTAAAAGAATGTGAGCATTAATGAATTTTATCACTTCACTCGGAGCGTGAGAAGATGCTGAAGTGAGCAGTTTTATAAAGCGCGTGTAGAATTAATTAAATATAAAGGGGTACTTTCATCCGAAAATAAAAGAACATTTCAGAATGAAGTCAATGTTGGCTAAATTAAGATAAAAATTAGGAAATTAATTAAGTTTTAAACTATCATTACACACACACACACACACACACACACACACACACACACGAAAACTAAAAAAGTAACTTGAACAAGAATTAAACCAACTGCCATCATATTTCTGGAAAAACCAGCAGAATTCTGAAAGAACACAAAGCAAGTAGGGTACTTCATAAGTATTTTTTTTATAAAATTAATCGAATCTAACTATTAATAAAATTTAGAGAAAAAAATTCTTATGAATTCCTTATAAAAAGTATTTAACAAAATAGTTTGATTTAAATGTGATTATGCTTCCTAATTTCCTATATTTATTCATAGGAAAACTACCATAAATAAAGTGAATTTTTAGTTAATTTTTTTTATTTACCAACTATTTATTCAGTCATCCATCAAACCATTTCCCATGAGCAATGGATTCCAGCTAATTTGTGCTGTAAAAATTCCCAAATCTCATGACATGATTGATTAAAGCAGAAGTATTTTAATAGCTTGTGAGCAAGAACTTTTAAATGCCTTTTGCTGCGAGACAACTCAATTTGCAAGGGTTGATTTATTATTACAAATGCAACATTGGAGGGTAATTATGGATTAATTTATTTTCGGAATAGGATTGTCTGATTTTGCTGTTTCGATGGTTGGGTTCTGGATGATATTTCCTATTATTTTTATCTTTGGATGCTACATGAGAGCATCAATATAAAATATTGCTTTAATTTGAATGTATTTCAGTCAATTAACTGCATTATAAGTTTTTTCAAATAGGAATTTAAAAAGTAAATCGACCCATGTACTAAAAATACTGATATAAATATGACCATAATTTTTAAAATAGTTCTTTTTCTTGATAGATTTTAAGGTTTTTTTAAAGGTATTTTTATATATTACTTGTTGCCTTTGATGACTAGCTGGTTTACCAGGATTACTGATTATATAAAATTTCAACTGAATTTCTTGTACGTAACTTACTCTTAATGGTCTAAAATTATTTTGAAATTTCAAAATTTTATAGTTAATTACCTCGAGCAGTTTTAGAAGCCTTACAAAGTTCTATAATTTGAGCTATATGTCTTCTAATGTCTATGTCTTCTTCTATATGTCTATGTCTTTTTTTCTATTTTCTGTCATCTTGGATAAAATTGTATTATTCAATAAAAACAATAAGCGAACTACGATTAGAAAGAAAAATGTCAAGTTAAAAGAGTGATATTATAAAAGTATTTAAAAATGAACGAACACTAAACGATATTAATCATCGCTTATTTAGCTGAGATGGTCACATATTCAAAAATTTTATTAAAAACATGCGTAATGCTGAAATGCTCTTAAAATAGAAAAAAAGAACAAATCTTGATAATTTAAAATTGAAAAAAAAAAGCCTAGTTGAAATATTAATCTCAACAATGGAAACGATTACATATTGTAAAATATGCTCATAATAGTTTGTAAAAATTAATTATAAATTGAAATTATAGGGCAAAAAATAATAAAACTGAAAAAATAATTTTTTAAATTTTAAAATGTAAATATTATTTTTGTGCTCGATATTGTCAAAATGTATAACGGTAAAAATGAAAAAAAAATTGTTTAATTATTAGCTAAAATTTAAAAAAAAATCCCTCCGAGGTGCAGTTTTCCATCGTTCACTATATGTATATCTATGAGCTAAACTTCGCAACTCTAGGCTAAATGATCTGGCCTGTAAAGTGCTGAGTTGGTTCATCCTGTTTTTCGTTTTACTCGGATTATCTTGGGATGGACTATAGAGCAACAGATTAAATGAGAAATCAACGAGAAGCTTTATTTCTAACACTGCATTCATTGATTATGTATTTTACGAAATTTTTCCGGGGTTCGTTAGGATAGTGGAAGTGATATGGTGTAAAGAACGCTCAAGCAGCAGGCGGCAATGGAAAAAGAAACAACGACGTTTATTTACACGAAGACACACAGGACAGCACAAAGACAACAACTATATACAGCACAGAAGACGATTATCTTCAGCCGAGACGTGTAGCATACAACAAGAATCTACTGCAGACAGTAACGCACAGCTTAGTTCAGCACCAGCTTGACTCTGTCGCTGCTCCGCCAGTCCCTGAAAGACCAGTTCTTCGCCGTCGATTTCGACTACTCTGCTCTGTCGCTTCCGACTACTCCTCTCCGTCGCTTCCGACTACTCCGCTCCCTCAATTCCGACTACTCTTCTTCGACTCTCGACTTCTGACTTCGTCGACTCCGTCTGGCAGCTGTAGCCCCTTTTATAGGCTTCAGGAGGCGGGGCTAGAAGCCTCTCAACCAATCAGGAACGTTCTTGGCGTATCTCGGTTCCTACTGGACGGATCGGGAAAATTCTCGATGTTTCGGGTATAATCCATTTTGGCGCCAAAGTCGCCAAATTCGTTGCCAAGTCGCCAAATGATCGCCAAGTTTGTCGCCAAGCTCTGGGACTGTCCCGGACTCTGTCCATTACCGATGACTTTAAAACAGTCTTTCTGTTGATGGAACAAACTATGCTGGGAAGCCGAATTGCAGGTTTGTAACAGTATTCTTCAAAAATTATCAAGGCAAAAGTATTTAATTTTAATATTTTTTTCCGATTACTTTGAACCTTTCGTGTCAGAAATTCTTTTCCCCATATCATTGTAACTGAAAAAGCACTCTTAATGAAATTAGACACCGTCATTCTAACAGTCTTCTGCTTTCCAGTGTTAATAATGCACCAATGACACACCGACTTTAGTAACTGTCACTGATTGGCACTGGATATCACCTCAATGAAAAACTTTAAAGATGCCGATTTTATCTATGATTATCATACGAGTATTGTTTCATTTATAGATGTCAGTGGTGCTATGATCAATTTAAGGTTGAATCTGTTGTGCCTGAGGGCACGATGTCATGAGACTATATGCTGTTAGATGTCATATAATATGCAATTATGTTTGTAATATGACTGAGTCATCACGTAGATTAACACCGTTTGTACATTATTGTAACAAATACTGGTGGTCAGAGCGGCATTTATTAGATGTCAATTATACTAGTCGGTAGCCAGTATTTTGTCTAAGTAGATGATGATATACTCGGAGATGGTAATAGCTAGTATTACATTTTTATCACTTTCTCGTATACGTTTAGAGAAAGCATTGTAATCATTAAAAGATTTGTAGCGGATTGGAATGAGCGAAGATAGAACCTGGAGCCTTGTGATGCGCAGCCGAGTAACATGACCACAATACAAAAGCAATTTCTCGTGTAGCGTAGCTGTTAACTGGCTTATAATCTTTCACCTCAGACTCTCCCTCCAGTGAGTCGGATGTGAGACGAACGATATGCTGTTGAGTGGTGATGTATTTATTAGCTGTTAAGTCTAATGCACCAGTACCTATTTGAGTAGCACCAAGCGTTATGGCGAGTGTATGTGGTTGCTGTTGCTGATGCTGCGTCAAGTGAGTCTAAAGGCTTTGTGTTGCTGCGTCAAGAGAGTTTTACGACTTTGGGTTGCTGTGGGTAGATGGCGCCACAACAGCTGTACGAAGGTTAAAGGATCATCGTCCGAGGTCACCAATATGGCGAATTGGTATAAGCGAGGATAGAACCTGGGACCTTGTGGTTCGTAGCCGAGTAACATGACCACAATACAAAAGCAATTGCTCGTGTAGCGTAGATATTAACTGGCTTATTAGCTTTCACCACAGATTCAAACTCGAGATTTTGACGAATATCTATGTTTTAGACTTCTCTGAATTTGAAAAACACATTTTAAGAAAATGTCCAAGATAATTAAAACCAAGTGACCAAGATAAAGACCAAAAATGCTTCTCAGTAGAGGGATGAAATTTGGTGCATGATTATTATACTAAATTTATACATTTCTATCAAATTTTCCAAAATCTATTCAGAGGAAGTCTGTCTATCCGGTTGTCCGAATATAAATTAACATGATAATTAATCTCAAAACGAAGTGAGCTGGATGGATAAAATTTGGTATATAGATTTAACATCTAAAATGTAGATATTTATCAAATTTGGAACTAGGAGTCTAGGAGTTGACTTTCTGAGGTTAGTACGCACTTTCACAAGCATGAAAAAGCGATAGATTAAAACATATAAAACTTGATATGTGATTGTAGTTTTGTGCCACATTTTTGTTTCAACCGTTTGAGAAAGCCGCTTATTATATTTTCAGACACTATTAACCATACGACAGGGATTAATCGATATAAAAAAACTATGCCAAAGATAAGACAGACCAAGGTCAGTAAAAAGGTTAAATTACACCCAAATATCAATATTTCATAATTATTGTTCACCAATGCATACCATGAAAGGTATTCAAATTTTTATAGTAAGTCCATAATTATATGCAGGAGGAGGGAAATAACAGATAATTTTATTAGAGAACAGGTTAGAAAGTTTTGAGGTGCCTTTATCGTCTTGTTAAAAGATAGAATTGGTAGGAATTCTGTGAAACATCATTTATATATAGTAAATAACTTAAAATAAATTTCTGTATGGAGGAATAAAATGATAACTAGGAAAGTGCCATTCAGATGATAAATTTATCAATGTATAGCATCAGACAATTTTTTTTCCTATTTTCCACGCCTATCTAGCTTATCCAAAAAGTGGAGAGCTTGACTCAAAGAAGTAGGAAATACATTCGGTAGATACAAACTTTATCCATGTAAGAGACGTAATTAAACAAATATACGTAGGAAAAAACAATGAAAAATTTATAAAGAAAAAATATTTAAGCCATGCAAAAAATATATGAACATTGCATAAACAAACATAATCTTAAAAAGTTAGTAAATGTAATAAATAACATTTAGGTACACATCCTAAAATTTATGAAAGTCGAGTAACATGAAATAGCAAGCTTCGAATAAAAAATAAAAGGAGAAAAAGAGATTCGTTGAAAGACAGCATGGGAAGAGAGGGAAAAAATGTTTGTATTTAGAAAAAAAAATTAAATTAAATTTAGAAAGAGGGGAAAAAAGGACAGTTATTGTTTCAAATGAAAGAAGCTAGCTAATAATGTTACTATGACTGTCTGTTACATATGGTAAAATTGATTTTCAAAATATCTCCAGATTGAAGAATAGCAATTCTATATAATATTTTCTGAAAGTTTATCTAAATGAAATGCTTTTCATACAGAGGAAATGAAAAACATAACAGTCCGAGTCTCTTATTTTTCTTCAGACACAGAGCGTTGAAACAAAGGTTTTAAAATGGCTGAGAAAATATGGAATCACTATCAATTTGCTGAGTTGTGACAAAATAATCTTTTTATCCTCATACAAGATGTGAATTGACTATTAGGGCGTTTTAAAAACAGTGTAAATTGACTTTTCTAATTAATATTTTTTGAATTTACACTCTTCAGCAAATATAATAGTGCTAACCAATTTTGGCAACTAATAGGCCAGGAATGTTAGTTGTATTTATTAAATTTTAACATAATTTGAGCTTCGTGATTCTCCCAACAAAAGAAGAGCGTGGCAAATGTAATCGAATCCCATTACATCATAGGGTCATTAGCAATTTAAATATCTGAATCTATTTCAAACTGTATAGTGTCTTTTACGATAATAAAATTCTATTTTCTGATTACTCATATAAATTGTGTATGCATTCAGGCAATTAGAAGAATTGCAAGAGAAAGAATTACAATTATAAAATATTTGTAGAAACAATGAAAAGGTTTAACTTTCATTAAAGCAATAAAATTCGTTTTTTGAAATAAGACAAAAAAATGGTTAACAAATTATGAAAATTCTCAATTACAAGAAATTAAAAAATTTTAAATTTTTAATTAGTACCGAAAATGTTATTTTTACGCTATAACACGTTCGGTGGTTATGAGAGAAAGATGACAAATTTTCGTTTAATTTTTGATTAATCAAAATTCTAATTAAAGTTTAAAAAGTAATTATAAGTGCAAATTGTCATTTTCTGAAGTATATGTGGTGCTTCAAATTTTAGGGGTTTATATTGTAGACCACTGACACATAAAGAAACATTTCCTACTATAAGTATATATGTTACCTCTAAAATGCATAATTCAGTTAAATCTGCAGATTAGCTAGCTAATCTGCACATTAACTAAGGTAATTCTTTAAAGTGCGGGAAATTGT
>JAPMOR010084284.1:182801-202664 GCA_026543865.1 Argiope aurantia | reverse complement strand
TCAACGTTTTTATACGTTTAAATTAAATGTTATTTATTTATTGATCGATATTTAAATAATAAAATTAACACAATCGAACAATCAATGCACTATTTGATAGAATTAATTATCAATCAAATAAAAAATTTCAATACAAAGAATCAAACGGTTTAAAATATTATTGCAATTAAGGAAATAGACATGATGTTATTTATTAATTTTTCGATATCTTGATTTTGAATTTTTGCTAAAGAAGTTTGCAAAGAAGTCTTTCTGCATTTTACTGACCAATTTGGTGCTCGCTTGCATACTTTGAGCTAAATTTTCTACTTTAAAAAAATCACAACGGGAATTCAGGCGCTAATAGACAAAAACAAATTTGGAAACAGAATTAGCTATGCTATGAACTGGCAGCAGATGCAAATTATGAGAAATAAAAGCAACCGTCGATATCCAGACGATAGCGAAACTAAACTAAAAGTGGAGGATGAGGGGGAAAGTACAGAGAAAAAAAATAAGAGAAACAAACGTTTGAACTTAAACGATACAGAAGACGCTATTGTACACATTACTTAGTTAAAATGCGGAAAACTCTTGATTCCGCACTTTAATGAAGCAAATCAATTAATCCATCGATTATCTAGGTAATCTGCACATTAACGGCTTTCGAGTTTTAACGGTAATAAATACAAAAAGAACAGAGGAAAACTAAAACACGTCTGATAGTAATATTGTATAAAACGTGGAGCTCAGTCAGCCCGTTCATCATAATGCCTCCCCAGACGACAACTCCAGGACCACCGAAACGGTCTCTTTCCGTGATGTTACAAGCAATTCACAACGCCAGTTGATTTGGAGAGAGGTCGGGATACGATTTCATCCCAGTAACATCACGGAAAGAGACCGTTTCTATGGTCCTAGAGTTGTCGTCTGGGGAGGCATTATGATGAACGGGCGGACAGATCTCCACGTTTTCGACAGAGGTTCCGTAACTGGAGATCGCTATTGTCAGGAGGTGATCCTTCCCCATGTGCGTCTGTTCCGAGATGCCATTGGACCAGACTTCGTTTTTGTGGATGACAATGCACGGCCACACAGGACTCATGCTGTTGAAGAGCTCCTGGAAAGTGAAGATATCACTCGAATGGATTGGCCGGCGTGCTCTCCTGATTTAAATCCGATAGAACATGTGTGGGATGCTTTGGGGAGACGCCTTGCGGCACGATTACATCCTCCTGGGAACACCCGACAACTTAAACAGATGCTGATTGAGGAATGGGCACTCTCAACTCAAGAACTGTTGGACAATCTGGTGCTGAGTATGGGGAGACATATCCCATATTAAGGAACATCTGCTTGCTGTTCTTCCTCTTGGACAGACAATCATGTGTAACGATACTATGAGTTCAATAAAGCCTTTTTTTGTTTGATTCCATACTGTATGCATTGTATTCATTTCTGCGCAACTGTGCTTTCGTCATTCTTTCAGAACAAAATGCTGTATCTCATTTCTGAATTTCATGTCTCTCAGATGATTTCTCGTGAAGTTATGGCAAAAAACATACCTGTTGCTTATGTTTTGCACACCAGTGTACAATAGGCTTAGTTTGTATTATGTCAATTTTCTAACAATAATAAAATAAGTCTTTCTGGAGGAGAAATATGGTAACAAAAAGCGAAAGAAAAATGAAAATGTTTCAAAACCAATCCCATCGCATCCAGATCACACTCCCAAAGCTGAAATAATTTTGAAGAAAACAGAAAACGTAATGCTCTAGTGAAAAATAAAGAACCCTCGCATTAATTTCTTCTTCCTTTGGAGACCTGACTGAAGCGACTTCTGCAAATTAAACGGAAACACCACTGAAATTTTAATTTAACTGTTGTGATTTAGAGGCACACCATGTAACTAACTGAACCGTGAGAGAGTAAAAAAAGGAAGTTAATTTAAAACAGGAATGCGTAGTAAACTTCCTCAAATAGAGACGACTTTTCCATAATCCTTGTTTCATCGGCTTATTTATTTCCAGTGAACAGGTGCATAAATTTCTTCTCGAAATTAGAAGATGATTGGCGAAAAGGAAATCGTCTGCAGAATGTGAGAGCTTATCATGAATCTTCTAGTCGTTACCAAAGTTTTGAATGGAATAGAAGTTTCTTTGATTTAACATCTTGCGGAGGATGTTATATGGTGGGTGTTTTGATTACTTTTAAAAAACTGAAACTAGTTGCAAATAAATAAAAGTTGAAAAGTGTGGTCGTCCGAGTAACAGGCTTTTGATATTATGTCTGTCTATCTTTTAGATATAGATTGAGATAGAAATCTAGATCTTTTAGATTGAGATAGAAATATGAAATTTGGTAAGCGGCCTTAATAACAATAATTCTTAGATTTCTGTTAAATTTTGGTGAAATTACTTTGAATGTTACGAAATCGATTTTTTTATATATGCAACTAATTTTTACTCTTTCGTATATGATAATTACAAAGAAAAAGTATTGAAACCGTCAAAAAAAAAAAAATCGAATTCAAGATCTCCGAGTTTAAATTTTCCATAATTCGAAAAAGAAAATATGTTGATAATTCTTAAACACTTTAAGCTGCATGGATGAAATTTGGTATATGGTATTTACATGAAATTTGTAGATTTTCGTCCAATTTTGAATGGCATTCAATCATAGGAAATTTGTCTGAATACAAGAGAATGCGATAACTACGAAACGCGAAGAGCTAGATGGACAAAATTTGTTGCACAGGTTTAGTATCTAAAGTGTAAATCATAGCAAAACCAAATCCGACAAGGTGGTGTTCATCTGTAGGTCTGTATTTTATCATGCCTGTAAACACAAGATCTCGAAATCGCGACATCAATAAATGAAATTTAATATGCAGTTTTAGCATCCAAAATGTACATGCTTTTCATTTTTGGTATACAGTATGCATTTAGTATGCAGTTTTAGCTTCTAAAATGTACATGCTTTTCATTTTTGGTATACAGTATGCATTTAGTATGCAGTTTTAGCATCTAAAATCCACATGCTTTTCATTTTTGGTATACAGTATGCATTTAGTATGCAATTTTAGCATCTAAAATGTACATGCTTTTCATTTTTGGTATACAGTATGCATTTAGTATGCAGTTTTAGCATCTAAAATGTACATGCTTTTCATTTTTGGTATACAGTATGAATTTAGTATGCAGTTTTAGCATCTAAAATGTACATGCTTTTCATTTTTGGTATACAGTATGCATTTAATATGCAGTTTTAGCATCTAAAATGTACATACTTTTCAGATTTTAAATCAAATCTGTTAAAAGATTGACTGTTTGTCGGTTGTTATTTCGAATGCATGGAAATGCAATAACTAGAAAATATGAAAAGCTGATTTATAAAATTTGGTTTAACTGTCTTAACATCTAAAATGTATATCCTAGTAAAATAGTGAATTAAATTAATCAACGATTTGATTGTCTGTAAGTCAAAATGAAATAAGTAACATAAATGAAATAAGGTACTAAAATTACAGTTGTGTGTCAAATTTTGACTTCATTCGGTGAAAAAAAAAAGTCATTCAAAATGCATACTCTGTTTTCTTCCACTATCCTAGGAAGTACATGTGTGAGATTCTAAAAATAAAAATCTGAGCTCTTATGACGTATTCTCTTATAAAATTCTGAGTTCTTAAGACATATTGTTCAAGGTTTAACATTTTATGTGCAGAAGGTTATAACTTTATTATGAAGAAAATGAGAATTTTTTGGGGAGAACCTTCTCATCATTTTATTTTACTTTGTTTACTTTACATATGTACTATGTTGTGTTACTTCGAAAATAAATTTCCTAAGTTTTTTTATTTTCATTTTCTGCCTTATTAAAGTTGATCTTATTGGAAAAATTCCGAAAACAGGAAATATTTTTCAGAATAATATTCCTTTCATCTTTTTTTATGGTACAATTTTGAAAACATTATTATAAATGCCAGTATGTACATCAAGGATATACGAAACCAACAGAGCGTTATTATTGCGTTATTTGCGTTAATTTCCTGAAAGACCAGTAATTATTTATTGCTTTGTATGGTAAGATTTTGATTTAATGTTTGAATTTTCTTATTTTTTTATGATACACAATGTTTTTTGGATTTTCACTTTAGGATATTAAAACAAAGATTTTGTTTAATTCTTATTAATAAAATATTTGTATATCCACAATGACAATTCTATACAATCTTGAATAGCATATTCAATTAAAAATCATAACTTCTTCTAATAATAAAATAGAATGTGCATATATGTTTTGAACTTTTCATCTATTTTATCAATATTCCTGATCCATCCAAATAAATACAAAATTATTCTCTCAGAAAATGAAATGTTACAATATTATGCCAGTCATTAATATTAATAAAATGAAAGGGAAAATGAATCGAGTAGTTATTAAATAATGTTTAAAAATTATTTATACTTTCTCATGCTTTAAAAGTTATTTATGTTTTCATACTTTAAAAATTATTAATATTTCCATGCCTTAAACATTATTTATATTTTTATGTAATTAGAAGCTATTAAGGCTTCTCCACAATTCCCATAAACTATATTCGTCAAAACTGCATTTTTATTGATACTTAATCTATAATTAGGATAGTCATGAAAAATGTTCTTGTCAAAATATTAATATAGGTCATTAATTATATTTTCCTTTTTGAATTAGCATGAAAGGATTTATTATAAATTAAGTTTAAAGATAAAAATTTTGATATGCATTTGAATATTAATAACAGCTGGTAATTCAATTAAGAAATTAGACTATAATGTTAATTTTTAGTGCCTTTCCATTACTGCAGATGGCAAATGAAGAAAGAGAGTTAATGGCAATTAATAATTAATGGGATGTTAGAAGAATAAAAATGTGTAATGCTCTTTCTTTGGATAAATATTTAAAAAGATATTTATATACTGTATGATTTTCCGATTTAAAAAATAACCTAACATATTTATTTTCTTTATTTTGTTATTTCTGCTTTTAATAGAATTCAAGCTAAAATTTATTGCAGGTTTTCGAAATTATTCCTCTTTGCAATATAAAATTTGAAATTAATCAAAAATTCTTACCGTATTGCTGAAATATTGAAAATATGTTTTCAGTGTTTCAGTTTTACTGCTATAAAATTATTAAACATATTTCTAATCAATATTTTTTTTAAATATTGAATTATTTAATACTTAAACAGTTTTTTGTTAACGTTTCGACTAATTTAACTCATTTTAAAAATAATTATTTTTATTTTTTTGTTGCCAAATATTAATTGAATAATTTTTCTTTCTTATATAAAAAATAATTATATGATCTAATTAATTTTTCGACAATTTCATAAGATATTTTCAAAACTGTGTCCAATTAAAATTAATTTAAAAAATAAATAACTTAATAAAAAATAGCAGTTTTAAATATTATCTATTAAATGTTAATTAATATATGTTTTTTTAAATATATTGCAATTTTATTTTTATTTCCCACTAGTCACCTTTGGCGACCAGCCTGTTCGCCAATCTTAATGTTCGTTAAAATTTTAAATAATTAAATATTTTATGCAATTCCTACTTTAATAGCTTCTTCATCAAAATATTTTAAAACTTCAAATTGTGATAGCCATATAATTCATTCATATTATTATAAACGCCTTCAGTCATAACGTAATATGTATCTCTCTAATTTTCTGTTGGTTCCCGTAGAATTTATACTTTAAATTAGAGTGGAAAGGATTAATCTGCAATTAATGTAATAATATTTTTTACTGAAACAAAGTATTTTTTTTAATATGATTACTGAAAACAGAGTCATTGAGCGTTTAAACTTTATGAGAACTAAAGAATATCTTTCTTAATCTATGTAATATTTCAAGAATTTATTAACAAAATTTTCTCAGATTCCTCATGAACAGATCGATTAATTAACAATGTTTAATTTTAAATGCATCAAACACTAAGAAAATAAAACGAATCGTTTAAAATAATCGGTTGAAAACAGGTTAAAAAAAACTACTTAAAAAACGATGTACTTAAAACTATAAGTATATACAAAAAATATATAACAAACATCAATTCAAGTTAATTACAAAAGCATGCAACTAACCTAAAAATAATTTAAATCATTCGTTGATAATGGCTGTCATGTCAACAATCAGAACACAATGCGCATGCGTGAATTTTCAACTCCAGTTACGGTAACGGAAATGCGTGAGTTTTTCTACGTCAGTTGGGGTAACGCTAAGCAGATTAGAAATTTTTAATTTCCTTTATTCAGTTTTATTTTAATTCAAAAGTACTTCAGAATGAATCTGAAAGATCGATTAATTAACAATGTTTAATTTTAAATGCATCAAACACTAAGAAAATAAACAAAATCGTTTGAAATAATGAGCCGAAAAATCTTAAGCCTAGCCTCATTACTGTTGGGAAAAAAACTGAAGCCTTACTCATTTGGCGGTGGGAAAATGAAGTTTTTTTTGGCGGGAAAGTTAGTTTTTAATTAATTATTAAAATTCTAATTAAAAATTCAAAAAAAGGGACCCTAGGTGCACATTCCCAACCTCCAAGGTATACATGTACCAAATTTGGTAGCTCTAAGTCAAACGGTCTGGCCTGTAGAGCGCCAACACACACACACTCACACACACACACACACACACACACACACACACATACACATTGAGCTTTATATAAGTATAGATTAATTACAGTTTGTAATTGATATAGTTCATGTGTAATTTAGTAAGATTAACATATGCCGAAGAGAATTAAAAATATGAATAATAAAAAAAAACATTTATTCTGTAAGCCAGTCATAGTTGCTGATAAAAAAACTAAGCAAGAGCAACAAAATAAAGAAAAAATTCACATGACACTTAATCTTGATAAAGATGATAGATTTCTTTCAGTCAATTGAATTTAAAAGAATTTCTTTCAGTCAATTGAATTTATTTTATAATAAAATGTACAGCATAATTTTCATATTTATGATGAACTTCAAAGTGTTAATGAAGTAGAAATGTTTAAAAGTGGAGCAATATAAATTAATTATCATTACCATATTTGCAACAATATAAGTAGTTTTATATAATTAAAATATTCATTGCAGAATATGTTCCATTTCAGCTGACTTTTGGTATGAAGTCCGTTTCAGCGATATACAATATTTCATAATAAAATATTTTTTAAATCAGAAATGTTTTAAATTTTAGAAGTTACCAGATTCTATTTTTTGAACTATTATTTTAACTTAAAAACTACAAATAATTAAATTGTAAATTCCTAAAATTTTCATTAAGTTTTCCTTTTAAACTGAAATATAATTGTATGTCATTTAGAATAAACGGAGTGTCATATTTATTACACTTATTTATTGCCAGTTTTTAATATTCTGATAGACAAATTTTTTAGTCTAAAAATTTTAAATATCACTTTTTCAATCAAACGGATTTGGTGGTTGTTCAAAACTGAAATCGAAATGCAAAAACTATCTATCAAATTTTATCTATTAAGCTCTTAAATTTTTTTAGTTATTTGCTTGATCTTGGCAGACATACAAACTTCCATGAATGAGTTCAGTCAATATTTTATGTCTATAAATTTAGTATAAAGACCACTACCAAATTTCATATTTCTAGCTCAAAACATGGTTTAATTATCGTGTTCCCCAGATACTCAGACGTAATTACAAAAGTGCGTTTTCTGTTTATTCATGGAGGTTTGAAATGTGGAAATTCGTTGAAATCTCGAGATTAAGATTTTTGATGAATACAACATTTTTCTCTTAAAAAAAAAGTAAAAATGTAGAAAGAATAAAGAAAAATCAGAATTCCGTAGAAAAATTGAAGACATTTATTAAGAAAACAAATTTGCAGACTTATTAGAGAGCAGACTAGAAAATATTGAAAACAACCACATATTTGATTTACTTGAAGATTTCTATTCCTTCATTTGCATTAATTCAACCGTGCAATGTTGAATTCACTCAAATAAATCAAATGTAATAAAACTGAATGTGAGAGTAAATATTTTCAAATAAACTTCTATAACTGATTTGAAAACAATATTGGAAAATACAGAACGTGAAATATTTCATTTCATTAAACTTCAAGACTCATAAATTGAAAAAGGGATTATTTCTTGAATAAAAAAATGAATATAAATATAACGCAAATTTTTTTAAATTGAAAACTCAAGTTTTTTATTTTAGAAGAAAAAATTGATAAATAGCTGAACTAAAAGAACATTATTTATTAAAAAAAGAAAAATGGCAAAGTATTTGAACTGTCTACACCTATTTTGATAAGAGATTTATTGAATTGGAATATATATTTCGTGTAGTAACAGATATGGAAATATTGTGCATCTTTTTTATTGGGGATATAAGACACATGAGAATAAATAAATCTACTTATACTGGGATTTTAGATTTATAGATGCATTCTTTTTATGTTTTAGTTGTTCTCAATGGTATTGCAATAAATTTATTACCAAGTTCTCAAATGAACTGCAGTTGCTTTGGCAATAATATTTTGTATTTTAATTTACTGTTCGTTTCAGTATTCTGAGAAGACCACTTTTCGACGATTCTATCTCATTAAGGGGAGACACGCGGAAGGACTTAACTTAACAAGGATGAGCGCCTTTCCGGAAGACGTCATTCTTTGACCTTGATTTCCGCCCTATTAGATATTTTTCTGTTCACGTTTTTTTTTTTCACGTGTAAGAGAATATCGTGTTGTTTCTAACGGTATTATTTTAATTCAATCTGCGAATAATCCGAGTTTATTTTATTGTTAAATGTAAACATCTCCTCCTTTCATCTTTCCTCACATCCTTATTTTGACGAACTAAACCCATCCTAACGCATGCGCAAAGGCGTGGTGGGTTTTAAAGTTTAGTTTTAGTTTAGTTTAGTTTAGTTATATTAACGTCCCGTTTGAAGCAACACTTGGGCTATTTTAGGACGGACCTCGTAATTTTGAACCACTGTCAGATGACGAGGACGACGCCTGAGCTGGCACCCCCTCTCCACACCACACCAGCGGGAGGACGTTTGGTCAGGACGGATTTAACGTGCAACAGACCCCCTTACACGACGGTTCTTTGGTGGAATCGGGACTCGAACCTGAAACCCTCCGGTTCCGAAGCCGAGACCATACCACCAGGCCACCGCGGCCATGAGGAGGGGTTTTAGAATCCGTTGTCAAACATTACTAGTCTCTTATTTTCTCTCTCTTTTCTAAACGAAATGCGCAAGGTAATCACCAAAAACCATTACTGAGAGATTTTGATGAATAACCACATTTCCGATCTCCTGTATATTTTTGGAGTTTTGAAGTTATGTCTATAACTTTGTGAGCATAATATCTTAGAAAAAGCTTAGAATAATCAGATATAGCATATATATTTAATATAAATATATATATTTATATAAATAAATAAATATATATATATATATATATTTAAAACAAAATTGGGAATAACTATCAAATTTTGATCAAACCCAATGAGAAAAAACTTGTGTGTTTGTCCGAGTCTAAATCAATATGATAACTATGAAAAATAAAAAGCTAGATAAATAAAATTGGTACACTATTTTAAAATTTGAAGTGTAGATCAAATTTTGAATCGAATCCATCAAGGGATTGACCATCGCTCAATTTGGCCATTTTCACGCATATCGGTTTTTACATGATAATTCAAAAATACAAAAACCTGGATAAATGACATTTATTTGTTATAGCTACTAAAATTCTCGTATCAAATCTTGGTTCTGAAGCGATACGGGATGCGTGCAGGATAGAACCTGGGACCTATTGGTTATCAGTCCAGTAACTTAACAATTATACCAAAACGATCGTTCGGGTAGAAGAGTTGTTAACTGGATTATATGCTATTCACCACAGTACTCTCCCTCCAGTGAGTCGAAAGATATGGATGTTGAGTGATGATGTATTGAGTAGCTGTTGTCTTAATGGGCCTATACCCTAGTTGATTAGCGCCAAGCGTTATGGCGAGCGTGTGTGGGTGCTGATGCGCCAAGTGTGTCTGGCGACTTTGAGTTGCTGCGTCAAGTGAGTCTGACGACTTTGGTTGCGGGTAGATGGCGCCACAATAGCTGTACGAAGGTTGAAGGTTCATTGTGCAAGGTCACCAATGAGGCGATAAGCGATGAGCACAGGATAGAACCTGGGACCTTTCGGTTAGCAGTCCAGTAACTTAACAATTATACCAAAACGATCGTTTGGGTAGAAGAGTTGTTAACTGGATTATATGCTATTCACCACAGTTCCAATAGATAAACAAAAAAGTGTCTAAAAAGCAGGTTCCTTTTTCTTTAATAAATTACGAAGCCCAGAGCGCTTATGTACAGGACTAAAAAAAATAAAAAAAAAATACGAACACTAGTCATTTACGACTTCCCTCAAGATTTTCAATATTTCTGTATGATAGGAAATATGCGAGAAAGTTTCGGAGAAACCAGTTTTGTTGACTTGCAATCATATTTCGCATGGATGTTCAATAACAAATAAGGAAGGCATTGCAATTATTATATATTTGTCTAATGGATGATGACAGATGATTCAATCACTTTTTACTTAAATAACTATTTGGAGACTTCAGCGAAAAACAAACGAATCTCTATTATGACAAGAGATTCGAAGTTCCTTCCAGAAAATTCAGTATGAGCGAAAGGCGAATCGAATGAATCAATCCTCTCTTTGAATCACTGGGTTTTTTTTGAACACCTACACTGTTTTTTTGCTATTTTTGCTTTAAGTTTCTTCAAGGAATAAAAATATAGTTATCTGTAATCGAGCTTTCTTTGACCAAAAACATACTGATAAGAATTCCACAACAATATGATGTCCATCAAGTTTAGTGAAAGCTGTGGTTTGATACATGTTGGAGCTTAAGATCTCAATCAGTCATTGAAGTCAATTCATGTGACTTTGCAGTTTTACGGAGAAAGTGAAAGAGAACTGCACGTTGTCTTATTCTTGACTATGAGATAGGGCCAAAAGTAGTAAATAAAGCTTGTACTACTGATTTCACACTTCGTTTTGTGAGGAGAATTTGAATTGTTTATTTCAGGAACTCCATAAATAACAATTTTTCTGAAAACAACTTTTTTGCATCTTTAATCATATTAGATAGACGAATAATATAAGGCAAGACTCGCTTTAATTCGATGGATGAGCTTCGTTCAAATGGAGCGTAGAAAGCTTTAATATTAACGAAAGGAATGCTACGGAAGTAAATAAAGACATTGTAGCATTCAGCTATAGATGAGCATTGTTTAAATGCGGCGTAGAAATCTTTAATGTTAAGGAAAGGAATGCTACAGGAAGAAAATATATTATTCAGCACCTAGATACCACAACTAATTACTCCGACACGTCCTGAGGTACACGGATAAATTTGAATGACAGACACTTCAACGCATTGGCCGGAATTATGGATGACCCCTAATGGCCATCACAAGCTGTGGTACAATCCTGTAAGAAGCAAGATCCTCTACCGATAGCCCGGTAGGGGATAGCCCCATTTTTGTACCCACCAGTACGGCGAAAATCAATCACCATATCCCCGTATCTGAGGTGCCTCCGGGGAGTTCAGCTCCTTAGTATGTCGGTGTATTGAAAAACAAACACACACGAATAGCGAGAAAATGCTAATTTATACCTACATGAATTTTAAAGATTCTACAGTGGTACTATCAACTGGTAAACTAAGACATTCAGTGTGTTAGATTATAAAGTGCAAGATCATTAAGACAATAATAATTTTCTTGATCATAAAGCCGTGAATTAAAAACTTGATTCTTTTTTCTTAATTATTCATACCCAATATTTTTAATTGACAATTTATATAATATTTTTATTATATAAATATTTTTAATTATTTATACAATTATATATTTCATTATTTGTAACCCAATATTTTTAATTAAATGAAGACAATAATAATTGTCTTGGTCATAAAGTATTGAATCAAAACCTTGATTTTTTTTAATTATTGATGTCGATTATTTTTCATTTAAAATTTATATAATATTTTTAATTTTTTTATACAATTATATATTGGTATTGAATATTTTTAATTGACAATTTCTATAATATTTTTATTTTGTAAATATTTTTAATTATTTATATATTTAATTATTCATAAAGCAATGTTTTTAATTAAGAGAAGACAATTAATAACAACTGTCTTGATTATAAAACCTTGAATTAAAAACTTGATTTTTTTCTTATTATTGATTCCCAATATTTTTAATTTGTTCTATTAATTAGTAAAGAAAATTTTTCTATTCTAATTTTTTTTTTTAAATTTCTAATATCATTTTCACAGACACATTTTTACTTCGCAATAGGGAGAAATCCTATAAGGTAAGGCATATTAATAATTAGTTAGTTGACATGGAGCGACTAAGAAATTCAAATTCAAATTCAAATGAGCTGATTGAAAAGCAATTTTAATTAATTTCCCAACTACTAATCATTGGTGGCTTGCAAGGTTTCTGAAAAAACTAATTAAATTGGTGTATTCACGTATAATAAATACATGATGCCGTTGATTTTATTATATTATTGTTCCTTTTAGAAGCAATATTTGGGCTATTTTAGGATTGAAAGATAGAAAGAAAAATGAGTCATGTCTGGAGTTTGATATCTAGAAAAATTTTAAATATTGTAGTAATGTTTCATGTAAATTATCATTACAGGGATTTCTATAAATGCAATCAAAACTGAAAAGTGGTAATCATTCATTTTTTTTTTATGTTTTGCGTAAATATACATCTTTTGTTTGAAAAAAAAACTAAAAAACAAGTCGAGTAAGATGTTTTCTACTCAAAAAGAATCTCTTTGTTTGATTGTGGATTAAGTGTAAAGCACTATTTTCATAATAAATTTTCCAATTACGATGTTACAGAGATGAGATGTTGTAGTTTCTTATGGCACTTGTCATGAACAAGACCGCTGACGAAGTCGGATTTTTTTTCAAAGAGAGCGTCTCTTGTTTCAGTAGTGCCATTTAGTTCCAAGAATACGTCTTAGCTACTCATGCGTCACATTCGTGAAATGAGAATACATACTAATGACCACAATATACTATATACCATACTGATACTATGGTATATGGTGTAGTATAGTCATTAGTATGGTATATAACGGTATATAATATACTATACTAATGTAATAGTAAGGTGTATAATGACTATACTAAACCATACTAATGATGAAGATGAAAATTATAATAGCAATACAATATACGAAGTGAATTTAATCTGTCAAATGAACAGTATACTGTAAGATACAGGACAAAGTTGAATTGGTGTTTTAATGATCCAAATGGGCTATTCTATCATCCTTTTTCGTTTGGCAAATTAAGTCCAACTCACGCTGTATATTTCGAGACGCATTTTTATTATCATAATTTCTAAAGTTATAAAATTAAAATTGCTGCAGATTTCAAAACAAAGTGTAATGTTCCCTGAAAAATCTTATTTGAGTATTATTAATTTTTATAATGAATGTACATAAAGTCGTACATAAATTGGGAAGTAAATATGTACGGAAACGTCGAATATTCATAATTATTCATTCTTAAGGATAACAATAATAAGCAATTTATCTATTGGATAGAGATAAGGGCCTTTCTAAACGAGCAGAGCTAAAATGTAAAAAAAAGAGGAAATTCTGTACTCAGATATCGCATCCAATTAGCTTATAGATGCTTTTTCAATAATATCAATAATAATTTAAATATTTCAAGAGATGTAATTGTTTCATAGTACTGAATAGTTTGGTGAGGATATTTTTTCCATCTTGTGGGTATAATTTATAAATTGGGTAATAAGTAGGGATTGCAATACCGGTTTATCGGGATACCGAATGCCGGTATTTTGAGCCATTTGTACAATTTTGTAGTATCGGTATTCACAAGTTTAAATACCGTTTTGTCGGTATTTACGCGAAATTTTTAAAATTGTCTCCACTATATGTTCAGGATGCTTTATCAATAATATCAATAATAATTTAAATCTTTCAAGAGATGTAATTGTTTCATAGTACTGAATAGTTTGGTGAGGATATTTTTTCCATCTTGTGGGTATAATTTATAAATTGGGTAATAAGTAGGGATTGCAATACCGGTACATCGGGATACCGAATACCGGTATTTTGAGCCATTTGTTCAATTTTGTAATACCGGTATTCACAAGTTTAAATACCGTTTTTTCCGTATTTACGCGAAATTTTAAAAATTGTCTCCATTATATGTTCAGGGATCGTCAACAGAGCAAAATAGTATACGTTTTTGTTTTGATGTCTCCCTAACGGGCGAAATTTATTATCTAATTAATGGCTTAATTAATTGCTTAAATATAAATTAGTGAAACATGGATTATCCCTGAAAGACGATATTACATCCATAACGACTGATGGAGCAACAGTTAGGAAAAAAGTTGGAAAGTTGATTGATGCAAATCAGCAACTGTGCTATGCACATGGAATTACGTTAGGAGTAACAGAGGTATTATACAAAAAATAATAATAATGGCCAGAAGAATCCAAATACTGTGGATATAGAAACTCCGGATTCCAATTTTGAAAGTAAGAGTGAGAGTGATATTGACAATGAAGATAATGACAATGTAATTGTCGAAGAAGATATTGCTAAGGAATATGAAATATTAACCCATCAAGAATTGGTTTCTATAATTTATAAAGTTCAAAAAATTGTTAAGATATTTAAAAGTTCCCCTATAAAAATGACATATTACTAAAATATATACTAACTGAAAATAAAACAGAATATATGTTAATATTAGATTCTTAAACACGTTGGAACAGTTTACTCCTAATGATGGAACGATTTTTGAAATTGAGAAATCCAATCCAAAAAGCAATAATCGACTTAAAACTGTAAATTAATTTTTCAGATAGATTCAGCCTTAATATCCAGAACTATATCAGCTCTACTTCCAATAAAATTGATTATTGAGGCATTATGTCGGAGAGATTCTAATTTATTAATAGCTTATGCAACAATAAATTTCATGTTGCAGTCACTGAAAGAACAGCTAAACACAATCTGAAGAATTATATATTACATTGAAAAATCGCACAGAAGAAAGACATACCGAAATAGAAAATGTGTTATGGTATTTACATAATTATAATAATTTGAAAAAAGAAAATGAAAAAGAAGAAAAAAAAATTAACAATTCAAATCTGATTAAGTTTATAGTAAATTTTCTTAAATTTTTTTTCCCACAAACCTATTCACATTCAGAAGAATTCGGTTCTGTTATCGAAGATTATGATGACACTGATGTCGATAGTCAAAGGGAATTGTCTCTTGAACAAAAATTAGACTTAGCGATAAATAAAAAAAGAATTCAACGAACCAAAATACAATACAGAAATCAGCTATATCCAAAACCATCCGACGAGAAATCGATTTATTTGAAGATGAGGGATTTAGAGGCAAATACTTGGTAAAAGTATATCACGCATTGCTAACAGTACCACTAACTAACGTAGATGCTAATGCTACACAAAATTACTTTTCAGGCTTAATGACAGTACAATTGATGCATTGTGTTTTTTAAGATCACATTTCTAAAACTTGTAATAGTACCACAGACTAAATAGTGATATTTACATTTTTTTGTGATTTAAATAAACAAGATGCCCCTTTACTTCTTTGTGATTCTATATATACTGTTATAATTTATAAGTTACAAATTATTTTTTGTGATATTTATAATCTCTAATAAAATTGGCAAATAAAACAAAGAAACACCTAATTTCTTTCCTTTTCTAAAATTTCTAATACCGGTATTAAAACCTGTATACCGGTATTAAGATCTAAAATATACCGAATACCGGTATCGAAATTTTGGTCCGATATTGGTCCGATAATAAGTGATTGCTTAGATAAGCAATCCTGTTTTTGTTTTTAGTTTTCATTTGTAAACAAAATAATTAGCTTACAATTTTATTGCATTCACTTAATTAAATATACAATGCTGGAATTGCGTTGATAGAGAAATATATTTATTCAAAGTATCTAACGATGATTTTATAATTTCATATTACTATATAGTAAGCTAGATAATTAATTTTCCTTCAGAAAACTATCTTTTAGGCTTTTGGTTCTTTGATCGGTAGATTTTAACTCGATGAGTACACGCTTTGTAATGCCATATTAAAGTATTTCATATTAAACTGTAACATTTATATAGAAGAAAAAGTATAAAAAGAATAGTATTGAGGAAATTCAGTTAAAATCGACGAGCTCGCTGTAATGGGCATGCTCCGTAGTGTGTGTCTAATTCGCCTTGGCGACGGAACTCTCCGCCAATTGGCAAGCCTTTTTTTGCGACGCTCTCAGCAGCGAGAGTTGAGAAGGCGTCAACGCTGGGGCCGCGGTGGCCTAGTGGCAAAGTCTCGGCTTCGGAACCGGAGGGTTTCAGGTTCGAGACCCGATTCCACCGAAGAACCGTCGTGTAAGGGGGTCTGTTGCACGTTAAATCCGTCATGACCAAACGTCCTCCCGCTGGTGTGGCGTGGTGCGGAGAGGGGGGTGCCAGCTCAGGTGTCGTAATCGTCATCTGACCGCGGTTCAAAATTACGAGGTCCGTCCCAAAATAGCCCTAGTGTTGCTTTAAAAAACGGGACGTTAATATAGCTAAACTAAACTAAGGCGTCAACGCTGTAACGCATAACGCAATCGCAATAAATCTATGTTAAAGAAATTACAGTCTGCTAATTTTGCTTATAATTAAGCATGCCCGCACAGCTTCAGGCTTCAATTACAAATAACGATGTTTATTAACACGAATACACAGACGACAAAACACAGTGAGACGCACACAAGCTATACACAGCATTATATTTAGAACAAACAGCCGCCCACATGTAGCAATCGGTGGTAAGCACCCACAACAGTACACAAAGCAGTCAAAGAGAATTCAATAGGAGAAGGAATCCCCTTAGTAATGCACAAAGGTCTCTCCAAGCATCTGATGTTATGCTTGCTTTAGCTGTGCTAAACTGCCGACTCACTACTATACGACTGCCTACTCAATACACAACTCGATGCTATTTCAGTTCGAATTTCCAACTTGGCACCCGGCTCAATTCTCAATCCACTGATAGTTTGAGCTCCCCTCTCAAAGCTTGCGCTTACCTGGGTTGAGCCAACTAATTCGACGCTGATTCCACTCTGACTAACTATATGACAACACACACTCTCTATACAACTGACTTCGACTTGGACTGCTAGCCTTTTACAGTCTCTGAAGCCGGGCACTGAAATAATAATATAATCAATACAATCTCGAATAATCAATACAGTTCGCCTTCTAATTGTCCTGTCGCCAAAATTCCTAAAAATTCTAGTATCATACATTTTGTCGCAAAAGTCGTAGCCAAGTCGCCAAGCTTGGAGGTTACTTATTCTGTGTCCGATCGACATCCAATGGAGCTGACCTTAAAACTGTATTTCCTATGATGGAACTAACAGTGCGGGAAAGCAACATTACAGATTCGTAACAGTATGTAAAGGAAATGGGCAAATGAGATAGTGCGAAACAGAAAGAACTAATTTCAAATTATTTCTAAACGGAGCTAGGCTCTTTATTTTACTAAAAAAAAGGAAATTGAAGCATTTGATAAATATTGAAATGCAATTAAGGGTATCTAAAATTCATCCGGCTAAAATTGATCCATTCTGACTATGAAAAAAAATGAATTCTATTTTTCGTAGTGGTGCCCAGAGCTCAGTTCAGTGAAAATTGAGGGTTTTGTCTGTATATATCAGTCAATGCTGTGAGAAACAGAATATGTGTATCCTGTGCTACGTTTCTTCAAAACAAGCTAACAAATTTGAAATTCTTTTGTAAGGTGGACGAAACGGAATTGTCGTGTTTGAAGAGTTATATTTTTGATCTGGGTTTTATATTATATATTGATACCGAACATAAAGATATAATTTAGAGGTTATAGTAACATCTGTCACGTACTCTATCTTATATATTTTATTGATTATTTTATAACTATATAACTTTTTCAAAAATATCAAATATAAAGGGTGAGTCAAAATTAATGTAAAATTTGTATTTGCCACCCATTCGTGCAGTAAAATGTTGACAATCTTATTAAAAAAATCCCTTTGTCAGCTGATAAATTAGGTCAATAGCTAGGCAATCCCTATATATAACTTATCCAGCCAAAATTTAAAAAATTATAGTTAATGGGTTAAGAACAATTGCATAATCGTTAACTATGAATTCCTTTACGGATAATGTATTCACTTACATCCATTCACAATCATAAATAAATAATCAATGAACTCTTCCTTATAGTCAAATAATGTTTGGTATGCAATATACCCAGACATAATTCTGCTATTTGCCATAGTTTATGGGCGTGTGAAACATGTACACATAACATTATAATATTCGTGCAGTAATATATTCACCAAACACGCAGGCATTGGCTACATAAACAGCGTGAGTAAACTTACGGAAATTTAGTTAATGCCGTTAGAGTTATAGGTTATACATCAATGATGGAATGTTTGCAAATCTTCTAACAAAGTCATTACACAGCTGCAGCATTCCTGAATAACTTGGTTTATCTGATGTTAACCTCCCGATTTACTGTTGTCCACTTAATGTCTAAAGTCAATAAAATAATTTTAGAAATTGATATTCAGGAATTTGGTAATGGATTTATTCAAAGCGTATTGATTGAAAAATAATATTTATGAAATTAAATTTGGAAATCGGATAGAATTGATAGAAATTCATCTTCTATTAAATCTCGATAATCAATTATGGATTCTTAAAGGGCATACAATTTTGATATTTTAGAGATAAATTTTCATTGGCATCAAGTTATCATTTTAATTTATAAAAAATCATATATATACACGATTTCTATAGGAATTTCACCATTATCAAAGTAAAGATTGAATAAATATTCGGATTTAGTACTAATATTTGAATGTTGATGTTAACTAAGTATTAACGATTAAAATGTTAATGTTCCAATTCAAACAAATCACCTATACATAACTTGGTGTTTATGACTCTTTTAACAAACCATTTTAAGATTTTATATTGTCTCAGATAATAAAGCGCCACCCCCCACCCGAGGTTGGCGAACATTTGATGAAAAACTGAAGATTTTAGAAAATACTAGAATGATGGCGATATTTTTATTAGGATTCAAGATGTAGGGATAGTCATGGGAAATTCTGTTTTCTGTTGGGAAACTATAAAAGATGAAGCGTTCAAAAAAGGAGTAAATTCTCTCTTGGGAGTGTTGATTGTAGAGCGAGTTCTCTTCCTGCGTTCTGAATGGTATTGCTGATTTTCTATCTGCTTGTGTGCAAGGCTCATCTACATTTTACTATCTAATCTAGGCTTGTGTTTTCTTGTATAATAAAGCACCTATTTCCATTCTTCAATACTTTGAGTTTCCTTTACCATACCCCACCGAATGATTTCCGAAATGATACGGAAAGTTGGGATGAGGAAGCTTCCGATAAATTGAAGTTTGAATAAATAATTGGGAGAAATTGGGAGAATAATTGGGAGAAGAGAGAACACCTTACCTCGACGTTTCCTTTTGGGGGTGAGGGTGCTGGTTTGTAGGAGACCATGATCTCCTCTTCGACGACTGCTTTCTGGCGGCGGATGGAAGCCCTGCTGGTAGTCGACCGGAGAAGTCGCTGTTGCTTCGTCGACAGATCCACCTCCATGACCTTGAAATGCAAACAAAACACAATGTAGAAGAGGGGAAGAAAATGAATATATATATATATACAT
>JAPMOR010084284.1:158547-173390 GCA_026543865.1 Argiope aurantia | reverse complement strand
GTTACTAGTTCAGGTATCGCCGTCGTTATCCGATTACGATTCAAAAGTGCGAAATTCGTGCTATTATAAATTTCGTGTTTGAGAAGCGGGACTTAATAAACTTATATCGCGAATTTTATACTGATTACATTTTTCAAATTTGGAAAAATAAAAAGGGGGACTTTAAAATTTAATAAATTTTCCTTTTAAATACAAAATTTTCTAAATACGAATTTTTTTACAATAATTTAATACAAATTTTCATTAAATAATTTTCTAGTCCAAAACCTTATCTTTAATTTAAAATAATCAGTGGAGTATTTTTCTCTTGATTTTACTATATAATGATAAGAATATGGCGAGTTTTGTACTTTTTAATACAGTGAAGGAAATTAATTATGGATATCGAACTCCTTCTTTTCCACAGTTTGGAACCAAGATATAGATATGCTATGTTGATAATGAGAAAATGCACTGAATTTCATCTGTTGCCACAACGTTTTGCGAATAATCGAGTTGCCACACGCGAAAATAAGCAAAGAGACAAACAATCATTCCTTTGACAAATTAGGTTCAAAATTACTTAGTGATATTTTACAATTCTGAACTAACTATATGCCTCATACATTCCTTATAGAATATTTGATTTTGAGTTATTGTGCTCATATGGACGTGGACGAACAAATAGATAGATTTTTCATGGGTGGATTGCCACCAAACTTGATAAAAATCGGGAAATTTTGGGAAATGGCCTTATAGATATTTCATGTTTGTGGCGTGTTGCGTTTTGAATTATTGTATTCACAGAACGTTAAATGCCAAAGCACAAGTTTAAAAATATATTTGTAGAATTAATTACAAGTTTGAAACATGAAAATTGAACAGAACCCTGAAGATGAATTTTTTGACAATTACACTAGTTTTTCTTCGTTTAATTTGTATTTGAGAAATGAAAAAAAAATGTGAGAATCTTGAAAATTTAACATAACCAAGAGTCAATATTTACCGTGAGGAATACTTATTGTTAAAATCTGAAAAGGTTATTCTATAAATCACGGACAAATAATTATACACTTATATGAAATAATTTCATAAAATAATCAAATAATGCAAAATAATGAAATAATTGAATAATGCTATTCAAGAAATATTTTCATGATACAATTTG
This sequence comes from Argiope aurantia, assembly GCA_026543865.1. Taxonomy (NCBI): domain Eukaryota; kingdom Metazoa; phylum Arthropoda; class Arachnida; order Araneae; family Araneidae; genus Argiope; species Argiope aurantia. The sequence goes on along the minus strand of JAPMOR010084284.1, from coordinate 172,243 downwards.
GTGAAATAATTGAATTATACACTTTAAAAGTGTTTGTTTAAATTACATTTTAGAACCTTGTTAAAACCATAAAAAAAGGGAGTGAAAAGAATGAATTCATTATCAAACCTCATATACAAGCATAGTTACTTTTAGACATATAGATTAATCCAGACATCTGATAATCGGTGAACCGAGTTCCTATTTTAAGAACGTTAACACCAGTGATGTAAGATTCGTTTAAAAGTTTCTTTGAAAATTTTCATCAATCCGTAATTTTGCCTTTTCATTTCAGGGAAGACATATGAAGTTCTCTCGGCTCTAAGTCAAGTTCTCAATCAAGGGCAAAAATGACGCAAATCTACTACAACAGAAAATATGTCCAACTTGTTGATCAAGCGGTTCGAAAGAAACAGAGAATGCTGTGTCTCGAGAAAGTAGCTAATCAACTAGCATGCCAAAATTAGGAATTTTTATGGCAAATTCTTAGACATTCAAGTCCCATATTCTTTCCTTAAAAGAAACTCAAAGGACTTCCAGAATACAAACTCAACTGAACGCAAAGAACGTCCAGACTACAAAAGAGTTTCAAATGACGTTGAGGTTTATTTCACAGCATTGGAAAGGCCACAGTGGCCTGGTGATAAGATCTCAGCTTCAGAACCGGACGGTTTCAGTTTCAGGTTTCCCGATTCCACCGAAGAACTGTCGTGTAAGTGGGCCTGATGACATCGGTACCTGGTTTGGTAAATCCGTCAGGACTGTCCTTCCACTGGTGTGGCGTGGGAGTTTGGAGAGGGGAGTGTCAGCACAGGTATCGTCTTCGTCATCTGACGGCAGTTTAAAATTATGAGATCCGTTCCAAAAGTAGTGTTGCTTTAAAAACTGGACTTTAATCTAGCTAAATTAAACTAAACAAACTCCCAACATTGGTATCAGCGCTACCTGATCCAGAAATATGACAAATGCCAGGATTTTCACGACGATTATATCAAAAAGTAAACATGTTTATACATACTTTCACTTATTAACATATTTCGTTCACTAATACGTTTTTTTTTATGGTCCAACGAAATTTTATAACATTGCCCTCTTTAGGAAGAAAAGGACAATATAAAATAACCTTAAACAAATTATAACTGCTGATACCACAAGCTGATGAAATTTGTAAATCAAAATCTTGAAATTTGAATAATATCAACGTTTACGTCACGTTTTATTAACTCAACACGGATTAACTTACTTTATTCTTTTCATAATTTCGCTTTCAAATTTATTATAATCGATCAACAGTTTAGAATTACTTTAACTCTGATTTTCCGACCAGTTATTTTACATTGATAAGTTTATGCCGCCATTAATCACTTTTTACGTCATTTACCACGAAAAATAGCTTTATCATTAAAGAACGAGGGATTAAATATCAGTTATTTTGGCGAGACTTTTTCTTTCCTCAGACCGCCAAAATAATTGATGGATACTTAATTGGAGTGTCAAATTTTATTCCTGAAAAATTTATTTCTGGCAGAGCAAATTTGTGAAGTTTCCAGAATGATTGAAGACATCATTATTAGGTCTTAATATAGCTTCGGCCTAGTTCTTGTTCTTCAAGATAATTCTGCTCTGATTTAATTTTATGAATAGATGCATGTAAGTCCATAAAAACGTTCTGCCATTTTTATTTCCTGGTAGAAGAATTCGAATAAAAAGTATAGTAATAGCAAAAATAACGATTCTATCTTGAGATTTTGATGAGTTTTTATGGTTCACACCTCTTTGAAGTCCAAGGGTGAAAAATTGGTAGAAGTGGTATCGCTTCAATGATAGTGCTATCCCCTTAATCTCCACCCCCGCTCCTCAAAAACCATGTATCTTCAGAAAGGTTGTGAACACCATGAATACTTAGATTTCTGTTTCCTGAGTCCCATTCAAGTGTTTTTCAAAGTATAGTAAACATGTGTTTGTTATTAACCACATTCTTTTCATGTGAAATAGATATGAATCATATACCTTTTGCGTGAATATAGAGTGCAATCTTTGGCATTTTTTTAGCAATTTATCATGACACACACACACACACGCATGCACGCACACATACACACACACACTGAAAACACATGTGCCAGAAAATCGGATATGTAATTTGGGCGATTTTTTTGTTGTTGACTGATTTGAACAAAATTTATCACCCAACTACAGTTGCAGTTATTAGAAAACGCGCCAGATATTATTCAATTTAGTAATTTCTCTTTTGAGTTATTGCATAGACATGCATAAAAAAGTACAAAATATCGTTAACAAATTTCATTTACCTATGTTATTTTGTTTTAAATAGTCACATTTATGTATATAAAAAATACATATCAATAGACGGTTGATTTCTTGATGTTTCAAATTCGGATTCTACATTTCGGATGATAAATCTGTACACCAGATTTGATACTTCTAGCTTTCTTCGGTTCTGTAACTATCGTATTACCTTATATTCGGGTAATCCGATAGATATATTCCTTAAAACAGATTTTTTTCAAAATTTTAAAGAAAGCTACAAATGTGGTAAAAACACCATATATCAATTTTCATCCTTCTAGCTGAAAGCATTGCTGAGTTAGCGTATTCACAGACCGACAGACATCGTTCCAAAAACTGTGTTTTTCGGTTGTTGGTTGGTTGTTTGTTTGTTTTATTGGCACAAGAGCCAGTTACTGCTCCAGACGTGTGGTTGATAAAAGTTTTTTCTAATACAACCTAAAAAATAACTTGAATAGGAATAAAAGATGCATTAAAAGTCGACGTTAGAATTAAAACGAAACAGTGGAAAATTGAACAAATTTAAAATTATGAAGTTTAAATGGAATTATAAAAAACCAATTGCCCTAATAAATTTAAAAAGATTTTTGTGAGGATTCTCTCCTAACAGCGATGGCATGTCTAGTGACGAGGAGTTAAAATACCGTAAACGATGAAAATTAAAATCAGGACGATCAATAAAAATATGACGAATCGTTAAAAGCACTTGGCATCTCGAACAGAGAGGAGCTCGATCACCAAATAGAAGATATTTGTGAGTTATACGAGTATGACCAATGCGGAGTCTAGTGAATTTGACATCGAGATCACGCATTGGATGAGAGGGCCAGGATGTAATTGTTGGTTTTATGCCACGCAATTTATTATTTATCTGCTGATTCCATGATTGTTGCCATAACGAATAAATATGTCCTGAATAAAGGTTCTTCGCGTCGAGGAAGGGTATTTTTCGGACTGAGGGAGGTCTTTTGTTTCGTATAAAGGTGAAAATGGAATTATGTCTCTTTAGTGGTCTTTATAAGCAGAATAACTGAAAAGGGCAAGAAATTAGATAGTTGAAATTGGATATATATATATATATATATATATATATATATATATGACTTTAGGCTCACGAAATTTTCTAAAGAATTGTAAACTAACATCAATATTTATTCCATATCTCCTCAACTTCAGGATAGTCATTCGATCTGGCTCTGCTAGTGTTTATGAATGAGCAGGTTTTTATAAAATTTCAGTTAAAATCTAAAGTGTGAAAAAGACTATGATGGGACAAAAATAGGAAAGATAGTATTACAAGGAATATAGAAATATATACTCAATACTATTTAATATGCTATGAACTTGAACACAAATGATACCTTCTTAAGTAAATATATGAGGGTAAGTAAATATAAGTAAATATATTAATAAGTAAATATATTCTTATTAATATATTAATATATTTACTTACTTAACTAAATATATTAATAAAATCATATATTTTTGATAAACTGGCTGTATAGTTTATTCTTATACATATAAATTACGTTTAAATGAATTTTTTTTAAACCTAAAACAGCTTTAAAATATATTTTTATGAATATGTTGTAAAGTAGATTTTTTATTAGTTTAAATATTTTATAGCCGGAATTTTTTTAAAATTTCTCAAATTCACCATGAGATATGATATTAAAATTTAATTAAATTAATCTATTAATTAAAAGTTTTGAAAGTATGAATATATCATAATACTATCTTGAATGCAAAAATGCAGAAAAACTGAGAATATTAGGAATATTAAAGAGGAACTGAATGCAATATTTATTACAAAATTCCGGTTTTACAAGCTTGAAAATGATAAAGTTAATTATAAGTGTAAAAGAAAAGATTAAGGGGTTTGGAAGTGATGTTCCTATAATAAAGTGATAATGTATTACAGTATATTATCACCGATACCGCAGCTTCAATGGAATTTATGGTACCAGAGAATTTTCGATGAAATCGTTAATTACTTAACTCACGCAATTCAAATTTTACGACGTAACCTGTAATCCACCAAAACATTGAAACTGCTCAAATCGTAACTGCAATGTATATTTTGTCTGGAAGTATAAATGGCGACTGAGAAATATGTCAGACAGATTATATACTACTATATAAAGTTCACTTATAGTATATTTATTATAATTAATTGATATATGATAATTCAAGATAATTTTTAAAGCCCTTCATTTTCACAGAGTCCATTTGTTGTACATATTACATAGTAAAATATGATAATTATTAATTGATTTGCATCCGTCTTAAAATATCGTTTCTTAATTTGATTTGTTGTAGCAGAGTTTGCATGCTAAGGCATCCAAATAAATTACTGGTATATGTTGGGCGTTAATATTATTTCTCATGTGTTGAGTGTTAATACTAACACTCAACATAAGGCAATGACTTTATTATATATTGGTGGTCCCGACTAACATTTTATTTCAATGAATTTGACATTTTTTCTTTCTTTTCGTAATGTTTACGAGATAAATTCACTAACTTCCAAGATTCTTGCTAGAGATATTGGAATTCTTAAGCACAGATTACAATTACAGTTTATTACAGACTTTACAATTTATTACATACTGGATATATTTCCCAAATCCAGCCTTCTTCGTTTAAGCATAATTTACTGTCCTATAAGAAAATTCGATGGTTTTTTTTAGAAAAAATCAATATAAAACCTGAGATATTTTAAAAGCATACTGTGTTTATTTAAAGTCAAGAACTAATACATCCTTATATAAACAAAATGATAATCATAAAAAAAATTAAATAACTACAAGTTTCTTTAAAATAATAATTATAAAAATAATAACTAAAAATAATAACTTTAAAATAATAACTACAAGTTTCTTTAAAATAAGTCTTATTTTCAATCATAAAATATTCAACTGCTATACATTACTAACTTTCTAATACATAACAGCTACTCCTTTTGTTCATCAGCCATTTTACTTTTAAGAGATATAGTTATGCATCTTATATTAAGCTTCAAAATTGATTCATTGAGATCCTTTCTTTTAAAAGTACTTAATACTTTAAAGAAAGGAATATAGGGATTATTAAATATTAATAAGTAAAATTAATTAATTAAAATGAAACCATAATTTTGAGATAATGAAAGGAAAGATATATAAGCTTTCTTAATAAATTAAAAGAAGTCTAAATTTCATAATACTATCTTTCAAAATATAATTAGAAATATCTTCAGTATACTTGTCACCTATAAAAAGTTTTAAAGGAATATTCGTAAAAAATATTTTATTATTTTTCCGCTGAAAACCATTAAGAAAGATTAAAATTTGTTCGAGGAAGATAAATAGCATAAAAGGGAAATAATATCGTTTGTCAAAAACTAAGACAAAATATTATATAAACTATAATTATTATATAAAAATATTTTATTATCGTCCGTTGAAATTTGTTAAGACAGAATAAAATATGCTCATAAAAGACAAATAACATAAAAGGAAAATAATACCGTTTGTTCAAAACTAAGAATATTGAAATGAAGAAATTTTTAAATAAATTTTTAATTTAATTGAATTTTTTTTCAGTCCAATATTAAATAAAATTAAATTTAAGACTACCTTTGAGGAAGAAGTTTCCTTTAATTACACAGCCAAATAAACGAAATATGGAATTGTTTGATTGAAAGGCAATTTTAGTGCAAATATCTATCGTCTTAATATTTAAATAATAAATAAATTGCTATATATCTTTCAACATCCAAAAACACTGCTTCAATAGCAATTCAATTTTATGTAAATTTGAAACCTCAATAACTCAAAATCAATGAAAACTGCATTCATATTATAATAATATAAGAACTTATCAGTATTACAAAATTACGTACAAATTCATCCATCATTTCTTCATACAGTGGAGGCAATTTTAAGTATCAAGATTTATAACTTTTGAATCTTATGAAAGTATAATTAACTTAAGAGTAACTTTGAAATTGGTATAATATAAAATTTCTTTTATATCAGGGTAAGTCAATATTTACACTATAGAAGCGAAATAACTTTTATAGTTAATAAAACAAGAGTTATTTGATATTTTGTAACGTAAAATATTCATTTCGATGTTAATCAGCCTGTCTGAAGAATACATTATCATAAAATGGATTAAGAGCCAAAGAGTATTTATTATAAATGATTTAGTACAGGCAATGATGTATATTTTGGATATTAAGATGATGCATAAATTCAAGCACCGCTTTTGAAAAGGGATTTGCTTTACTTGATACGAAAACAATGTATAATTTAAAATTGTTTCAAATCATTTCTTTATTGTATAGTAAATTGGACAGACTTTAAATATCAGGGTTCGAATTTCTTCAAGAGATTGACGTTTTGTTTATATGCATAGCCATCAACAAACATCAACAACAACAACAAAAAAAGGATCGCCTTCATAACTTTTTACTTATTATCCCACCTATCTATCTATTTATTAGCGCATTTATCTATCTGTTTACTAACTATCGATCTATATATCTAAATCTATTTATGGGCAGACTTTTGTCTATCTGTTTGGGTACACAGCTTTGGCTTTTAAAATATAGTTAATTCTTAAATTTTGAATCAAATCCTTCAACCGTTGACTGTCTATAGCTCTGTACTTTCGTAAGTATCTAAACGCAATGACTAAAAGGAATGAAATTCGGTATGCTAACTTATAATTGAAACTGTGGTTGTGTGTCAAATTTTGGTGTCAATCAACAGGTAAAAAAGTGCTCAAAATATGTATTCGCACAATAGATTAAACAAAAATGCTAGATTCATTATAAAGATTTATAATTTGTAACTTTCGTTCACCAATGTCATGTAAGTTATTCGCAACCTTACATGAGACTCCCCATTTTATGTGGAGGAAAGGGAATAAAATCTTTATTAGGGAATAAGCAAGAAGATTTCGGGGAGGGGGGAGGATCACATTGCACAGACATTTATGTATTTTAGGTAGACACAAAAGACAAGATTCAAAATAATACAAGACAATTATGCATTTTAGCTAATATTATAAATGCGAGCGATAACGCTCAGCAGTTTATCTTACAGACTGTCCTATGCCTAGAACTGGAATGTCTTTGATACACTTGATTTGCACACCACTAGCAATGTTTAAACAAAAGTTTAACTTTGTTAGGATGAGAATTAATTTCCATATTATGTCACAAATGCTTCGAATAACTATTAAATTGGTAAAGGATTTTTAATTATACTTGAGCTATAATGCTTTTAATAAAAGTATTTGCTTTTTAATTACTACATATTCTCTGAATTGATTAATATTTGAAGTTTATATGATTAACTTGCAGTATTTAAATCTCGAATTAAAGGAAAGATTTAGGCAAAAAAATCAATAGTGATTACAAAAACATGCAAGTAATAAACAAATATTTGTCACACTTTTAATCTTGCGATGAATGTGTGGTAAAACGGAAGCTTGCTGGAAATGGGTAATTTTTTTTTTTTTTGTAATCGATTAAATCTCACATTTTTCTTTATATCAATAATATATTTATAAACAAATTCAGATGCCTCTATAAAAATAAAATGAGATGTCATAAGAGCATCTGAACAAGAAATTCAGATGTAATATCGTGGCTCTGAAGACGATGTCCGGTAAAGTCTTGGATGGACAAGCGTAACCACAAATAAAAAAGGCAGGGATTTGCAACACTAAGGATTTATAAAAATCTGTCAGAATTTTGATCCAAATAGATAATAAACCATAAAAAATGTAAAAAAAGTTCGAAATATCAACATCTTGTACTCGAAATGGAGAGGACATCTGATTTCTTCATGGAGAAGGATATATCAATTTCTAGGATTTTTTCTATTTTCATTTGCTTGGAAAACCAAGTGAAGTATATTTCTTGAAGATGTAAACCATAATGTCATTTTCAATGGATGTCGCAGGTGAGAGTTGTCAGAGGGACAGCTTGCAATGTCCAACAACAACTTACAACAAGTCTAACAACTGTCGTAGCAGCTTTCTTTCAAGTGAACGAGATGTCTATATCGCTCTATCAATCCCTTGAAACTTTAAGAAAATCTGATATGGTTTGATATGAGAACTTATGGATAGTTGCAGATACTATTAATGGAGGATGATAAAAATAATAAAATATTTAACTGACTTAAAAACTTTCCAGAGCTCAGACCTAGACAAACGAAATTCTTTTAATACCATATATGTGTACAGGTGCGCATGGATAATGCATCATCACATTCTATTATGGCTCTTGTAATATCCGACTACATCAAGATTTCTTTGGGATCATCTCAGTAAAATATGTATATTGGAAGTTTGCGCTAATCTATGCTGTTGTGGTGTTTGTTAGGTACCAGTCGCATTGATGCCTGACAAAGGCCAGATTATGCATGATATCTATTTACAATAGTTATAATTCTTTAATCTGAGGATGGAAAACTTCTATGGTTGGTTCTCGTCACCCAGTGGGTACAAAATTGATAGAGGTCGACTCTTTCTATCGATGATGGAACATGCTTCCCATGGTAAGGGTTGTATGGTAACCAGTGACCAGACCCTTCTCATGGTAAGGGTCACTCAGAGTTTTTCGTGTGCCTTCAGAGTTTTTTGTGTGCCTACGGCTAGATCGGAGTAGTGATTTAAAGTTAATCTAAGTGGTTTAAGTTCCAGTTATAATCACCCAGAACCTCACTGCATAGTTTCGATGATGCTTGTCGTGCAGAAGACGATCTTTCTTGTTATTGATTAAGTGGTTCAAATGTGAGTCGTATGTGCACTATTATACTAATAGCACAAGATATTGTATGATATCTCCTCAATATTGTTCGATATTCTGAATGCCGTAAATTATTATGAAGATATCTTGCCAATACAGTTTAGAGTTCGTACTAATAAATTTGAGATCTATAAAAGACATGACGATGTATGAAGGAATAGGTTATAGTCAAATAAAACCACCGATACGTCATTCAAGACTTGAGACTTACCTCATCATCGCTGTCTTCACTTCCGAGAGTGTTGTGCGCTGACTGGCTTTTACTCAAGTGCTTCGCTGACGTGGATGACGCTGTTGTGGTTCGATACCTCGCTGCCGCTGACCGGGACCGGTGGGAGGGGGGCCTCTGGCAAGGTGGGTACTGGTTGACTGGCAGCAGCTGGGGTGTGTGCGCCCGGGGTGAGAGGGTGAGATAGGCTGGAAGAAGGAAGCGGGCTTTGAAAGTAAGTTCTGTTTGTGTGGCTTGGGTTTTCATGAGAGCGCGGCGGGGTCGGTGTTGTAGGGAACCTAGACGGTAGCCTGGAAAAAGAAGAAACAAAATTTAAAATTCTGTCATTTTATCAAATTCATAAATACAGCAAACAATGTACAAGTTGCAATGCATAACTACAATGTACAAGTTGCAATGCATAACTGCAATGTACAAGTTGCAATGCATAACTGCAATGTACAAGTTGAAATCCCCAACATTAGAATTTATGTAACTTCCTAATTAGATGACATATTTTTTATATTAATCGCACTGAGAGAGGCAAAGAACATTTGAAATATTTTCTATAATGTTTTTAAGTATTTTTATTTTTAAATTAATTAGATGCTTTCTGTTAATTGTCGAGGATGAACCAGCATTCTCATTTCGGAACTTTTGCGAAGTGATGTTCTATAGCTTAAAAATTTAATATGCACCAACCCCATGTTCTGTTAATGGGCCAACTATTTGGTCATATTATTTAGACTATTAATGCCAATAATGATGCTAATTATTTTTGATGGGCTACATTTCATAACAGCAAATAAAAGTACTACTTAAAAATCATATTTGTGCAATAATCATAGGATATTCTGATTTGTTAGCTATGCACTCAAAGTGGTGATATGGGTTAAACTTTTATTTTGTGATATCTCACGAAAATGGAAGCTATTGGGGATAAGTACAAATTGATGACATATTTAGGGTGGCAAAAAGTTCCATATGAAATAAAAATTTAACTCTGTGAAATGTTACAGTAATCGGCGCTATGAGAGGAATCTTTGCTTTTCACTGTTTTTTCTATAGAGAATACTCGATGAAATACTGTTTTTGGTATTTCTTTTGAAAATGAAGTGTATATTGAAGGGGAGAGATGTGATCATTGATGATTTATTACGGGCCAAGGGCTTTCCTACAAAATTAAAATTGTGAAATCGGGACAGCAGTTGGGGTTGAGAGAAATCTGTCGCGATTTTTTTTCTCACAGAGAATGTACAATAAAGTAGAGTTTTTGAGATTTCTGTTGAAAGCAGGTAGTGATGGGGGGACAGGCAATCATTAATACATATTTTGGGAACACGTGCTTCATATGAAATAAAAGTTGATGAAATTGGGAGGGGGGGACGGAGAGGAGGGATTTGTTCTTTGGTTTTGCATATTATTTTAAATATATCAAGTACATATTTAAAAACCATTTTTTATTTGATTGACGTATCAGAAATGCCATTGCGAAATTATCTTGTAAGAAAGGGATTGGTTGTATTTTAAGGATATTACTATTTAATTTAAATTAACTATTATGCTATGTTACGCTGAATGTTAAACAAGTCTTCCCAACACTTTATACAAAATTTTCACAAGATGTTGCATCTTTATGTCGCCTTGAAAGCGGTATGTAAGAACATTTAGCATATTGAATTACTATATTTTCATGCGTTTAAAATGGAAAAACCTTTATATATATTATTCTTTTTTGAAGCAGAGTGGTGGCCGAAGACAGAGAAGACAAGTTCGAATTTTTAACTTCGTTTTACTTCCATTCCGAGAAGCACGATTTATGAACAAACAGCGCGGGCAAGGCACGTCCGTTCACGGCGCGATACAAGAGCAGATTAGAGTAAAAGAGAGAGAAATTATTTATCCCTGGTCTTATTTACCATGAGATTCCGATAGAGATTTCTCACACATGTCGGTTTTGATAAGGGAAACTCAGGGATTTTTTTAAAGAATGTCCTAGGCATGCCATTTTTTATCTCTTCCCTCGGAGCATGGGAATCGCTGATGGACGCATTTTTACAGAGCTTTCTATTGCATTAATTAAATAAAAAAGTGGAATGTGATCAGGAAATAAGAGAATATTTTAGAATAAAGTTAATAAGTGCTGAATTGAGTTAAAAATTAGGAAATTAATTAAGTTTAAATTAGATTTAAAAATATCATCACACTCACTCACTCACGCACACACACACACGGTAGCTCTAATCTAATCATTGTCATATTCTGCTTTGTGTGGCGCATATTGCGTCATTGAATACGTCATGAAAATCACATGATTGTTTCGCGCCAAAATTGGCAGAAAAAATGAATTAGTAAGAGGTGCCGCTTACATTCATTCACCTTTTTATATGTTTTTATGTTAGTTAAGTAATTTTTTTGTCCCTGGATTAACTTAGATGTCATTTCTTAAAAAAATATATGTCAAATATTAATGCTGGTCGTTGTCTTCCTCTCCTCATATATATATATATATATATATATATATATATATATATACACACAAAAGTATAAAAATCAAGTTAATAGGAAAAACAAATAAAAAAAATATAACAAAAAAATAAAAAAGAATCCGGCCTGAAGACTTTTTCAAGGGTCACCCTCAGGCAGGGATTAAAAAAAAAAGGGATTTTTTTCTGTTAAGGAAATTCAGACAATTAAGTCTAATAATGATTACTCGTGACCCGAAAATCTCTTGAAATTAGGCCCAAGAGATATATTACCTGTTCCATTTTTGGTTTTAGTTTGAATAGGAAATAATTTTTAGTTGCGATTTCGAAACTGTTTTGTGTTCGTTTTCAAACTATTTCTTACTTTATATTGGTTACTATATATATATATATATATATATATATATATATATATATATCCGTGTCAACATGTGCATGCAATTTATTCTTATATAAATCACAAATATTTATTTTGTAATTTTTTAGAGAAAACCCAAGTTAAATTGTTTCTGGAACATTATCATGTATTAAAGAAATGTGATAGACTAAATTACCATTACTGTAATTGAATTTTTCATTAACAGTTACACACTCAATATGATAGCAGGAGGAAGTTTGGCGAATCTTTTAAAGTTTGATGCCATTTTGGCGAGATGTGTGAGAATCCGGTTTGATACGCTTTAATGCAGCCAAAATTTGGATTGAATAGTAATAGCTATTATGCATTTTAAATAGAAAGGAATACGATGAATCTGAACACTAGCTCATAAGCAATGTTGAGATGAAACTTGAACTGAAATTTACATCATTTCAATATCAAAATTTATGGAATGCTGTTTTGAATATAATCTGTACCAACATGTAGAAAATATCAAATTGCAAAAAAAAAGTTGCGTTTGCAGCATTAAAAAGAGAAATAAGAAGGAACGAAATAGATCAGAATGTGGCTTTCTATTAAAAAAAAATCCGGTTTCGGCAATGCTGCACCAAGCACAAGGTTAAAAGCGAATACAAGCAGCAAGAAAGGGTAGAATAACCTTTCGTCTTTTTCAAAAGTATGGACTATTTTATATTTTTGTATTCTGCGAGTAAAATTAATTTAATTTCGTTGAAACAGTCCTGGAGAATTTTTGGAATGTAGTTTTTCTATTCTTTTTGATATATGCCGGCTCCTAAATAAAATGTACCTGCTCAGATATTCTATCTAAAATAAGGAATCCAATGCAGAATAGAGTAAATAATCCCTGATATTGAAAGCTTTCCGAGATTTCATTAAAGATAGTTATCCTCGAATGAATCTGAATTAAAATATCTTTTTTAAAATATATTTTTATGCGATTTTATTTTATTTTCTAGTATGCGAAGTGTAGAGAAAATATAGTAATCGATAGAAAAACTCGAATTCGAGATTTTGACAGATCTCCACATTTTAGATCTCCCTGTGTTCGAAAAACACATTTTTGGACGATGTCCGTCCATTTGTCTGTGACAAAGTTAACTCAAAAACGATTTGAGCTAGACCGTTGATACTTAGTATACAGGCTTAAAACCAAATTTGTAGATTTCTTTCAAATTTTGAATAAAATCTGTTCAGTGCAAATCTGCTTGACCGACTATTCCAATATAAGTTAGCGCGATAACAGCAAAACGAAGAGATCTATATAGATATGGTTATGTATAGTTTCATAGTTATCGAGTGGATATTGTACTCAATCAGCCAGCTAGACCACCAGATTTTCTCTCAATGAATTTTAGCCGAAATTCGATACAAATCAACATATTTTGTCTAAAGTCCATAAGCAGAATTTAATCCATCTAACTTAAAATGTTTTTGAATTATTGTCTTCACAGACAGAAGAGACAATAATACCAAAAATATGTGTTTTTAATTTAGGAGGTGTGAAA
>JAPMOR010084284.1:125678-152661 GCA_026543865.1 Argiope aurantia | reverse complement strand
TCAGTATATAATATTTTAGTATAACAGATTCAATTTCATCATCTAATAAAAACAAGGTCCATTGCAAAGTAGTTCTGTTTTTTTCTAAGTGGATAATCTAAGAAAATTAAACTTAATATGTGCTATATGTTTCAATGCAATGTTGAAATAAACCTCTTATTGATGTGTATGTATGTGAAAGAGAGGGAGAAATTGCTGCTGTAGGGATCAATGACTAGATCAATTCATTGGGGATTCTAATACTTCCTTTAAATATCTTTGCACAGACGGAAGTAAAAAAAATATAGCAATTTGCTCCAGAAATCCTCAAGAAAGTCTAAAAGGTACAAAGTTTTGAAAATCTTGGCATCTAATTCATTGAATATACTTTATTTAAATATACTTTGCATTGGTGGACGTAAAAACATAATAGAAATTTGTATTTGGCGTAAATATTTTGAATAACCCTGCACTTCCTATGCTTGAAATGCGAGAGAGCAAAAATAAATATTCACAAATTGGCACGTTTATTGTCATAAAGTATATATTCTTATGAGCATATACATAACCAAAATAAAACAGTACGCAATATTAATCGAAGAGCTATTTCCATAGAAAAAATGCTTACTATAATTGTAATAGTAAACGTCAGTGTGCGTGCGAAAGCCGATACGTGATTCAATCTCTGGGTTCAGAGACCGAAAGTAATTGGAACAAAGATTTGATACATGTTAGAATATTTCCTCCGTCATGCAAACAATGCATTTGGCAGAAATTCATTTAGCTAATATCTTTTCCGCTGCCTGCGTTTATCTGGAAGTATTCTGGAGAAATTAGTATAAGAATAAAATCCAATTTTCTCATTAATAAATCTAGAGGAAGGTTGGTTGAAGAATATTCCGTAAATCTGATTAAAGCTTGGAGCTATAAAATCGATTATTTAATGATAACTATTTAATATCCAATTGGTAGCAATATTATTCGAAATATTTGGAATTGTATTTAATCTAGTTTGATAATGAACAACAATATGTTTGTCTTTTCCAAAATTTGAAATAACTTTGCCAAAATTGACAAAACTTTCAAATGATATGAAATTTAAAATATGGATCTGATTTTCTAAGTGTTTTTAAAAGAAAAAAAAGAATGGTACAGTTTTTGATTATATATATATGTTAATTTACTCTAAAATTTTCTTTTTTTCCTTAATTCGTATTTCACTTTTTTACATAATAATTTCTAACACGCGCTCTAAAAAAATTGCTGTCTCTGAATTTTCACGCTCTGAGTGAAGGAATAAAAATTCCTAAGCCCATTGTAAGTTTGAAAAGATACCTAAGATTGCTTTTTCTGAATTGACACGTGTCAAAGAAATCCCTAAAAAACTCCTCTTAAAGAAAGCATTAAGGGAAAAAATTTCTCTTACTTCCAACTTGTGAAAGGGCACGATTTTTCACTGGTAATTCCGCCGTACAAATCATGTACTACCGAGGAAAATCAAAGCAAAACAAAACACACACGCAAACATGCACGCACTCACGAACGTACACACAAACGTCATGTGGCTTATCGCTTACATGTAAAAAAAAAGGAGCAATAATCTTTTTTCTTATTGTTTTCATCATTAGCACTGTCGCTCTTTTTTGCTTGGACGGCAATATTTCATATAGTTTTTGTGAATTCCTTAAAAAACTGAGGAGTTGATAAATATTTAAATGTAATCATAACATGTTTTTCATATTGAAAACTTCGTCCATAGCTCAATCGAGCATGGAGAAGAAAAATTTAAGAGGGAATCACCAGATTTTCAATTTTCTTCTGTTCGCAATAACAGAATAGAAATTGATTAACGGAAATTACCTACATGCGAAGACTCCATACATGAAACACACGTAATGGGTGTCTGCTTTTTATGGTTCTAAGAGCCCATGTAATCATTTGAGGTGGCCCCTTTATTCAATTTACCTCATATCTTTGTACTGGATGATGTATATTTTATGGTCATCATCTTGTTAACACGCATGTGCTAGAACAAATTTGTATTACTTTTCGAAATGACTACCCGTTTTTTCCCTATTTTTTTATTTTATCGTATACGAAGCACCCAGAGAGAAAGTATTGTATTAGAAAAAAAAATGACTTCTAGATTTTTATCTATCTGTACGTTTCAGATCTTCCCGAGTCTGCAAAAATAAAATTTTGAAATTATGCCCATATTCTAACACATTCTTTGAACTAGGCAGTAGGAATTTCATATGCGGTTTTGTCATTCAATTTGTAGAATTTCATCAAAATTTGCAAGAAATCCATTTACAGGAAACATGTCTATATCTAAGATTGAAAGTAAACATGACAACTACAAAACTTAAAGAACTAAATTAACAAAATTTAGTGCAAAGTTTCAACATCTTAAGTGCATATACGCATCAAATTTCTCAAGTGGTGGACATTCTATTGGCCTGTACTTTCGCAAGCATGTAAACGCGATCATTCGAAAAGCATCTACTTTTTTTTTTATCTTACTACGAAGCACTAAACGTTCGTGTATGGTGTTCTGAAATTAGAAATCCAAATATCTTAGTGATCACGGCCTTGCTCCGAATCCATAATTCTGAGGTGGGGAGTAAAGGAATAATATCATAATTAGGAAACCTGCGAGAAAGTTTCGGAGCGACAATTCTCGCTGGTTAAGGAATGTTATAGAATTTACTAGATGCTTAATAAATGAAAAATGGAAGAAAAATAAATACTGAACTAACATTTCATTATATCTGACACCGTCAAACAATACTTTCCCCTGAACTAATGTTCGAATATCCTTATTCTTCATCGACATCTTACACGTCTGGAAATTTCTTATCCAACCAATAAAAAACCTTTTTTTTATATATCAGAACAGTTACCCCCTCCCCCCCTTAAAGATTTAATATGAAATCCTTGAAAGGTCGCTACACCTACAGGGAATTCCTTTCTAGTTCGTAAATGACTATCCTTTACTACGCCCTATAACAGTCATCCATCTTCAGGCAGTTAAATGATGCCCAGGAAATCTAGCCAGGCGTCAAGGAACTTCTATTCTCGTTCGTAAATGACTGTCATTTAACTCGCTTCATAACAGCAGTTCGTATTTAAAAAAATGAAAGAACTTTTTGATATCCATCACTAAGAAATATTCATTTCGTGGGAATCTCAGAATTAAACGAATATTCTTTTTTTACATTTATCATATTCAGTTATTGAATGCTTTCGCTTTTACATCGAGCCAAAAGGCTTTTGATACCGCAGTGGTACTGAACATAAAATAATGAGACTAGTAAAAGATTTGATGTTGTTACAAGGAACTACTTTAAAATTCATGCGAGCTGTTCTTAGATGTCTTTCAAAATATAAACTTGGTACCAATTTTCTTTTGACCTGGTGTCCAAAATTAAAGTCATAAGCACGCTTTTCAAGAAGATTCAAATCTTCTGAGAGCAAAATGGATAAAACATGTGTGGTGTATTTATTGTGTGGTGTGTTATGTGTGGTGTAGCACAATGTTAGCAACCAGTTTTGAGTAAATGGTGTTTAGAATTAGTTTTGTAACAGAATATGAAATTTGACCGTTTAGCACCTGAGAGTTTCGATTGCAGTTTTGTTGATATCGCATTAAAACCCACGAATTTGACTTGTTTTAATGAGAATTAGTTGTCATAATCGTTGAGAAAATTCAATGAAATGCAGAAGAATTGACAGGCTTGAAGCTGGGATGCCTTAAGTAGAAATAGTTAGAGGATTTTAAGTGACTCTGAAAAGGGTATCAAGATTGTAGAATTTTCTCCAGATAAGTGGCAATATCATCAGGAAGAGAGAGAGAGAGAGAGAGAGAGAGAGAGAGAGCCTTAGGCCACCTAAGAAACAACAGTTATACAGGATAAATACTTGGTACTATGTGCATGATGGACTAAGCAGACAACATGTATACGGCACTATGTGTATGATGGACTAAGTAAACAACATGTATACGGCGCTATGTGCATGATGGACTAAGCAGACAACATGTATACGCCACTATGTGCATGATGGACTAAGCAGACAACATGTATACGGCCCCATGTGCATGATGGACTAAGCAGACAACATGTATACGGCGCTATGTGCATGATGGACTAAGTAAACAACATGTATACGGTACTATGTGCATGATGGAATAAGCAGACACTATATACACAAACTCCTCATGTCCATGTCTCTGCGACTGGAAAATTAATTTATAAGCAAGCAGTGTATAGGCATCTATCAGTGAGTGTCCTTTACCTCCGGCGTTCAGTGCAGTGTTTTTTTTTGAGGGTATTGCACAGAACAACTCGTGTATTGTGGGGCTAAGCTCTTTTAGGACACATAAAAAATAGGAGTATCTTCTTTTCACTGAACTTCGCCGTTATTCCCCCAATGCAAAGTAGATCTCTCATTTTGGTCGCAGAAGAATACTTGGCTTGGACGGCATCATGTTGCACCACTGCACATCTTTGACGCAGATAATATCACCTCAAAGCACAACAGGGATGATATCCTTGAAATTCGAGTGCTTTTTACTGGGTTCTGGAGACCAGGATTTTCATTCTATGGACAATATTGAGTTATTGTGTGACAATAGTGCATATTATTCCACCCTAGGTGGAATGCATTCTGTGGATAATGGTACATATAACATATTTAATGATTTTCTTGAAAAAGAGGACATTTGCTGCTTACTTTCCAGAGAGAATTAAAAACAGATAAAATTAATAGAGTATTTAATGTTGCAGGAAAGAATACAACGAGGGCAATCTGCAAGACTGAAGGACAACTGCTACCTATGTTTTAATGGGAATTAGAAAGCAAACGGGACAAATAGAAGACACCATGTCTAAGAAATAATAGGAGGACACGTTCCTAGTTTGATATTTAAAAAGGGTTAACTATTACTTATTTTCCAATAGCAATTAAGGAACAAATAGAACTAATAAAGAATTTGATGTTGCAAGAAGGCATACCTCTTTCCTGTTGATGCAGTATTGCTCTCGAATGTCCTCCCTGGAGTATATGGGGTGTCCCTTCTTGTTCCTGAGGACGAGACTCGAGCGCCGCCTCACCATCTCATCTTCCGAGTCGTAGGTGATGGTGTCCGCTGAGAGGTCCACCTGCACACTCTCGTCCACCAACGGACCACCACCAGACTTCAAGGAGACCGGAGTGCCCCCACGAGAGCTTAAGGTCAGCCGGGAATTGGCCAACGATCCACCCACTATAAGGAGACAAAAACAATTGCAATTAGTGAAAACAGCTTCAGTTTTATTAGTGCAGATGACAATTTTACTTTTCGTATTATATCTTAATTTATTTTGTAGCAAATGTTTTCTAAAATTATAACAGTAACAAAGAAGTTTTTTTTTTAAAAAAAAAACATGCTTTGATTAGCTTTATAACCCTCTTATTCCCAATAGTATTCAAATTCAGGTACTGGAATGTCCAACATTATCTTTCAAAGATAAAAAAGAAACCCTACTTTTCACAAGCCGTAATGACGTCCACGTTTTTAAGATGCTGATATGTGAAAGTGGACCCCTCTTAGCCAATAATTAAGAAGCAAATGTATATTCAAACATCTTTTGAGATATCTTAAGAAACCCGGGAGAATGTCTTTAAAGAATAGAGGGGTATTCAATCAATCATATTTAATGAAAGAGAGAATAACTTCATAGTAAAATACAGAAGTTTTAGGCGTCCGCCATACTATAGTTTCACGAGTGTTTGGGGCCTTTCATCATTGATAGAGCTAAAAAAGAATATGTAAAAAATTTCCCTCATTAAAATTTTGAAGAACAAAATAAAAAGAACACTAAAACTTTGAATAGGTAAGTTAATACAAAAATGCTATCAAATTCCATTGCTTTGTTTTATATTTCATTTAAGGTAGGTAATTACATTAAAAGTCGATTTTTTTAGCCAAAAAATAGCAGTTTTTTATTTAATATTTATTGGGGAGTTATATTCATTAATTAAAATTTTGATTTTGTTTTACGTCTTTAAATGCCATTTTCTTTATTCAAATTTGGTATAAGAATTTTTCAAGATGTTCTGACGATTCTATAAGACTAAGCAATATGTTCATTTAAAATGGCTTTACGATTGTTTTAATCCTTGATAAGGAGAAAAAAAATGAAAATTTTATGTTATTTATTAGTTGAAACACAATATTTAATGACTAGATAAAAATACTACTTATTTCGTAACTCAGAAACTTGGTAATATTTTTCTTCTGTTATGTTTAAACTTTTGACCAAATCATTTGATAAACGTCTACATTAGAAGTGTTTTGTTTTATATCTTCATTTGACCCCCCCCCCCCCCCAAATAAACCACACATCTTCTAATTTTCAAAATACTTTTGGCATTTTAGTGATACATTTTTTTGTTTTATAATTATTAGTTTTTCAACCTATTTTAAGTATATTCAAAAATATAAGCATTTTTCAAATATATATATATTGATTCCAAAGTAGCTGTAATCTTAAAAATTTGCAATTAATAAGCGTATGCACACGTGAAAACTTTTCTCATTACAATCATCATTAAGAAATACGGTTAATAAATCATTATAATATCGTAAGCATAGCATATCCTCCTAGAATTAATATACATATCCCCCCGTTCCGGCTAAAAGCCCATTATTTTCTATTTTGTTAAACGAGTAATTCAGCTTTTTAGCATAAATTTGCGAAGATTGATGGTTGCAATGGCTATTTACTTGCTAGAAGGTCATTATATCTCGGGTAAATGAATATTTCGGCCATTAGAGATCAAATGGCGAGACAACCAAACAACCTACTTCGTCCAAAAATTGATCTAAATTTCTCCAAATATATATTAAGAAAGAGGACTAAGAATGATTTTGGTGACGAAAACGGAAATTGTAAAAAAATGTAATAAATGAAATGAAAATTGAAAATATCATTTAAAATTAATGTCTTAATGCCTAAGTAACTTTTGCAGTTTGTAATTCTTATAAAAGAT
Organism: Argiope aurantia; assembly: GCA_026543865.1. Classification (NCBI taxonomy): domain Eukaryota; kingdom Metazoa; phylum Arthropoda; class Arachnida; order Araneae; family Araneidae; genus Argiope; species Argiope aurantia. The sequence goes on along the minus strand of JAPMOR010084284.1, from coordinate 145,647 downwards.
TTTTTACTAAAAGTAATTTTTCACCTACATTGTGCGGAGATGCACTTTTGTTTTGCATTTTGCTTGTTATATTTCATAAAATGAGTTGAAGATTAATCATTAATTATTTAATTAAATTATTAAATAACTTGCATAGTATAAAAATAATTAATTAGTCGTACAACTAAAATTTTTGATCTGAATTAAGAAAGTATTATAATTAAGAATTTGAATTTATATAACGCAATTGATAATCAGTTGATTGTTTTATTCTTCTCCAATAATAATAGTAATTCATTCATTCATTTGTAATTTATTCATTTTTTTCCAATAATATTTGTAATTCATTCATGTAATTCATTTATGAAATTCGTAATATTCATAACAGAATTGAAACAAAATTTAAAAGCAAAAATATTTCTCGAGCATTAAAAATAAATGATTTAAAAGAAAAAAGGTTTTAAGTCTGAATCTCAAAAATGAAAAATAAGTTTCCTTCTTTAATTTAAAAAATAAATTTAGAAGTAGTTTCTAAATTTAAAAATTCTTAATGCAAAACATTTCTTAAATGAAAATAAAAAATTCATCTAAAGCATTTGAAAATAATTTGACATATAAATTCTTAAGTTTATAATTTTTTTCATAAATCGGAAGAAGGCACGAATATTTTAAATTTTAGAAGGTAACATTACTAATCCATTTGAATTAATCTTTCTCCTCTCACATTGTTTTTAAGTCAGATGAATCAGTTCTTAAAATATCCATATTCTTTTCTAATTATAAATTAACTAGTAACTTTTCGCAACTAGTTTGTTCGCCAATATTATTGAGTTTTTAGGTTGTTTATAATTTGTATGGGATGCTTTCCTTTAAAAAACATATCACTGTGTGATTTCATACGACTTAAACACGTAAATTCAATTAAAGAATATTAGTGCAAATTACATAGTGTATAAATTACGAAATAAAAGCGAAAGTGAAATTCTATTACTAATTTAATGATTGGAAAAATCACGTGTTTGAATATTTTGATGGAGAGTTTAAATTCTGTTAAAGAATTTAAAAACATCGTTTCAGATAGCGTATCAAATTTAATTAAAAATGTTTTTTAAGTTAAATAAAAAATTGTATGAAAATAAAATTTATATAACTAAAAAGGTAATTTTTTTTTCAGTTTTCAGGTAATACAAAAAGCATTTTATACTATAATTGCTTTAAAAGATGTGGGTATCAATGTTTGTAGGCATGACTTTAAATTAATAGACAAAATTGAAACATTTTGGAGCGATTTCTCGCCAAATATAAACGTGATAATTTTTTAATTTAACCGTTTGTTAACAATTCTGGAATATACACAAGATTAGGTACTTTTAAATAGTTTTTTACGATCGACACGATTTTGGCATGTTTGGCGAGAAACCGTACATTAATCTTAAGTATTACCACGATTACTTGTCCGGCAATGATTAAACTTATTTTTGCATTTGATTGAAAGTTTTGTTTGAAGCTTATTTCTTGATTTCTTTCATAACTTCTTTCCTCTGAATGAATGCCCTCTTTGGTGAGATGTCGACTATCTTCATAACACATCTAATAATATTTTGCAGATCCATTAATTAAATAAGCGAAGCGTTTGATTCAGTACAGCTTCAAAAATGTTCAGTGAATGAAACAGTCTAATTCATGTGATATTTTGTTTATATTTGATTACTTCCACTCGACAATTAGCAATAAGCTTGATTTCTGTGCCACTTACGTTAACGTTTTATATATATAGATAATCGGAATTCTAAAAAGCATTTTTTTAGAAAACATCTTTCTATTGTAATAAAAATGCCGAATTCTTCTAGAAAAAATAATTTCCTAAATTGTTTATAAAGAAAAAGTTTATAAAATAAGGGAAAATCATGAAAACAAAAGTCAACTTATTTTCATAAGAGCACATATTTAAAAATTCGCTCCTCCTTGTGTAAATCATATTTTGCCGCATCAATAAGATTTATTTTATAAAATCCATAAAAATCTCACTCTAAATTCTTCTCAAGAGTAGTTCTTCTTCAACGAGAGACTATTAGCTTAAACTTTAGTTCCTAACTGGCAGATGTCCAAAACGGAATTTTCTTTCTCACTTTAAGTCGTGGGAAAGACAGAATCTTTTCCATGTCTTGAACCTTTTCTTTTTACAGACAACATTTCATAGCGCATAATGGCATCAGAAATTCAATTTTCCATTGGTAGTTAGGTAGAATTGTGAAACCACGTCGTATGTAAAAGTTATACCACTTGCGAAGCCAGGTCATACGTTTCTGTCATTTACAGTTAAAGTGATTTGCAGTCTTTATGCTTTTTGATAAATTGAATAGGAAATGTGGAAGGTTCTGAGTTTCAGTTACTTACTAAGGTTTAGTTATAACTGTCTTTGTCTTGGATGATTCGGATTTGAGCAAAATATTACTTTTTTAGTAATTTGATACGTAAAGCTATATACTACGATATACCATACTAAATATGCCAGATGTATTTGTTACAAAAGACTAAACAAAAATCGTAAAAAAGTGCAGTCATTGAATTACGTTTTTCTTGATATTTTCGTGCTTTTATTTAGTCTCTTCCATGTGTATAGATTGAAATATGCAAAGAATTTTTCCCTATTTTTCTGATGTACCAAAATATTGAAACATCATTCTTCGTTACTCGTTTCCAATACAATATAATATTTAAATTTTAAATTTTATTAATAATTATTTCTCTAACCATAAAGACCTTAATTATCATATCATAGAAATAACAATTAAATTTTGATTCTAAATGATATTCGATATATATTAATGAATTTCATTATACATGACAATGAACTCATTACATAATTCCGAAATACTTACAAGGGTGAATTATGAAAAGCATTAAAGATTATAAAAGTGCTCTCTTTTAATCTTTATACGTTCTCGTATATGTAGTATAAAGAAAGTATAGTATTCTTCAAAAAATTCGAACTCGAGGTATTGACGAATATCCACGATTCAGACTTTTCTGAGTTCGAAAAACACATTTTTGGAACATGCATTTCTGTCTTTTTCTAACAACGATAACTCAAAAACGTTTTGATCTAGACGGATAAAATTTGGTATACGGTATTTATATAAAATTTGTAAATTTGTATTGAAATTTGAGTAAAATTTTTAAGTGGAAGTCTGTCTGTCCGGCTGTTCAAATGTAATTTAGCCCGGTAATTGCAAAACACAGAAAGCCTGATAGATAAAATCTGATACACAGAATTATCATTTATAGTTTGGACACCTATCAACTTTTGGGACAAATCTGACAATATTGAGTTATCGCAATCCAAGCATACGCCGGTTTAAGATAATTCAAAGACGTAATGATTTAAATATATCAAATTTGGAGTGTGACTTTTTGACTAAAAATACAGTTTCGTTCAAATTTTTGTTTCAAATTCAATTGGGAAAAACGCTTCTAAGACACAAATTTTATTTTCGGATACTATTAACAGTATGCCAAAGATTAATCGCCAAATAAATCGCCAAGAATGACACTGTAGATTCAGTGAGAATGTAAAATTCACGCCAAAAGTAAATATTTCGTAACTATTGCATGACAATGCCCTACAAGTCGTTCTCTGTCATGATCAGTTTATCAGAGGGAACGTGAGAAAAGTTTGGGGAACTACTACCGCTGGTATTAATTTTGAAAGATATTTATAGAATTATAACTTTTGGTCTTTAAAAGCACAGAAATATTTTATTCTAAAGTATTTTAAAGTATGATCTGGATATTGAGTCTTCAGATTTAAAATAAATATACTACTCTAACTGGATATAACTCAAATCAAAGATTAAAAACTCTTTATCGATGAAATAATGTATACATACTGATACTAATTTTTGATATACTAATCTGATTATAAACAAGAGTGAGAAACTCAACAGCAGCGCTGCAAACTCATAGCTTGGCGATAAATTTCTAGTCAAAAATTGATATTTTAAATTAGCATAATTATTTATCTCGAATTTTAGGTTTAAATTTTAGGAAAAAGGGATACTAGAAAAGTACAATTTTCGTGTCAATGTTATCCTATGAACATAAAATATGCTAGATGATTTGATGGGGTAACCATTTAAGATATCCGAGGAAATTGCATTGGGCAGAATAGCTAGGTATTCGAAGGTCGATTTGACTTGTAGATACTGTCATGTCCCACGATGAATACAGTCATGTGGTGTCATACTCTCATGTCCCCATGTGACTTGTAGATACTCTCATGTGAACGCAGCTACGGTTATGATGAAAAAACAATTAAAAATCGCGAAAATAGAAGTATTAATTCCTAGATCTAGAGAAGTAATCTCTTTCTTGGATCTCAAGAGCAATGAAATGATCCAAGATTACCAAGGATGTAATTTGATAGAGAAGAGATGATTCCGCTAACAAAATAGTTAAAAGACATCCTCTGATATCAATGGAATGTGTGTGAGTGAAGTAGATGTCTTATCATGTACACATTTGATATTTTTAACCACTTTTCTTGGCGCGTTTCCTGCTTGAAAGAATCAAACTTTGCAATCATATTTTTGAATCTTCTTCTGACATTCCATATTTTTAAATTTTTTTCTATACATTATGATTAAAAAAACTATCCCGATATATGAGGTCGTAATTATCATACCCTTCCCAGGAACGTAATAAAATTTTGATTCAAAGTATTTTAAGGTATGCGTTCAAGAATCAAATAAAAAGCTAGAGTTAGGCTCTAACAATATTTTTTCTGTTGTATCTATGCTATTACTGGTTATTTTCTCTTTCCTTCTTAGTCTGTCTGGTGATATTTTGTTGCTACAGATACCGTTCCAACGCTATTTATTGTTTTTTGCTATGGAAAACACATTCCAATAAAAAACAGTTAGCGTTGTAATTTGAATATTTTGAAATTTTGTCATATTAACCATAATGTTAGATCCTAACTGTTATTTTTCATATGATTTTACGATCTCATATATCGGTATATTTTTTTTTACAATCATTGTGTATTTGCTCATTAATAACGACATTACACTATTGTAATATTTTGAAAACTTAATGTTTTACTTAATGATATTTAGACATTAAGATGCAATGATAATTCCATTAATAATCAACGCTAGTACTAACTACTCCTTATATTTTAATTATATAGCAATGCGACACAGGCAGCTAACTTGGGAAAAATTTATTAAAAGATTATATAACATATATAATAGTAAATTATGTGAAAAATTAAATAGTATACAATAAGAATACAATTTTTAGAAATACATTTATATCAATTTACTAACTAAAATTAGAAAATTAATTTCTTTATTAACGTTGTGAGACGGAAAAGAAACGCAAAAGTCAAATACGTTGAAAATAATTATATAATTAATTTAAACCATTATGGATACTGAAAGAAATGATTTATAAACATTCACTATAAATTAAAATTTACATTTAGTAGGATTACAATGCTTATTTTTTAAATATTGCTATCTGTACTTTATTATTTTTAGTTTCTGTTACAGCTGCCAGATTTTGATTTAAAAAAAATCCACGTTTCTACAAAATTTCAAACTCTCGATTCTCATAAGATCAAGATTCTCTTCCAAAATTCATATTATCAGAAACAAGTCATATTTCAAGGCACAAACAATGTTCATTCGCTCACAACTAAAAAAATGTTTTGATTCTTCTGAAGACATGTTTTTCTATGGCGAAGAGACTTTGATCCATAACTGGCAGATATCCAAAACGAATACCTTTTCTTCCTTAAAACACTGGAAAAGACAGAATTTTTCTCCTGTCTTCAACCTTTCCTTTTTACAGATGACATTCATAGTGCATAATGCCATGGGAAATCTAATTTCCCACTGGCAGTTCGGTAAAGAGCAACCTCATCATATATTGAAGATATGTCACCTGTAAAGACAGGTAATGCGTTTCTGTCACCAACAGTTCAATTGAGTAATAGTTTTCTTGATTTGGGATAGATTTAGTGATAAAAGTGGTATGATTTCATATGGTTTGAGTTTCATTGTGACTTGGAAGTTGGAAGTTTCAGACTAAAGCAAAATGTCATATTTTGTGTTGCTACGACAATAAATACTTTACAATTTACCAACCGATGTATAGTTGATTATGAAAATCTGGAAGAAATTCCAAGAAAACTGTTACGTTTAAGAGAAAAGACAAGAAAACTGTAAGAAATAAAGCTTCATTACACAATTTTATTACATTTCTTTCTTATTTATAAAGATGGAATATTGCAATCGATTTTTCACCGATTTTCTGAACTATTTAAGTTCTGAAACTTTGTGCAATATGTTCCTAAATTCAAAACATTTCAATATTCAAATTAAATATGTAATAATCATTTAAATATATTAATATAAATTTTAATTATGAATTAATAGAATAATATTAATAAAATTTAATATAACATTTGAACAAAAATTGAATAAATGATTGCGTAACATTTATAATAATAAATAATGAAATACATTAAAACTTAAAAAAGCGTTCTCTTATAACATTTTTTTTTATTTTTGAAAGAAATTTATGGATTTAATTATAATTTTGGTTCTCTATAAACACAGAAATATATTATTCTAAAATACTTTATGTTATAATCTAAATTGTGCGCCATGGATTCCTCAACGCAAAATACTCTTAAATATATAAATATAATGATTCAATGGGCTGAACATAAACAAATGTCTTAAAATACTTTGTGAATAAAATAGTAGGTGCACACATTCTAATTTTCACCCATACTAATTTCGATTCATTATTCTAATTACATAATAAGCAAGGACTTTAAAAAAAGCACTGCGAACTCATTGCAAATTCGAATCAGAAACTGATATTTTAAAATAGCAATGCCAGTCATTTCCAATCTTAACTTTTTAATTTTAAGAAATGAAAAGCTAAAAGCAACTTTCATAAATTCTGGAAACTTCAAAACACGAAAGTTGTGCAATTTTCATGTCATTGTCATTCTATGAACATAAAGACGCAAGATGATCCGCTTGGGCAATCATTTTATCTGAGGAAATTGCGCTAGAGAGACTGGTTAATTACCAACGGTTAATTTGTATACCTGGTGACCCCGAGTGTGTGAATGCATCTACGATTATGAAGAAAATTCAATTAAAATTCTCAAAAGTGGATGTATTAATTCCCGTATACTGGATCCTCTGAAAAAGTAAAATGATCCACGAAGTTGCCAAGGATGTAAATTGACAGAAAGGAGATAATTTTGTTAGCAAAAGATTGGAAGACGTCTTTTAATTTCAGTAGAATGTGCATGTAAAGTGAATTCATTATCAAGTGCACAAAGCGATATTTTTAGTGCATTCATAATCGTGCGTACTAAGCGAAATTTTTAGCGAATTCATTATCATGTGCACAAAACGATATTTTTAGCGAATTCACTATCGTGTGCACTAGCGATATTTTTAGCGAATTCATTATCGTGTGCACAAAGCGATATTTTTAGCGAATTCATTATCGTGTGCACAAAGCGATATTTTTAGTGAATTCATTATCGTGTGCACATAACGATATTTTTAATGAATTCATTATTATGAGCGTAAAGCGATATTTATAACGAATTCATTATCATGCGCATAAAGCAATATTTTAAAACATTTTTATGAAATTTGATTTGCTTCATGTTTGAAAGGGTTAAATTTTGTAATCGATATTTTTCATAATTTTTAAAGTGAGGTAATTCTGAAGTTGTGTTCTTCATGATGACATCATACAATATTTTAATAATTTAACATTATTAGAACTTAATTATATTTTCAATGGTAGTTAATTAATTTAATAATTTTTAATTATATTTCAGCAAGTGGCAGCTTAATATTTATAGTAATGAACTTTAGATTAAAAAAAAAAGAAGTAAGGGAAGAAAGTTCTTAGAAGCATATTTCTTTTAGTATACAAAAAAATAGAATATTAATTTTTGAATAAAAAGTCAAATGTGAAAAGAAAAACATAGAAATGTAAGGCGCTGCAGTTGACACTATAAAGAATTTAAAATATAAAAATGTCATAAAAAATTCATAAATATTCATTAAGAATTAAAATTTTTCTTCAGTGTGATAGGGATTTAAAATTTTATATTCCTATCAGTAATTTACGCTTTTATGTTTTTTATTTTGGCTCCCAGACTTTTAATAAAAAAAAGAATCTAAATTTTCGTAAGAATTCAATCTTTCGACTATTTCAAAATTTTTTTTGTTCGATACAAGTCATAGTACAAGGCATAAACACAATTATAAAAATATCACTCGTTTTTTTCTTCTCGAGACTACCATCTTTTTCTTTCACGAGCAGAAGACTTTAAACTTTGGCTTATAAGTGGCATACGTCTGAAGCGAATTTTTCGCTCTCTTTAGACACTAGGAAAGACATATTTTTTCAATAACTTCAAACTTTTTTACTCTGCAGATAACATTCACAGCTCATAATGGCACCAAAAATTAAATTTTCCATTGGGAATGAGGCAAAGAGTTGAGAAATCTCGTCGTATATAGAAGATATGACCTCCCTGAAGACAGGTAATACGTTTCTGTCATTGGCAGTTAAAATGATTTGCGGTCTTTATGATTTGTAATAAATTGAGCAGGAACAGTGAAAGTATATAAGTTTTAGTTTCCGAGTGAATTTACTTTGACCTGAAGACTCGGACTTGATCAAAATATTATATTGTTAGTAATTTGAAATTTCAGTAATTTAGTAATTGTAGCAATTTAGTAATTTGAAATTTGTAGCAGTTGCATTACACTTATCTTCTCTTTTGGATACTAGATGGCGATACCTGATTAGGCCATCCCATAATGCATTGCGATTGTAATTAGAAGGAGATGTGACGCTGAACTGTGAAGCGCGCGCGTAAATGTCTTGTCTTTGTGTTTGTAATTGTTTAGTGTGTGAATGTGATTATTAAAGAAATGTTTCCTATTGCTTCCTGCACAGATCATAATAATCTACATACCATCACAAATTTAATTTTATATTTTAGTAATTGAATTTTTAGTAATTTAGAAATATTTTATTATATACAAGACAAAATATGCCAGATGTATTTATTACAAAAAAAAAATCAAACAAAAACCGCAAAAACAATGGTTTTTTAATTACATTCACTTGATTTTTTACACACTTTTATTTAATTTGTTTCATGATTGTTATGATAAAATTTAGGAATGAAATGTCCACTAATTTCCTAAAGTTCTGCAGTTTTGTGTTCCTGAAGGTAAAACAGCCTTTCTGTATTTTATTTTAATATGTAATAATTCTTAGAATATTTTAACATATTTAAAATTCTATTATCCACTGGAAGATTATTATCAACAAAATTTTGATTATAAAACAGAGGCAACTATTTTTTCATGTCTTTAAAGAAAATTTCAAAATTACTTGCTCACTTATTTCCAAGTGTTATGATACCTTGCGTTCCCTAAAACTAAAGCAAAGTTTAAATATTTAATCTTGATGTATAATAATTATAGCAACATTTTAATGTTATTGAAATGTAATTATCAGTTATTAGATAATATTAATAAAATTTTGATTCTATATAAGTTGTACCATGGATTAGTGTATTTGAGAAAAATTCAAATCCACGATTCAATATTGTTATAAACCTGCAATTCGGCTTCCCAGCCTTTATTCCATCAATAGAAAGAAAGTTTTACAGTCATCTGAATGGGACTAGCGCGTCGGAGGTCCCAGAGCTTGGCGACAAACTTGGCGACCATTTGGCGACTTGGCGACCATTTGGCGACTTTGGCGACAAATTTGGTGACTTTGGCGCCAAAATAGATAATACCCGAAACTTCGAGAATTTTCCCGATCCGTTCAGTAGGAACCGAGATACGCCTCGAACGTTCCTGATTGGTTGAGAGGCTTCTAGCCCCGCCTCCTGAGACCTATAAAAGGGGCTGCGGCTGCCAGAGAGTCAAGTCCGAGTTGAGAGAGGACGAAGCCAGTGGTCGGAGACGAAGGAGTAGTCCGAAGACGGAGAAGTCCGAAGGCGGAGACAACGAGAAGTCCGAGTTGGGAGACGACGAAGCCAGTAGTTAGAAGGTAGAAGGCAGTAGGAGTTCGGGAGTCGGAGAAGTCCGAGTTGGGAGGAGTCGTGAGCGACGGAGTCAAGCTCGTGCTGAACTGAGCTGTGCGCTACTGTCTGCAGTAGATTCTGGTTGTATGCTGCTGTGTGTGCTGTTGTATGCTACACGTCCCGGGTGAAGATAATCGTCTTCTGTGCTGTATATAGTTGACGCTTTTGTTCTGTCCTGTGTGTCTTCGTGTAAATAAACGTCGTTGTTTTTATTCTACTTCTGCCTGCTGATTGAGCGTTCTTACATCATATCACTCCCACTATCCAAACGAACCCCGGTAAAGAAAATTTCGTAACAATATTATATATTTTATTGAATTATCAAATTCATTAAGATAGTGCTTCTACAAACAAAGTCTTTTTATAAAATGTAAAACAATATGTAGCATTCTGTTCGAGTCCTGTTTGTCTATGTCTTGCCTTCCTTTGAATGCTGTATTATAGCCATATATTCCTTCAAATGTAAATATTCAGCTGAAAGCTGTAATCACATAAGCAAACGTTTTTAGTTTTACAATAACCTGTTTTAATGTAAAAAAAGGCTGCCGTGCTAAAATTATTTTACGTTTATACTGTCTGCCATATTTCTTTAAAAATCACCCATTACATTATTACTAAGTCTTTTAGAAATTTTATCCGATTAAGTCTCTGTAAATATTTAAGAATTTTTTTAAAAAGAATTATTTTAATATTTGCAAATTATTAAACATAGTTTTATATTACAATTCGAATAGTGAGTCTTTATTTCAGTCAGAATAAATTAAAAAAAAACTTTCTCAAACTAATGCTTCAATTAGATATAACTCAAACAAACGACTTGAAACTCCTCGTGAGTGAAATAGCGTGTACATACTCCATAACAATTTAAATCCATCAACCTAATTATATAGCAAGCGGGAATCTCAACAACACCACAGCGAACTCATAAAGCAAAATTCGAGGCAAGAATTCGCGTTCTAAACGAGCATAGACATTTATCTCCAATTACGGACTTAAAATTTTAAGAAAAATCTCCCAAAACAGCTTTCAAGTATTTTGAAGACCTAAGAGTTGGGGAGTGTAGCGCAATCTTCTCATCATTGTCATCCTATGAACGTAAAATGGGAAAGATGATCCGCAGGGGTGATCATTATATTGGGGTAAATTGCGCAGGAGAGATTGGCTAATTATCTGATGGTCGATTTGGTCCTCAGGCACTCTTCGTGACCCCCGGGCGTGTGAAGGCAGATACGGTTATGGGGGAAAATTTAATTAAAAACTGCGTAAATAGTGATACTAATTCCCAGCTACTAGATTCACCATCAACGCAATGGATGTAAACTGATAGAAAAGAGATAATTTCGTAAGCAGTATGTGGTAAATAGGCATCCTCTAATACTCATTGAGTGTGCATCTGAAGTGAATTCATTATCATGTGCACATGATCTGTTTTCATCTCCTTTTGCTATTATTTGATGCTTGAAGGGAAATAATTTTAGAATCGATTTTTCATTTATTTTCTGAAATTTTACACAGTTATGACTTGATGATATTACACCGTTTTAACCATTTCTCTTAATAATTTTTTTGGGGGAAAAATTGAAAAAAGAGCTCCATATTTTTTAAATTTTATTTTTAAATATAAGGAATTAAAACAAAATATAATAAACAGGTTTTTATCGATTCCAGTTTTTCTTGTTACAAGTTTGGAAGCATATAGTTTTATCGTCAATTTAATCTCCCGAATTACTTCGGACAGATGAAAAAAATTAAATATTAGTCCGCTATAATTAAAGCACACAGCTTCATAATCACTTCTGAAAAATCATCTTCACTGCATATTCTTTATCATATGTGATCACCATTTTTATTACTATTTTTCTCGGCCGTCACAAAGAATATTGAGCAAACCCCAACCGTCCTGTCCCATAATCCAGAGACAAAATTCTCCAGCAAAACTTCGTGAATTTCCAATTAAAGCAGAATATTTTTTTTCTGTGCTTCAGGCCGAAGACAAACATGATCAACGAAATCGTATTGGCAAATAATGTAAGACCCGAGTTCTCTCGTGATAATAATGAATTGCAATATGTACGAATCAGAGATAACTCGGGATAATGAGGGACGATGTTAATATTTTAAGAACTTAATATATAATTATTACTAAAAATCTAATAATAATTTCAATTTTAATCAGTTGATTGATTGATTTTAATTGCAGTTTGATTGCATACCGTACTGCCATCTTGTAGTGAATTTGGGAGAAATAAATTTCATTACAGCGAATTGCAAATTCAAAAAAATATAAAGTTTAGAAAATAAGAATATTTTTGTAACTCCTTTTTATCAGTATAATAAAAGTAGAATATCAATTTCTTAAGCAATAAAATCTCGAAATGAAAAAAAAAAACAATAATAAAAAGACAAGATGTTGAAAGTAGTATGGTAAGGAATTTAAGTCATCATATATACCGGGTGCGACATAAATTCGTGCAAAGTTCAAAAAATCACAATAAAAAAGTAATGCTCGAAAAAGATTGAGGTTTGCGGGAATATGTTCAGAGAGCATTTGGATTTTGTTATTTCCATCAAAAAATGTATTATTTACCCATAGATGGCGCTCACACGTCATATTGAGACGGTTTTTGCAAATCAGCATAGCTATAAAACACAATGCTGGAAATGGGTCTGTCTTTCGACGCCAGTAGTATACTATCGCTACCGGATCGAGCATTAGTGGTTAAACTGTTCTATAAGAACGGTGAATCCGCAACTAAAGCATGCGACAGTTACGGACGGTGAAAGGAATTAAGGCGAAGAAAAACCCAATTTCATTGAATGGAATATTGAATTCAGTTCGCCGTTTTGAGGAAAAGGGAAGATTAGAGGATCGTCCACGAAGTGGCAGACCATCCGTCAGCGCTGACCGCGTCCCTGTTATCCAAAGGATCATGAGAAATGTGGCAGCCGAGACTTCAGCGGAGAGTTACAGAGCTCGTGAATTCCAGAAAGGTCGATCCGACGCATTCTGTACGAAATCTTGAAGCTGCATCCGTACAAGATAGAGGCATTTTACCAGTTGTTGCCAGCAGATTGCGAGAAAAGACAAGTCTTTGCGCCATGGATGCTCGCACAAATGGAACGTGCCCCAGAATGGTTACTGAGCATCATGTAGACAGATGAATCCCACTTTTCATTGCATGGGGACGTAAATACGCAAAACAGTCGTATCTAAGCGACATCAAACCCTCGTGCGTACACGACCAAACCACTACATTCTCCACATGTGACAGTTTGGGGCGGGTTCACTGTGTCTTTCATTCTAGGCCCTTTGTTTTTTGAAGAGCGTTGTCCTATATCCAGTTGTAAAACCTGTTCCGTCACTGCAGAACGCTATATTAGGCTTTTGCGAGACCACGTTATGCCTGCTTTGAAACAAAGACGTGCGTTACCTTTCGTCACCTTCATGCAGGATGGTGCCCCACCCCACGTTGCTAGTTCCGTTAAGACGTTCCTCCTAGACACATTCACTGAGGACAGAGTGTAAATCCGAGGATGCAAGAATGAATGGCTCTCACGATCGCCAGATCTTACTCCAGCGGACTTTTGGTTGGGGGGATACCTGAAGTCTCGTGTCTACCGAAGCTCTCCTGCCACTTTGATGGAACTGAAAGATGCCATTCAATTGGCCGTTGGTGGCATCGATGCCGACATGTTATACGCCTCACTTGCTTAATACCTTGTGGTGGCGGTCATCTTTTGCTTTAAAATAAAATGTACTATAATGTTACAGTGCTCTGTTTTTCTGATTTGCATAAACCGTCTCGGTATGACGTGTAAGCGCCATCTATCGGTAATTTTCTAAATACTTTTTTGATGGAAATAACAAAATCCAAAGGCTCTCTGAACATATTCCTGCAAACCGCAATTTTTTTAGCATTACTTTTTTATTATGATTTTTTGAATTTTGCACGAATTTATGCCGCACCCGGTATATTAAAAGAAAAAAAAACATACATATTTATTAAAAATAATAATATTCTTCCAAAACGATTAAAATTCCAATTTTAAAAATATTTCTATCAATGCTGTGCAATTTAATTTTGTTGTTTATTCTGCGAAACTTTTAATTAAAAAAATGTTTTGTGTACTAATAAAAGCTTATTTTTCTATTATTTTTATTTGCGTTATTTAATATATGCATAATGAAAATATTCCAATCGGCGAAATATTAAACTATCGGAATTTGATAAATCTCTGAATTTAACTTTTTTGATATTAAAAAATATTTATATAATTATGCCCATATGTCTTGACAACTAATGTAACATGCAGTGTCCTCAAGGTAAGGAGAGATTGTGCAAATATCAAAAAATCTAGCCAAGTCATCAACCAACAAATACAAGAAAGTTCCCTGATCTCTCGAATGATGTGAGAAACAGAAGAAAGTCATTATACTTTGAGCTCTGTGACCAAAAACTAAGTGAAAAAATGTCTTCATGGAAAAACTAAAAATTCAGACGAGTCTTTCAATAGAGTAATTTGGTAAATGATGCCATAAGGAATTTTTGATTACAACTCTTAAATTAATTGTCTATAATTCAATATGGGATTTTATGGGTAGTTGACTGTCGTAGATGAAATGCATATTTCTCCAGTACATGTTAAGAAGAATGCTAGATTATTGAAAAGTTCACAAATGGGCACTCGTAAATGATACTTGTTAGGTCCTGCTAAATAGTGTAGAAAAAATTACAAGCCATCAGAAAACCAAAATGGATTTATACTGAAAAGAACGATGAATCTTTGAAGGTACAACATATAAAACTGGAGAATTATGAAGGAAAAAATATGCATATTTTCCTTGTGTAATCCTTGTGTAAGGAAATCTTTATTTACATTTTTTTCAAAATATGATTTTTAACTAAGTATATACTTTTCAAAAATAAGAACTAAATACCTATTTAATGTATCTGCGTAAAATTGGGTATAATTAATGTTTGCAACATTAGTTAGGTCCTGTAGTAGAATATATGTAAAATTATGATCCATTGCTAAATTATTTTAAAAAGTTTTATTAACAACTAAATGAATTTGAAAGTCTTTAACTTTATTCAAACAGGTTGAAAAATTGACCCCCACCCCTACAACTCAGATTTCGTGTTGAATTTGTATAATTTAGAAATAATTCAAAATATTCTAAAACTTCTGCTACATGACCTAGAAAACACGCATATGATTATATATACAAAAGCGTATTTCACTCTGATTTTTTGTTTTTGATAGAAATTTTTTTTTAAAAAAAGTCAAATTTAGTGAAAAAAATTATTACTTTTTATTAAAAAAAAGTCAATGATTTTTTTTGTGTAAATAATTAAGTTTCAGTACGAAATATCTCTAAAATTAAAAAAAAATCTGATTCAAATACAGTTTATATCATTAACACATCAGAATTATTTAATAGTTTAATAAACAATTTAGGAGACAAAAATATACTAATTTTGAAACAAAATATCCGCTACCTCTGCAAACAGAATACTTCTATCTTCAATATTTCAAGAACTATTAATTTTAAAAATTGTTCCTGAATTTTAAATAATTTGTAATTTTTACTTTATTAGGTAGAAATGAGACTTATACAAAGTTTTGCTAAAGTATTCGCTTTTACTATGAATTTATAATGCATCAAAATCTATAAGAATGTTTAATAACAAAATCCTTTAAAGGGATGTAAATTTATCTATTCTGAAAACTATCTTAGAACAAAATTTGTGATATATATATATATATGCACAAAACTCAATATGCACTTTCCTTTCTCAGATTAAACTTATCAGAATACGAATATTTAACTTACTTACTTTAAAGTTTGGGAAACTTTTCAATTGCATTTATACAGCAGGTAGCCTATTTTGCATCTCCTCTTCCAAAGAGAATTTTAATATTATTAAAATTTGTTTTTGAAGTTCATGGCTATTTGCATATTTTCATGATATTATAATATTTACAGAAATTTGTCTGAATAAGTTTGCCTTTCATCAAAGTAAACAAATAACACGATAAAATTAGATATTCAGGTTTGAAAAAATTTTGAAAGGAAAAAAGTAATGCCGTGGTAATTTAGTATGAATATATGAAGATCGTTTCAATTTTCTGTGATAAAAATATCTGTACTGGATATTACTGGAACTTTATAAGGTTATTATATATTTTTATTGAAAGCGAAATTTTGAAAATATACAAGAAAAACACATGTTATCAAAATAAGGAGAAGATATTTCAAATTTATTCAATATAGTATCTAAATCGCTGACTAAATTAATTTTAACATGAAAATATTTTTTCATAGCGTACATATACATAGTATTTTATTTTTGCAAATAAGCAAAATCTATATGCTTAAAATAATTACATACCAATCACTCAGCCCATCCACTGCTTTGATTCCGTCAGTTTTTGAATTATACGAAAATTTACGACATTCAGATATATCATTGGATATCAGATATTGATTACCACCCCGTCCCTCCCCTTCATTGTTTCTCCTTTTTCTAAGGGAATTGCAATTGTATGTATGCTTCTACATATACATTCTCTATGAGACAAGACCTTAAAAGCATTCCAGCCATTCTTATTCCAGACATTAACAGCATTCCCCAGCCAAAAACACTGTACTGATTTCACCAATTTTTATTTCATATGATAGCTTATGTAAAATAGAAATTGGCAAAATTAATGGTTATTGATGATTGCCTACTTCTCAAAACTCTTCAGTTTTCAGAGATATTGTTAAAAAAAATACCCTGGCATAGATGCCAGCTTTAATTTTAATTCACCAGTTATTTACAAATCTTTGCAAACTCAGCTAGCTAGTTAGAATGCCGTATATGTATTTTGAAAGTATAATTTAAATCCAAAACTTCTTTCCCAATGGTATGATATTATTCATCAAAATTAGTTCACATAATTCGATTAATACCTCTAATAAGGTGGACGAACAACTAGTCGCTGAAGGTGACTGGGAAATAAATAAAATTTTTTACAATCTGTTGGTGAGTGTCGAATTTGGAGAAACAATTATCAAGCATATCCTGACAAGTTAGAACATGACAATGTAATAATCGAAACGAATTCTTCAATTAGTTTTTTCTTAAATTTGTTGAGTTCTTTAAATTAATATAGGCACTTGTTTATTTTTACCGCCCCCTTACTCTAGTTTAGTTGGCGGTTTTCAGATTGCCAAGCATATCGCCAAGCTCCATTTTACATAAAATGTGAAGATTTCGACCAAATGGTTGCATTCCCAGATTTATTTGGCGATTTCAGATTTCATGAAAGACGTCAAGATAATGACTTTTGTTGTCGATTTACAGATTATACTAAGGTCGGTAAGTTCCATTATAAATTAGATGCCAATATGATGGAAAACTTCGCTTTGGAACGTTTTGCATTTTTTGATTATTTATCGCGGATGCCGGAAAAGTAAATAAATACTTTAGCAATTTGCACTGGAAAGAGGTGCTATTCTCATCGAAATGCCTTTGTCACAAAATCGCCAATGACGTTTTACACATTTCGCCAAGCAATTATAACAGAAGTTAAAATGGTGTTCGTTACCCGTTGGTTGAAGTCATTTGTCGTAGCACAGTTTATGGGAGCATAGTCTTAAGTCAAAAATAAATTCATTTAGCAAATATTTTTTTTCTGAT
This sequence comes from Argiope aurantia, assembly GCA_026543865.1. Classification (NCBI taxonomy): domain Eukaryota; kingdom Metazoa; phylum Arthropoda; class Arachnida; order Araneae; family Araneidae; genus Argiope; species Argiope aurantia. The sequence continues at coordinate 127,818 of JAPMOR010084284.1, read as the reverse complement.
TTATAAGGTATAGGATATTTTGTGTGGCCTCAGTACAAGTTACAGTGGATTGTTTTTGCATGCATATCTGTAAAATCTTTGCCAGCTCAAGTGCTTAGTTTCTTTTTAATAGAAGCGGAGACAAATGTGTATGTTCTGTGTTGTATTCTCATCAGCACAATGATCGTGCGGTGTTATGTATAATATTCTGAGTCCTAAGCAATAATTAGGGCATTTACAAATATGCTTGAGATTTATAGAATTTAATTAGTTATTCATTCATGGATTTTCAAAATAAATCTATATTTAGCATTTGCTTCTGCAAGAATATATCTAAAAATAATTGATTTAATAATTTGAATTAACCTGAACTCATTGCTCAATCTTTTCATAGGATGCATACACTGTACCAATTTAAATCTATTAATCTAATAACACAACGAGAGAGACTCTTAATATACAGCATTGCGAATTCATACTTTAAAAGCAAAATTCGAATTCGAAAAGGGCATATTAAATTAGCATAGCCTTTCATTTGTAATCATAGGTTTTAAATTTGAAGAAAGAGCTCTCAAAATAGCTCTGAGGGCATAATTCCAGAGTTGTGTAATTTTCGTATTGCCATCATCCTATCAGTATAAAGTATGCAAAACTATCCGAGAGGGCAATTATGATATTGGGGGGGGGGAATTGCGCTGGAGAGACTAGCTAATTACCCGACGGTCGATTTGGCCCGCAGGCACACCTCCTGACCCCCATGTGTGTGAACGCAGCTACGGCTATGAGGAAAATTTAATTAAAAACCTTGAAAGTGGAGGTATTACTTCCCAGCTATTGGCTCCTCTGGAACAGTAGTAAGATCTGCCAAAATTTCTAGGGAAGTAAATGAGAAAGAGGCGATACTTTTCAAGGATAATAGCATTTGCTGGATATCAAAAGAATTCAGAAGTGGAGAATATTTATTATCATAAGCTCATATGATATATTTTATTTTTTCAAGTACAAAGTATGAATAGGGATAGTATTGTATTGGTTGGAAAAGATTTGCTTTACTGAAGTTTAATCATTGTTTAAGATCTTCTAGAATTCGAGAAAAAAAATATTTCTGAAATAATATCCGTTTATATATAGCAAGGTAATTCTCATTTATAAAGGAGCTAAAAATGAAATTTTTCTTCTGGTCTGCGTACTAATATTATATATTTATGTCATATTTTTGACATGATGCATGGACTGGAATTCCACTATTTTTTATTTCTCGTATTAGTTGTATAGAGAAAGTATAGTAATCATCAAAAAATTGTAATAATACTTTTCGACAAAACTTCGAGATTTTGATGAAAGGTTTGACAATAATCTTTAAAAATCAATCTACGTGCAATAGTTAATATTATATATATTGTTGCGAAATTTTCTTTACCGGGGTTCGTTTGGATAGTGGAAGTGATATGGTGTAAAGAACGCTCAATCAGCAGGCAGAAGTAGAATAAAAACAACGACGTTTATTTACACGAAGACACACAGGACAGCACAAAAACGACAATTAAATACAGCATAGAGACGACTATCTTCAGCCGAGACGTGTAGCATACAACAGCATACACAGCAGCATACAACCAGAATCTACTGCAGACAGTAGCGCACAGCTCAGTTCAGCACGAGCTTGACTCCGTCGCTGCTCACCGTCTTTCCGCCTACTCTGCTCTGTCGCTTACGACTCCTCCGCTCCGTCTTCGGACTACTCCGTCTTCTTCGACTACTGGCTTCGTCGTCTCTCAACTCGGACTTCTCGTCGTCTCAACTACTGGCTTCGTCCTCTCTCAACTCGGACTATGACTCTCTGGCAGCCTCAGCCCCTTTTATAGGTCTCAGGAGGCGGGGCTAGAAGCCTCTCAACCAATCAGGAACGTTCGAGGCGTATCTCGGTTCCTACTGGACGGATCGGGAAAATTCTCGAAGTTTCGGGTATTATCTATTTTTGCGCCAAAGTCGCCAAATTCGTCGCCAAGTCGCCAAATGGTCGCCAAGCTTGTCGCCAAGCTCCGGGACCTTTGACGCGCCACCTGGACTCTGTCCCATTCAGATGACTGTAAAACTTTCTTTCTATTGATGGAATAAACTATGCTGGGAAGCCGAATTGCAGGTTTGTAACAATATATAT
>JAPMOR010084284.1:106502-121611 GCA_026543865.1 Argiope aurantia | reverse complement strand
CCAAAATTTGAGAATGGGTCCCCTAGATCATGTAATTTAACACCATTGTATTTCTTTTTATAGTGTTATTTGAAGTCAAAAGTCTATCCCAACAAGCCCACATTCACGTGTTCATTAAAAAAGAAAATTCAACTCTGCATTAACGAAATTAAACCACATTTTTGCAAAATGGTCATGGGAAATTTCGACAAAAGCGTGCATATGTGCCAGCAAAGACGTGGAGGCCATTTTCTCAAGTGTTATTTCATACATAATCCTATCCTGTATACTTTACGATTCAATAAATGTACAACAATTTGAAAGAAAAAACTGTGTTTTTTTCCCACCCTAAATAGTAATTAAAACTCTAACTGTGGTTTTTAATCCCTAAATATTAATTAAAAAGAAGCAAAAAATTTATAAATGAAATTTTGGAAAAAATCTTCTTAAATATAATTATTGTGTGTTATGCCATCATTTTTAAAATTCAAAGTCTTTAAAATAATTTAATGCGAATAATGAACACAACACATATTTCTAAACTTTACTCGAAATGCGTATCTCTTTTATAAATCACATTGGATTCTATATTCATAAAAAAAGGAAATAATTTTTTTTATTTAAAAGATAAGAGCATTCGAAGAAACAAAGAAGAAATAAGTCTGAATTATTTCCGTTTGACTAATTTAATTAGCGAATGATTAAAGGAACGCAAATTTTGAAAGCCGCCAAACGCCAATGCCGAATTTAATCGAAACGTTTTGAAAAAAGAAACTTGATTTGCCATCCCTTTCATGTGATTACTTTTTTATGTGGATGTTTTTTTTCAGTTAATTTCATAAAATATCTTATCTAATCATATTAAATCTAAGTTTGTTTTATGATTAAAGAAGTGAAAGTCATTTAGATTTAAAAAAATTCATTTACAGTCTTTCCTGAGCCGTAAAATATAAGAAAAAAAAGTTTTTTGGTAATTAACATAACGATTTCAAATAACATGTCCGCTTTCATAATATCAAATGAGAAATTTAATTTTTGAAGCAATGCATTTGCAACATACGTGCCGTTTACTTTGAAAGTGGTACAAGTCCATTTTTAACAGAATGTTAGTTAATGCTAGCAATGAAAGCAATCAGTTGTGAGCGCTTTATCTAATATTTGGAAGACAAGAGTTTCGCTTGGAAAATTTTTACAAAAAAAAAAATGTTTTTTTGGAGAAAATATTTAGGTACTAATCACATTCTGATTATATATGAATATGTTTCAATCTACATACCAACTGGTCTACATATTTTCTATATACGGACTGGTCAATAAAATTAAAAAAAAATCATGACTGCAATTAGTTTAACAAGTTATTTGAAACAATCTGCTATATTGCAGTATTCATTTTACAGTTTATCTATCTTTAATTACATTTTTGAACTTGCACTCAGTTTTACCATGAGGAAATCGGGTTCGAGATGGCGAAATATGACATTGTCAGCTTGACAGAAGATAAAAAAATACTCTAATAGTCAGTTATACAAATCGTTTTTTTTGTGTCTGTAAAATTGCATCTTTTTAGAAAAGACATATATTTATTTATTCTTAAAAAGTAAAATTATTAAATATAAATACACAAGTAAAAAGATAAAGTAAAAAATGCGAGTCGTACTGCGAATTCGTAACACACTCGTTATTCCTGTTGTTATGACCACTATATTGTATCGGCCACGCTTCGAAGTGGAAGTTGAATATACTTATTCTAATAGTCATTCATAAAAAAAGTGTTTTTGTGTGTAATGTCGCTTTTTTTAAGGAAATTTACCTATATAGATAAACTTAAAAAGCAAAACCTTATCTAAATATAAAATTTCTTCCAAATCGTTAGAGACGTTTCCAAGGTACACGAAATAAATTTATCTATGTACAAGAATTTCTCGTCTGAAGTTATAAGATAAACAGTCCCCCCTTCAAAAAAAATTCCTTCAAAATTTTCAACATTTTATCAATGTACATTTAGGCAATTAATGAAATTACAAATATAATTACTTTTAAAAGTGTATAATTCCACTTTGCGAAATAAACATAACATTTAGTTCAAAAATTATGCCCCATAATTTTTCTTCTTAACAATAATAGTAAACAATATTAATAAAAGAAAGTAATATACTACAGGATATGTGCACTGGAGAAAATAGGAATTTAAAATTAGCTTTAATATGATATAGTCTTCTAAGAATATTATAGAAAATATTGATCACAAAAATTTATATTCTAGATCTACTTACCAATTGATATCGATTTTGGAACTATCAAAACAAACATAACAAAAAAAAATACTATTTATTCCTAAAGATCACTTCTTCATCATACAATAATGCTGAAAGCTTAAAAAAATATTTTGTAAGAAGTGAAACGTGATTATCTTGTTTCGACGAAACCATTAGAAAATGCAGTTCCAAGAAGATAAAAAAAATATTAATGGTTAAGAGGTTAAAGGGATAAAGATACGTTGGATAAGGTTTTTAAAAAGCAAACTATATATAATTCTGTATAAAATTTCATATGATGAAAATGCTCAATTTAAAACAATAGATTTTTTCCCCTTGAGGAGGAAGAACTAGAAAATTTGAAAATAGTATAACAATACTGCATTTATATTACCAAACCAGATCATTACATCTGAAAAATTTAAAAATATGGTAGATATATTATCTTATATCTCATGCTTATTCCAATATATCATGATTACTTTCAGAAATTTATTCATGATGAAAGGATTACGAATGTCATATATTAATATAAATTTGTAATAATTTAAATGTCATTACCTGAAAAAAATATTGAAATAAAGTCTTTTAATTTTAATCTCTTTCTGATATATTTCATAAAAATTTCATGCAAAAACTAGTTTAATTCAATAAAAAAAAATTCTTAAATGTAGGACTTTTTACATTTTGTTGCTTTTGAAAGTGGTGAAAATCCCTTTGATGTCATTAACAGTGTAAATTTCTTTTAACTGATTCTTTTAAAATGATCATATTATAAACTTAAATTAATTTAATATTTGAAAAACATAAAATGACCGTATTAACATATTTCAATAATTTTCAAATAAATTAAATGCACACCCTTAAATATCTCCATATGCAATGGATTTGCACCAATTTCAAAGAAAACGGCAGATATAGAGATAATTCTGACTAGTTTAATTTTTTTGAAAAAAAAAATATAAAAATACCATTTTTGTAATTGTAATTTCTATTCTTTCTTTCTTTTTTTTTTGTCTCTGTAATTTCTTTGAATGCAATTTTCCCTATCCATCCGAATAAATATATCTCGAAAACGTTTGCACATAAATTATTCAAATTTTAGGTATAAACAATATTTACAGCGAAATTCAGATTATATATATATATTTCTGTAATTAGAATAAAACATATTTATTTACGCGTTTTGTTTTGGCTTTTTATTTTACTTCTGAGGTCTTTTTTATGGTCATGCTTATGAATTATATAAAACTAGGTGTGTTCGCCCTGGGATTCGAAAACCCTCTACACTTTTACGCATGCGTTAGGATGCGCTTATTTAATCAAAATAGGAGTGAGAGGAGTTGTGAAAGATGTTTACATTGAACAATAAGGTGAACTTGGATAATTCGCGGACTTGCCTACTTAAAAACTGTGGATAACTCCAAAATCACTTGATGTGAAAATCATGTGAATATCCAAGACCATTCGAAACATGAGTATAATGCAAAATTCTTTATCTGAATAAATTAACAGAAAACTAATTTTTAAAATCTTCTCTGTCATCAAAATTAACGAACGCCCAAAACCACATTAAGTGAATATCATCTAAACGTCTCAGATAACCTGAAACATCAATATAAGCCTAAATGTTTAGATTAAGTTTGGAAATACTACCTACTTTTGTTTTTAATTTATATTAGCATAGAAATCATATGGAATATTCGTACGTGATAGTATATATTTAAATGATTCATCTATGAAATATTTCCTGTTCTAAAATCAAAATCGTCTGATGTTCGAATTTAATTAAAAAAAATAATAGTATAATTTATGTCTCTATTTTATAAATCATTTCGCCCATTTTCGCCACAGTCACAAATAAATGTATGGCCTTTAACTGAGCGTCCAGCATCTTATCAAATAAGCAGAAACTTAATTTATTAAAATGCATTTCTGATTAATCCGGTAATAACAAATAAGAAACACAAAACTGCACTTTCCATAAAATGAAGAACATTCTTCACCAATTTCTCCACAATAAAGGATACAACAATCGGCATTCATAAATGAATTAGGTCATGTTGAATCATTTCCTAACTGAAGAAGATATTCCTCATTAAATTGAATTATAAACGAATTCTGCTTAGCAGAATTTCTGAATTCAACTTCAAGCAGTCATCAGAAGCCAGCCTTTATTAAATTAAAATGATTTCCAAGTGACTGATATAATCACATTAATACTAAGCATTGTGTAGGAAATTCAGCTGGCTGGTGCTCATTTAATATAAAATGCTGACTTTGGAGCTATAATTCGTTCGAATAGGTTTACTTTGATCTTAAAATTCTGAAAAGTTATGATCAAAAGATTTAAGAAAACAAATAATGGAAAATGATCATACGAACTGAGGTCTGTTTATTAATTTATTTAAAACTTAAATATTGGGTTGTTCGGAAAGTAATTTCGTTTTTTTTTTGTGGAAATGAAAGACAGTTTTCGTATAATAAACAAATACTTTATTAAATTATATATTGGCCGTTCTGGTCCAACACCTTTTGCCATCTTTCTGGTAGTAGCATCATTCCACGCTCATAAAATTGTTGGTCTTTGCTGCCAAAAAAATGATCGAGGTGGTTTTTGACCTCCTCATTTGAGGTGAAGGTTTTACCCTCTAAAACATTTAGCGAACCAGTTCTGGTACTGGCGTACTGTCAACAAACCTTCTCCATACACATCGGTCCATTTCTTTCTGGCTTCAACAGCATTTTTACCCTTTCTGTAGTAAAACAGTAAGATATGTCGAAAATGCTGCTTATCGCTCTCCATATTTAAAAGGGCACCAACCGAAAACTACTGTGTAGAATTAATTGGAATTTTTCTCACACAAGCCTTGCTATATGAGCTCTCAAAGCATATAAAAATTATACGGCTTAAATGTGAAGTTGGGTGCAAAAAAATACAATTAAATCCTCTGTCGGGAAAAAACGAAATTACTTTCCGAACAACCCAATATGAAGGACAGAATCGTTATTTGTTATGTAGCACTAAAAAAAAAATAAATCCGAATGATCATTTTATATTATTTGGTATCGAGAAGCTCATCTATTTTCTAACGCTAGTGATTTTTCTATCATTTTCCTATTCGTCTTCTGAACAACGCCTTTATTAAACAGAATACATTTTCTTGGATTAAAGGAAATTTCGACAGCGTGGAATATATTTCTGTAATCTAAAATAATAACCAAGTAATCCACCACATTTAAAATTTGGGCTTATTTGAATAGCAGGAAATCTAAATTACCGACTTAATTATATTTTGCTTAATTGAATACTTACAGCAATAAGCGCCTATCTATCTATCTATCTGCCATCTCAGTTATCTATCTGTCATTTATCTATTTTCAATAAAGAATGTACATGATTGGAAAACCACAGATAAGAATTCCTTTTGTTCGAAGAATCCAGATAAAAAAAGTTGGGAGAATTTTCGAAATTTAATTTCGAAAGATTCTTCTGCACATTCAGGTTGCTAGGCAATTGCTTTAACTTAGAAAGAAAAATAAAAAAAACTTAACATCTAGTTGAAAATAAATTAACTGCACAAAACAGAGCTGTGAAGACTGAAGAAAAAATAATATTTAATTATTAAACATTCTAAAAAAGAAAAAAGATAATCTCCACAATTTTCAACACTTGAAAACATAGTTCTTGAAGTTACTAAGGATTCATTAACACGTTGTTATGTCTAAAATATTTTCATTTAAAACTTTATCGAACTATTTTGATCATGAAAAATATCAGCCACGGTGTGTTTCGTTGAAAAATAATTAGCAGCTTCAAAAGTTTTGAGAATAGCAAAAATAAAAAAAGGAAAACTGTTAAAAAAATCGTCTGAATAATAACTTTTGAAGTAGAAGTAAATTCCAGTTCGATGATTCAGAAGTAATTGCGAATCAGGTAAGAATACTTGTCGATCTGCCACTATTTTTAAAATTGTAACAAGTTTCCGTTGGGTATTTCTTGAAGACTATAATTTTAGAACGGGGAAGATATTATTCGATGGCTTAGAGTTACATTTGAAATGATAGCCACAATGGCATCTTTTTCTACAGTGATAGAGAAAAAGTCAAGTTAAAGATACATTTCATTCGAAACTTGTATTGCTTGAATTGTCTCGGAAAAGACGATTTTTTTGAGAGTTGGTAATCGTTTTCGGTTCTTTTGTCCTTAAACTGAATTGCTGAAATTGAATTTTCTTTGTACGTATTTGAAAGTATAAAAGAAATTTTCAAATGTCCACTAGTCCAAGAATATTTCTTTCAGAACGATACAATAGAATTTGGGAAATAGAAAATTCGTAGAATCATTTCTTTCAATTAAGTTTGTAAAATGTTTTAGAAATGAGAGAAGAAAAAACTTTTTTTTTTCACTTTTATCTTTAAATAATTTTTTGCTTTTTATTTTTTATTAGTAGCTTCTGATAACCAGCTGTTTTGCCAAGAATATTGGCTACATATAATTTCAAATAAATCATTTAGATATAACTTCATATCCATGATTTTATCAAATTGTCAGATATTAAAGTCGTGCTGTTTTAATTGTCTGACTTAAATCCCGTTTATTGTGCACATGGTTATTTTTAATGGAGATCAGTGTCATAACATCACATGACTATTAAAAATATAAGTGAATATAAATATTTGTGGTTTATCTATCTTTTATATTTCTTAGTACAATTACATCACTTTTTATTCATCTTTTAATCTTTTTTTATTCATCTTCACATTTTTAATCATCTTGTAATCTTTTATTATTCATCTTTTAATTTTTTTGCTTATCTTCACTTTTTTTATCCATCTTGTAATCTTTTTTATTCATCTATTAATCTTTTTTTATTTATCTTTAAATCTTTTTTATTCATCTTTAAATCTTTTTTATTCATCTTTTAATATTTTTTATTCCTCTTCACTTTTTTGATCATCTTGTTATCTTTTTTTATTCATCTTTTAATTTTTTTATTTATCTTCACTTTTTTATTCATTTTGTAATCTTTTTTATTCATCTTTTAATCTTTTTTATTTAATCTTACCTTTTTTATTCACAGGTATTAAAGAGAATAATTTTTCTTCAGCTTTCAACAATGCAAGAAAAATCGCACGATCAAATATTTGATGCGAAAATTAAAACGATATAGGTCCACAATGTAATTTATTTTTAGAAATTAAGAAAAAAAGAAAATATTTTTTAATTGGCAAAATTTACGAAAATTTTGTAACAGTTTAAAGTTTATTTTTCTGCAATAATATTTTAGGAAGTTTTTGTGAAAGATCACCGAAAATCAGCTCAGTTAAATTTCAAGCTGATTTAATTGAGCTGACAAACTTTTAATTAATTTAAATTTCAAGAAAAACACACCCTGCTTTGAGTTGCAATTTCTCATTCTTTATTAAAGGGTGTATTATATATATATATGCCAAATGTGATAGATGTAGGTCTGACGGTCTGGTTTACAGAGAGCTGACACGCACGCACGCGCGCACGCACACACACATACACACACACGCGCACACACACACACACACACACTCACTCACTCACTCACACACACACACACACACACACACACACACACACGCACACACACACACACTCACACACACACACACACACACACTCACACACACACTCACACACACATACACACACACGCGCACACACACACACACACTCACACACTCACACACACACACACACACACGCACACACACACACACACAAGCATGGACTCGCACATACCTCTTATTGATCAAGATATTTTTTATCAAGTTGCAATTGAGAAATAAAGCACACAAGATTTCATTTTCTCAAAATTTTTTTTACAGAAGCATTGCATTGAAATATGAAAGATTTAAACATGCAGATTCATAGCTCTTGAAGAATCTTATTCAAAAAGAAAGGATTTTCGAAACCATACCTCGAAACCTTTTTTTTTCTCTATCACCACGATTGGTGTTACAAACTGGGGAAAAACCTCTCAAACAAACTATCTTTCATTTTAATAAGGCGTCGATAATGAGACGCTCCAGTGTTTTCGTCTCGACATTCGTCTCTTAAGGATTAGTGTCTCAGCTGGTAGGAAGAAAGTCAGAAAAAGTTAATTATTTTCTTTCAGGGAAAAATTCTTCGCAAATGGTCCCGTCCATTATTTAGCTACATTTTTGAAAGTGAAATATAAGAACATTTAATCTCGGTTATACTCTTTTCATAGTTCAAAAGGTTTCATTAATAAAATAATACTTTTAACACAATTTCGTTTTCTTAGATTATGAACCTCTAGAATATATTTAAGAAATAATAAGTATCTTTCATGCATTCTGTATTTAATATATGATATTAATAATGAAGCAATCTATTATTAATACTATTAATCTTTACTATTCATAATGGATCATACGTAATACGTTTTATGCTCTACAGGCCAGATCGTTTAACCTAGAACTCTTAAATGTTGGACATATATATTTAAGAAGGTGAAAATGTGTGCTTCAAAGAGATTACGTATGCTTCATGAATTGAATTATAATTAATTAAAAGTTAAGCGAAATTTTAATATTTTCTTACCAAACGTTCGAAAGTTCGAATTATAACATAAAAATGAATTTTACCTCATCCTAATATTCAAAATAGTATCCTTCCTATGAAACTAAACCGCCATGTAGTTTTATTTCCATTTTTAATCAAGTTTAAAAAATATCTTAAACTTGATTTTACTGTGGAAAATAATTATATTAAAAGAAAATGAATGATATTTTTTGTATAAAGTTCATATTGAAAGAAAGAAAGTTTATATAAAAAGAATTTAAGCAATAGTGTTATTTCTGAAAATTTATTGAATCAAATAGAAAATATTTTTTTAAAAAGAATAAGAAAAAAAAAATTTGGAAAATAAATTTTTCGTGATCTTTATTCAATGAAAGAAAGTTAAAAATTTAAAATACTTTTAAAGCATATATTATAAATTTTTATCATTTAAAAATATTTTTCATAAATACAACTTTTAATGAAGATTATGTAACAATTAATGAAACTATCAATTTTTTATTAGTTTGTATCGGTTACATACCTCTACTACCTTCTTTTTTGATACAACAGATGGCGTTACCTTATTAGCATCAAGATATATTTCGCAAGATCCATCTTGGTGGTCATCATTAGAACTTATTCTAAGTAAATGTCGTGTATTTTTGTGTTCCTGGTTTTTTTTTTCTCTTTGTTGAATTTAGAAAATAATTAAATAATTGTTCCTGAAACTCATCTATTATTTACATCGATTTCACAATGAAGATATAAAGACTCTCATCTCTCTACAAGTTTAAAAATATGAAAATATCTTCATTTCAAACAGCGTCGTTAAATCTGAGAATAAATAATAAAATAGATTATGAGACCTTGCATTATTCTTGTGAGATAGTTAAAAAAGAACTGTATCAAAAATATAATTTATATTCTTTCTAATTACTCTTAAATCAATTGACAATTGACATTCTTACCGTCATACTTTGCTCTAAATTTAGGCTTAGCTTACCGAGACAAATTAAAAAATATATTATAGTATTCAATATATAATTCACTGTAAATATAAATAATACTGGTGATAATGCATATTTACAGGCGATTATACATAATCACTAGTTTATTACATTCACCATAGCATATATACAGCACACTCCCGTGCTGCATTGCACGTTTTTACAATTTATTAGAGAAAAAATAAGTTAAAGGATATACACTGCTCACATTTTAACATATATTCTTTAATGCCTAACTTAAATGCAGGAAACATAAACAAAGCATTGAAGTAAATCGTAGGCCTGATTCTATTGAAAATTGATTTGATTTTTCACTGAAAAACGATTACACAAATATGAAAAGGTAACCCTAAGATAAGAATCAAAATTTACAATTTTGGTTTTAGTTTTTGAAAAAGTCCTTAATAGACAACTGCTTCTGCAACGCCTCGCATTCCCCATTTGATTAAGATAAAAGAAAACTAAAAAGGATAGTCGCGAACCGGATACTAGGAAATGAACTGCATTTTTAAATAAATAATTTGTGAAAAAATAACGGAGTAAAATCAATAAAATATTGATCTTCTAAGAAGGTAAATGGAGGAAATATTGATCGTTAAAAGTTCTCAGAAAAATAATATTTATTTTCTTTGAAACAAAATATTTATTGACAAGACTAATTCACATGATAAATGACATGATCTTACCGATTTCCTTTGTATTCCTTTTTTTCTTCAGCTTTTCTTTCAAAATAAACTGTTACTTTCTATGTACAAATAAAAGATTTTCTGGATTTTTTTTTAGTTTTTAAACTAAATAATAGCGTCTTTTCTATCTGAAAAGTCTAGACAGAGTATTGCATTTTTAAATCATTGTAAATCAAAGTTTGAAATGAGAGGTAGTCTAGTTATAAGAATTGCTTTAAAACTTGAAATTTCAGAAACTTAATTTAGAAAAATAAGATTTCCATACTCCCAAGTTTCTAGACATTAATAAGTTAATGATAACATATTATGTAAAGCCTCAATTTCAGTGTAGATATAAACTTCCACTGGAAAATTTTTTTAACCTTTTAATCCCAGTAGTGAATCAGATGGACATCGAAGTATCGCTTCACAATATTACAAGCTGAAATTAAGTCATTCAATATTGCTGTAAATCCATATAAAAATTACACATAATCCGCAAACACCTCAAATGTTCTGCAAATTCTTAATTGAATCAAAAGCATCGCATATTTCCGAAGCGGAAGATTTCATCAAATTAAATAAAGAGAAAATCAACAAATTAAGAGTTAAATAACATAAAAATTGTATTTTACACTACATGAACCAATGAATGTACCGATGAAAAAAATAACGAAATATAAATTTTTATACAGTACTCTATACTAATGAGTTATGTTTAATAAAATATTCATGATGTAATAATATTTTAAATAAAAAGGTTTCACTATTATGCTCTTAAAACTGATTGAGTTATAAACCTTTGATTATTTTAAGCCAACCAACGATAATCTTGAACAAGTACCGATCATAAGTTGGTGTTTCTTCCTTATAATGGGCATTGAGATAATCTCAAAAAACATATAAAATTATGATAATCTAAGTTCATAAACCAGGTTAATTTTAATTAAAAAGGTAGAATAATTGCAGTTCAAATGTTCTTGTCTCCAGAATATTAAAAAAATATGTTTAAGAATACTTTCTTTTAAAGTCAGAATAACATATGACACTGGTACTAAGCGTACTGAATCAGATACTTCGGTATGACATAGAGGAAGGAGTTTGTGAAATCGCTTTTACCCACATCAGCGAAAATTTGACAACAGATTGACTTGGTTTTGGCAGGGGCAAATGGAACACTACTGTAAGAAAAGAATACAAGCAGTTTACGCTGTACTGGTAACCACAAACTGGCTACACTGACCTGCTGAAAGGCACACGGAAAAACTTGAATAAGCGGACCACAACACGGGCGGGAATTGTGGATTGTTCCTACTAGTCCTAAGGGCCATCACCGACCAAGGTACAACCCTTCCCTAAGAAAGTATGTCCCGTCATCGATGGATGGAGCCAGATCCCCACCTTTTCGTGGGGAGGGTGGCGAGAACCAATCATAATGCCGGAAGCTTCTCATCCTCAACAACGAAATGCCTCCCCATGGGACATCACCGACCAAGGTACAACCCTTCCCTAAGGAAGTATGTCCCGTCATCGATGGGTGGGGGCAGATCCCCACCTTTTCGTGTACCCACAAGGGTGGCGAGAACCAACCACAATGCCGGAAGCTTCTCACCCTCAACAACGAAATGCCTCCCCATGGGACATACTGTACTGGTAAATACACAGTTGCAGCTTGTCGCAGCAGACAATCCATATGATAGCATATGCTAGAAAGTTGGCATAGAGGTTGGGATAGATTCTAAAAAAGTTTAAAAAAAACCCTCTTCAAATTCCAGAAATTAAAACATTTAGATTCGAACATCAAATATTTCTTGCAAATATGTACGCCAATAATTTATCTTTAAAAACATTCATAATTTGGAAAGTATAATGATTAAAATTGTCGCAAACAGTAAATACTCCTTGGAATGTGAGACATTAAATCATATGATCTAAAGTTAACTTGGAATTTATCAAATTATTCTCTACTAAATATTTGGAATTAATATCCGATATTTGCAACAAAAGTTCCGCACGCTCATATCAAAGAAAAAAAAATAACAGTACTAATGAAAAAAAGTACAATGCAGTCTTAAAGTTTTCGAATAAATATTCCATATTCACAACCAACTATGGATTACATAATGCATAAGACTTATAAAAACCCAAGTAAAAGAGAAAAAACAAACAAACAAAAAAACAGTGAACAAGTCTATATCAAATATTAGAATTAAATTTTTGATTTTAGAATGCCATATTCGTAACGAACGATGGAGGCTTTCAACATAAGGCGTGAAACACGCTAGTTACAAGAAAAGGGATATTAATACTAGATGAAGTTTTAGAATAATTGTTGTCTGTAAATCGACGAAAAATATTCCATACTGTTGATAAAAATTTAATCAGTTAAGAAATATCAAAATTGTTTGATTTTTAAAAGCTACGATGATCTAAATAAGCTAAATCCAAAAACCTTTCTGCAAAAATCATCTGCAAGCTAAATATCACAGCTAAAAACATTGATTACTAAGACAATCGCTTTAAAATTACTTAATATTTTTCTCAATATTTCTTAATTAAAAAATATTTTTGTTGAACTTTATTTATTCATTTAGTATTAAATCAAAGATATTTACATGTCATTACAATGCAGAAATTAGTTTAAAGTATGGAACTAAATTGTCAAAAATTTCATTAATATTAAAATTTATAACAGCACAGATTTCTTCTTCATTTGTAAAATTAATACATGGAACGCCTAAAACAAAATCCATGAATAACTATTTTAGAATTTATTCCATCAAATTCCTAACAGGCAAAAACTTAAACCTTGAATAAATCTCGAGCTTCCACCTTATCAAAACTGAAACCTCAACCGCCGGAAAACAATCTCATGTTTGCCAAGAGAAGAAAATCAATACACTTCCTACTCTTAAACACAAAAGATCGCATTTCTGGCGAGATAACTGCCTAAAAATTCTATCCCATCTCCCACATGTTCATCTCAATTCCACGAAGGAAGGCAGCAGTACAAAGAAATAAGAAATGAGGTCAATCACTGCGAGAAATTGGGGGGAAATTTGTAGTTGAGGAACCCGCCGTGATCAATCTTCCCAAAGTACAAGAAGGAGTGAATAGTATGAAAATATGGACTTCGGAAGTTTTCAATCGCCAAGGAAGAAAAAAGGGAAAGGAGACTGGATAAAAGGAAGCATTGCATACTTCTTTCCAGCTTGTCGCTTTGCAAAACTCGGCAATAAATAACAGTCGAAGGCAGCCGTGTTCACTTATTGTTACTCTATTCGGGGATGGTGAGGGTGATAGAATTATTTTCTTCAGGGCTATTTTGCCGCTAATCTAGCAGTTCAATGGATTCGTATTTGTTTCTAGGGATAATATAAGTGTGTTTTTTATTTTTGTTATGTCACCTAATATTTTAAGTAAATTCCTGATAGGAATATTACCAATTGCAACGATTCTGATGACACATTTAAGCCACCATGCTTCAGCCTCATAACTCTTGACTATCGTTACTACTAATAAAGATGAATGCGTATGTTTATGTTTTTGCATTCAACAGTCTAGGTCGTTTGACCTATATCTACAAATTTTGGCACAAATGCATCTTTAGGGATGAGAATGTGCACGTGAGAGAAAATTTTAAAATTTAAATTCATTAAAAATTAAGCCAAGTTTTGATGTTTTTCCGTGATAATTTCCAAATCTATTATCGCACAAAAATAAACTTTAAACCGTTTTAAAATTTAAAAAAAACCCGCCTTTTTAATATTATAAATGTAATAGTTGTGCAAATTTTGGCAATTTTTTAAAAATATTTTATTTCGGCTAATTTCCTGTAATAGATTATGCTGTCGCCTTAAAGTTCAAATCGTTTTCATTGTTTCGTCAAATATTTTTTCGCTTGATTTTTCAGTCATTCTTGGAGGTTAAAGAATAAGGGTTTTGTTTAATATCTGCGTTATTTAGAAGATGGATGAATAAATAAAATTACAATGCTGCGAAAATTATAAGATAGATTAACGACATATTTACAATTTTATTATAGTCTAGGATGTCATAGAACATGTCATTCCATTATAAATTTCATGTATACAACCAGCAAAGCACAAGCAAGACAATTAAAGTAATACATCTTCAGTGTCTTTTTTTTTTTCGCCACAGAATATCTCCGAACTGGGAATCTCTAGAATATCTTCAGTGTCTGTCAGTTTCACTGCATTATAAATTTGAAGTTATATTTAAACGATTTAATTGAAAATAAAGATAAGAAATGACCTTGATGAACCAGCTGGTTTCTGAGGGCGACAATTTATTAAGTAACAGGAGGATACAGAGGTGAAATTTTCTGGGGTTTTTTTTTGTCATTACCTTTCTGATAAGAAGGAATGACCCTTCCTTCGACTCTCTGTTCGTCAAAAGGAATTCATTTTTATTGATGAATACGAATTCTGTAAAATTAGGGAAATCTACGACGGAGATATAATTTCAATTTTTGAACTCATAGAAATTAAAAAAAAAAGGGGGGAAACATAGCAAAATCTCATGGTTGAAGTTTATAATAGTTATAATATTTACTTTAAATAATTTTTTATTTGTAAAAAAACAAAAATAAATACATAAATATTTGAAGAGAAATTTAAG
>JAPMOR010084284.1:54331-106492 GCA_026543865.1 Argiope aurantia | reverse complement strand
AAAACTGAATATGCATTTGGATGCCTTTTTTCCGATAATTTGAAATCAAGAGGAGACACAGGACAACAATTGTTATCATAAAATTACATACCAAATTTAATATATTTAATTTTTTTTTAAATTATAAGGCTTACATGCTTGTGGCAGTACAAACTGATAAATAATTATTTCCTTGACAAATCTGATTCAAAATTTGAAACGTATCTGCACTTTAGATATTAAGAACCCCCCCCCCCCCCAGAAACAGTCTGATTTTGCAATGGTTGATTGAACTAAACAAATAAAGGAAAAGTAGATATTTTATAGGAGGCTCTGAAAAATTCTACTCTCTTTATCGTGAAAACAATTGCGTTATTTTCATAAGTATATGTCATCAGCTCTAAAAAACACTCACATATTTATAAGTAATAAAAATTAATTTAATTAACATTTGCTTCAGTTTTTCCTAATAATTAAAATAATTATTAGATTTATTTAAATAATGCAAGCTTTTTAAATTTAAATTTGTACCAATACAATTTTTCACTGAAAAGTCATTTATTGAACTTTTAATATTTATTTTTTGACATTCTAAAAGTTTACTAATGAAAACATACTAATTACTATGATTTACTAATATATAGTGTCTATTTAGTTTAGAGTAAGCTTTTTATTACTTATTATCAATATTAATTTTAATAAATTTTATTTCAAGGTCAATTTGAATTTGAATTATGCAATAAAAACCTTGAACTGTTTAATGTATTTAAAAATATACAGTATTGTTTAATATAAGAATACAAATTGCTGCATATCATAATAACAATAACTAATGTAAATAATATTGCTTAAGAAAAAAATTTTTTTGATCTCATAAAATGAGAAAATTTCTTATATATGCGACAAAATATGCA
The DNA here is from genome assembly GCA_026543865.1 of Argiope aurantia. Classification (NCBI taxonomy): domain Eukaryota; kingdom Metazoa; phylum Arthropoda; class Arachnida; order Araneae; family Araneidae; genus Argiope; species Argiope aurantia. The sequence continues at coordinate 105,599 of JAPMOR010084284.1, read as the reverse complement.
GATTCTGAAGTCATTATTATTTAATATTTCTTTTAAAATTTCGAAAATTAATTAAAAATTTTATTTGACAAAATATTGCTCTATGATATACAATTTTATAAAGAATATTTTATTGGAATCGTCAATTCATATTTTTTAAAGATTTGATTTCCATTTTTTAAAAGTTTTTATAAAGCATAAAATGAGCCCCAAACGAATTCCAGAATTATTTGGAGCAAAGTTTAAGAAAAATTAGAAAATATTTCAATAATATATGAATTCTTCTTCTCACATTTACATATAAATGAAACCTTCTTTAAAAATAAAAGCGCACAGATATAAGAAAAAAAAAGATCGTAACGATTTCTCTTGAAAATTGATTTATTCTCTCTTAAGAATTTGAGATTAAAGAGGCATGTTAAACTTAATAAAATTAAATCCCTTTTTCATTATGTCGTGCATAGTCTTCAAAAAAAGGTAACGGCCGTTCGCCTGGATCCTTTGAAAAGATTATAAATGATTTATGAATTTAAGATACTAAGGTGAAAGGAATAGCTTATTTTATTATTCTTAGAATAGAAAAAAAAACATTTCCGACACTCTGCTTTTTATGAAACCGGAATGAAATTAACAATGTGAAAAAAAAAGCCATTAACGTTCAAAACTTCTAAATTCTGCTCGCTTAATTTTGTTACCGGACAAAGAAACAATTAAAAGTAAATTGAAGATTTTTTGATTGACATTTTATAAACATGTAATTAATATATTATCTTGAAGAGGAATCATACGTTTTTCTCAAATTTTTCAATACATTAAAAGCTGTTCATAAAATATTTTTAGATAACTTTAATTGAAAGTTACTTTTAGAAATACTATTACGATGAATTAAAAATTAGAAATATTTTACGATTTAAATTATTTTTTACTTTTAATTATTAATTTTTTATTCATCACAGCAAATATTAAAGGACACTGATATCAATTATTTCCCAAAATCTATTAGGAGCATAATTTGTATTGTATCAAAATGAATTTGAATTAATCTAGTAACTGATCATTGAGTTCTGAATATTTTACAATGGTGTATTGCCATAGAACGAATACAAGTTTCTAATATTTCTAAATGACGACACATCAAAAATTAGCAGCAAATAAAACACAGATTCGCATCTTAATTAGCAAGAAAAAGTAAAAATCAATAAAAGTGTTAACTTAGATAACCACTGATAACTTAGATCAAGAATGCAATTTTTTTTAAACAGCAAAATGTTTTTTGAAATTTTTTTTTATTGAAAATAATGGATTTGTATTTCTTAAATTGTAACAAGATCATGATTATATATGTATATTTCTATCTTGGAAAAAAATATATGATACAGGATTTAAATATGAGAGAGAGAGAGAATTTTTTGTTTGAGATTAAGCTTACAAACAGTGTTTCACACCCCTTCCACCTTATCAGAAACTGCTTTCCATTTTGAAAACCAGTCAATAGGTCATATTCTTCAACAATTATGAATATTTCTTATATCAGAAGGCAAATTTTGTTCATAAAAGCTGAAGCATAACAAAGATTTCAAATATAATTTTGAGATAGTAAATTTTTCATTAATAAAAGACTTATAATAAATGATTTTTTCTACAAATTGTGATAGGGTGCTTTTTAAAGTTTTCTTTTAAAATTTTACTTATGATTTCCGGCAACAACTTTTCCCATGTATTGTTTTTCGTCAATAATAAAAGATGTTCCGTTTGTGCATAAAAAATTTATTTTCCTGAAATACCTAATAGTTCGAGTCATTGATTTAATTCTGTATTTATGCATTGTTAAATCGTTACCAAAAAATTGCTTTGCTAAAGACGTGCAATAATTTTAAAGAAAAGTATAAAAAATAGTCGTATAATAATTGAAATTGGAGAAAAGTAAAAATATTTGATTAATTTCTAATTACTTGAACATTTGATTAATTTCCTTTGTTTGAAAAATTGATAGCATTCTTCCTTATAGCTAATACAACACATATGCAAAATTTGGTGGAATTTGGCTTAGTTGTTTAGGAAGTTATGTGGAACATATATTATATATATCTACATAACTCCAATGACTTTTATTTATATTAAAATTAAACAAAGCCTTATTTCAGAAATGCGCCATTTTGAAGATTAATTTAAAAAACCATTGAATAATCAAGTCATTACGGGGTTATGTATAATTTTATAATCAAATTATAACGTCTTTGCATGACTTAATTTCATTTAAAAGTTTACGAAACGATAGTTCGATTTCCATGTAAATCTCGGACATGACGTTGAAAGGGTTAAAATGATTATCATCAGTATTACCGAAATATTCTCTTAAAGTGATTTAAATCTTAATATTAAAACAAATCTAAATTCTATTGAGAACTATGTTCCACATTACTAAAATATCAGAAGCTATTAATATTTGTACAGTCTAGACGCCATATTACGTTATAGGGGATAACGCACACTTTTCCAAAAAGAGATACAGCAGATAAAAGAAGTAATTTCAATTAATGACGGCTTTTCACAACATCCATTACTTCATTACTTGGGCAACCTTGAAGACATTTTTAGGAAGTTTCAGCTCTTTAAATAGATCTAGAAGATTATGTTTGAATGATGCTGATAATTGGGAGATGGGAACACGCAGGCAAAACTGAGGAATGACCCCCGCTTTATGGGCAATTTCATCGGTTTCGCTGAATGGTATGGTTACCATGGTTACGTAATCACCATCTGGTCTTCCACATCAAACAGCTCCCAGTTTTCTCCGTTTCCGGAGGCCTGTCTACTTACACAAGAGAAAGGTGACGGAAATTCTTATTGAAAGCTGTGTCATGGCAGAGATGTGACATGGCATGTGTCACAACGAGAGGAGGAAATTAAAGAAGTGAAAATATGCTTGATGAGATTAACAGAAATAACCAGATGGGGTCATATTTTTGGTCATTATATAAAGAAAAAAATCATTATTTAATCATAAATAGTCTTTATCTCTTCTAATATTAAAGATTATTGAGTGTGTTGGCCATTCAGTTTGAGTTTAGTTTAGTTTAGTTATATTAACGTCCCGTTTGAAGCAACACTAGGGGTATTTTGGGACGGACCTCGTCATTTTGAACCGCGGTCAGATGACGAGGACGACACCTGAGCTGGCATCCCCCTCTCCACACCACACCACACCACACCACACCACACCAGCGGGAGGACGTTTGGTCAGGACGGATTTAACGTGCAACAGACCCCCTTACACGACGGTTCTTCGGTGGAATTGGGTCTCGAACCTGAAACCCTCCGGTTCCAAAGACAAGACCTTACCACCAGGCCACCGCGGCCCTTACCATTCAGTTTGAAGGCCATAGTTAACAAATTTGTCACATATATATCTTAAAGCAATTTTTTAAAAATTTTAATTAATTAAAAATGTAGCAGAATTTTGGTGATTTTCCACGAAGCTTCTAAAAATATCATTGCATAAAAATAAATTATTTACTCTCTCAAGTACTCATTGTCTTTTAATGATATTAATTTAGTAATCATGAAAAATGTTACTGAAATTTAGCAACTTTTTTTTTTGTTTAATCGCCAACAATAGAATACATTACTGAACTGAAGTACAAGTCGTTTTCATCATTTTAACAAATACTAAGTTTCATCGTTTTCATCGTTTCATCGTTTTCATGAAATACTAACTCACGTAATTTTATTCCATAGTTGAAAGCTAAAGATGGAAAAATTCTATTATTTTTTTCCGTATAATTTACAAGAGGAATTAAAAAAGTAAAGCTGCAATGCCGCAAAATAAAGGTGAACGGCAAAATACGTTTTTAATGGCATTATAATGATCTGTTCGGAATGGCCTGGTTTCCATTAGAAAAATTCGTGTACTCAGTGAACAGTACATAGGTAAGATAATTAAAATAACTTGAATTTAATGTCAGACAATTTTATGGAATGATAAACATGAAGTTGCCTCTAAAAGATTGAAATGTTGTTAAATATAACAAATATCCCCGACGAATTAGCTGACCATCAGACTATATAAAATGCTACATTGCACATTTGTTTTTTAAGTTTGAGTAATAATTGTTTAAAAATAAATAGAAAAAAATATAACAAAAACTTTATTTAAGAAAAATAGGTTTATGAAGCCGTTTTATTAGTGAATTAAAATAAATATTTTTTTACTTGAATTATTTTTAGTACTTTAGGCTTCAATTCATTATTAAAAATATTTTTAAATTTTGAACAATATTTTTTCATAGATTTTCTATAGGTGTCACTAATAGTAAGGAATCGGTGATTGATTAAATTAATTTAGTAACTGATTGTTAAAATTTGAAAATATGTAATAGACTGTCATCGAAAATACACAAGTGTACAAATTTTGAAAATTCTATTATTCTAAGAAGTGTGTGTGTGTGGGGGGGGGGGGTTAAGAATCGATATGAAAATTTCATAACAAAAGATGAAATAAATCAATCGAGACACAATATAAATAGACATAAAACTAATTTTATAAACATTTTTATCAAAATTAATTCATTAGAGCCTTTATTGTTAGATTTAATTTATTTAATAAAAAGATTCTCGGAATGGAAAAGTTAAAAATGAATTTATTGATAAGTTGTCGTTACACCGAATTAACTGAAAGAAGATGGCAAAATGACTGGAAACTCACCATTTTAAAGAATTATTGAATTTAATTTAGACACAGAATTGTCCATTATATTACTGGATGCTTAAAAACTTTTGACGGATTTCGTTAAGAGATTATTTAAAAAAAATTAAATATGAACAAATTACTCTGCAAAATATGCTCTGATCAACCACACACACAAAAAAAAAAAAACTGAGATAAATTGCTGAAAAGCATCCTTTATTGTTTCTTTGGTTCAGTTCTGAATATACAATATTTGTTGATTTATGTCCGTTTCGATGAGTTCTGACGCCTCTTAAATTAATTAAAACAAGTTTTGAAACACACTATATTTAATCAGATATTTATTGAATTAAAATATTCGAAATATTAATATTAGAATGCAGTTATAATTCTTAGAAAACTCAGAGTGATTTTTTTTTAATTATAAAAATAATATGCTTGTATTTTGTTGTCTTATATTTTTAGTTTAAAGCATTTGTGTTAAGTTAAAGTTAGAAAATTATTATTTCCTCATTGAATTTATATTTTTATGACTTTTGTTCTATTTGTTATTAATAGTTTTTCAATTATTACTGTTTTATTTAAAGCTTTATATCCATTTTTCCCAATTTTGGATTTAAAATAAAAGAACCATTTATTGTTTGGGTAAATGAAATTACAGATAGAAAATAGTTTTCGCACATAAATTTAAGCATGAACTTTCGGACATGCACTTCTACCTCTATGCACAAAAGTAAATTGCATTTCCACATTTTTTTATTAAGAAAATGAGATTTGCTAATATCAGATATAAATTTTCTTTAACACATATATGGTAAAAAAAAAAACCGGTATCACAATGTTGATTATGAATATTGTTAAAAAACAAACTTTTATATTTATTGACTTTAGAGTTTATTCCAAAGTTTTTAAGCAAACGATTTTTAATTTTATTTCTTAGTTTGACGAATAGGGATGATTTAAATGTATGAGTACTGACTTTGATAGAAATAAAAAGTAATTTTACTTATAAAATATCTTAAATCATTTTGGATGAAAATTTTGATTATTTTACTTTGTAGATGGTCACAACATTTCCTAAGGATACACGAGTCACAACACTGAATCATTTGAAAAGTAAAATATTAATGATTCTTCCAAAAGGAGCAGTTAATCCACTGCTCGATATTTAAGGCGAAATGTCGTAATCGATGGAAAATAAAATCGATTAATCAATTCTATGAAGTTCTGAAGGAAAGTCTAAGATTCACAGTTCTTACTTTTTTTATGAAAGACAGTTCCTACAACATAACCAAAATTAACTCTAAATGTATTTACTTAATGCCTGGTATAGAGAAAAGGAATTAGATAGTCCTATAAAACCATGTATTTAATATATATAGTCTGATTTGTTTTTCAAATATTTAATTATAAAGGAAAAAAACTTTATATTTTATATGTTTGACAGCAAATTTGAGATTTTAAAACCATGCAGTTATTATGTAAAAATTGCATAAATGAATATTGCGTATATTACCAAAAGTATAAATTATATTCTATTCATATTTCATACACATCTGTTCTGTGCACAAAGGACAAGTAATGTATTTCCCAAAGAATTCGACCTGGATTTTTAGATGTATCTCAAATTTTTAAAGCTCCTTAAATTAAAAATTTTTGCAATTATGTCTGTCTATTGATAAAACAAAATGAACTGTAAGAATGGAATTTGTAACGTGGATTTTTCATCGAATTTTCACATTTTCTTTTCCAAATTTTAAATGAGATTTGCCATTGAAAAATCTATTTTTTTCTCATTTTGTTGAAATGCGATCCTGATCATTCAAAAATTAAAGTAGCTATTGTTACTGGGATGAAACCATGCCCGACCTCTCTCCAAATCAACTGGCGCTGGGAATCGCTTGTAACATCACGGAAAGAGACCATTTCGGTGTTCCTGGAGTTGTCGTCTGGGGAGGCATTATGATGAACGGGCGGACTGAGCTCCACGTTTTCGACAGAGGTTCTGTAACTGGAGATCGCTATTGTCAGGAGGTGATCCTTCCCCATGTGCGTCTGTTCCGAGGTGCCATTGGATCAGATTTCGTTTTTATGGATGACAATGCACGGCCACACAGGACTCATGCTGTTGAGGAGCTCCTGGAAAGAGAAGATATCACTCGAATGGATTGGCCGGCGTGCTCCCCTGATTTAAATCCGATAGAACATGTGTGGGATGCTTTGGGGAGATGCCTTGCGGCACGATTACATCCTCCTGTGAACACCCGACAACTTAAACAGATGCTGATTGAGGAATGGGCACTCTTACTTCAAGAACTGTTGGACAATCTGGTGCTGAGTATGGGGAGACGGTGCGAAGCAACCATTGCAGTAAGGGAAGGGCATATCCCATACTAAGGAACATCTGCTTGATTTTCTTCCTCTTGGACAGACAATCATGTGTAACGATACTATGAGTTCAATAAAGCCTTTTTTTTGTTTGATTCCATACTGTATGCATTGTATTCATTTCTGAGCAACTATGCTTTTGTCATTCTTTCAGAACAAAATGCTGTATCTCATTTCTGAATATCATGTCTCTCAGATGATTTCTCGTGAAGTTATGGCAAAAAAACATACCTGTTGCTTAAGTTTTGCACACCAGTGTATTATATATATATATATATCTCGCTAGAATTGCAATTCCATATTAAATTTTGAATCCAAACCATTAAAGGACTGAGAGTCCTTCGTTCTGTATGTTTGCAATAATGTGAACGCTATGATTCGAAAATGGAGAGATTTGAACAAACAAAATTTGATAGGCGGTATTATTGAATTTCGGATTCAATCTGTAGATAGGAAAGAATCCAAAATCTATGCCAATTTTTTTGCATTGTACTGTAAAAAATAAAATATGTCATATTGGTTTAGTTCAAAGAAAATACAACCGTTGATTTTTAAAATTTTTTGAACTATTTCATACGTGCAGAAATTATTAAAAATTAAATTTTTATTATAATTCGATAAAATGATTATTTCCTGCCATAGTGCACCGATTTGTATCCTTGAAACAAGCTTGTAATTCATACACACATCTTATCATCTGTTAATATAAAAATAATACAGCTGAGGAATATAAATTTTTTCTTTAGCGGTGGAACTTAAAAAAAATTCTATAAAACCCAACATATAGTTAACCGAAGACCGCATACCGAACAGTTTGATATACGAATTACATTTCGGTCAACAATTAAAGCCACAGATTTCACCACAAAGAGATTTATAGAGACTTTAATGGATGTCAAATTAATTATCTTTGATCTTACACACAAAATTGAAAGTTCTGGAAAATACAAGAATTATGACTATATCATTCTGAGGAACCGATATCAAATGATTTTCCCAGAGAATACCAATGGACTTTACGTTCTATCGGGTGACTAAATACACCGTTCTTAAACGAGGGGGCAACAATCCCTCTTGGAAGAGTTATCGGCTAGTTCTGCCAAATTTAACAAGTACTCCTTTTGGTATATTAACAAAAACGGAATATTGAAAAGAAATTTTCAATTTCTGAATTATAACGAACAGTTCAATTTAAAAACTATGTCTCGTCAATTAATTAGTAATCTCAGTTATTTTGATCAGAAATTATCCAATATTTCAAGCTAAAGTCACTGTGTATCAGATCGATTCGTCAATTGAAATACTACAGATAAGCTTTTAGCCTTACAGACTTTCTCCAAAATAAGCGACTAATGATCCTTGAAAGGCCCAAATTGCAACATTTTTTTTTTCTTAAAAAAAACGTATATGTAAGTAATCGGTTCGTCTAAGAAACATAAAAGCGCCGACACAAACTTTCCGACCTCCTTCCATTCCGATGATAAGAAAGGATCACCGTTCCGTGAAGAAAATCATTGCTTTGGCCTTTTCGTTTTCGCAACTGCTCTATTTTCTTTCGACTTTCTACTAACTCTGACACAAAACTTCAGAGATAGCTTCATAGATCTGATGATATATATAAAAGAAAGAACCAAAAGAAGGTATAGAAGCTGATAAGCAAATGGTTGCCGCAAGAACAAAACCTCAAAAGTTTCAAACCTTTTAATCTTCCTCGTGTCCCGAAGGAAGGGATGAAAAAGCCATCTAAAAGCTTTCTCAGATTGAGTGAAACGGCCCGATATTTTTGAAAGAGAAGTTTGGATATTACTTTTGGGCAGCACAACTTTGGATTTTACTTGGGGGAAATTGCTTCACAAAGAGTATTCTGAGCAATAAAGAAGACTCCTTCTTTTTTATATATAGGAATTAAATATCTTTTTGTTGTTTTCATTTTATGGAATGTGAAAGATCGAGTTATTTTATTGTTTCTCATTAGACGGCTAAGGTCTCTTCAATCTTTAATACTACTATACAGGTTTGCAATCTTTTTTTCTTCTTCTTTTTCTTCTTGTGAGTGTGTGTGATTGGATGGTAAAAGTCCTTTCAATTTTTAATGGAAGTTTGAGCCCCCCCCCCCGCATTTTTTTATTCTATCCTTGAACCATCATTAGTTAGTTAGTTACTTCCGAGTTTTTATTTTTGCACTATATAAATATGTATCAAAAATAAACAACCTTACTTCCTTTAGCTGCTTGAAAGGTTCTTTAAGAAATAGATTATCTTAGTATATTCTTAGAATATATTTGGTTTAGTTTAATTAGTAATATTTAACTAAACCATAATATATTTAAATAAATCATAATATAATCACTTTTTTAATCATAATATCAAAGCATTCAAAGAAATACCCCATTTTAGTTTTATTTAATTTAGTTATATTAACGTCCCATTTTAAAGCAACACTAGGGATATTTTGAGACCAAACTCGTAATTTTGAGCCGCGGTTAGATGACAAGAAAGGCATCTGAGCTGGCACCCCTCTCCAAGCTTCCATACCACACCAGCTGGAGAACGTTTAGCTCCTACGGATTTGACGTACACCAGACCCGTTAACACGACTGTTCTTTGGTGGAATCGAAATGGGGGGATCTAAAACCCTACGGTTTCGAAGCCTATTTTTGATGAACATAGAAGTAGATTTAGGCACTTTCCGGCCTTAAACAATGTACGTTATGAGACCCTTCTTTTAACAACTTGTCGATGAAATTTAATATTTCAAACAATATACGTTATGAGATTCTTCCTTTAACAACTTGCCAATAAAATTTAATACTTCAATGCATTTTAAACTTCATCTGAACGCTAATGATTAATTTTAGCTAATTATTTTCATTTTAATAATTTTGTGAAAATACATATACTTTTATTCCTTTATTTTAAAATTATTCATTTAAAATAACTAAAGTAATACAATTCTTAAAACAATTAACCATACTTAATATTTCCTTTTCTAAAAATATGAGCATTTAATTATTATGGAAAATGTAAAGAAAAAATTAATTAAATAACTAATTAAAACAAATAAAATATTTAAAATTACTATTTCACAGGACCTGTCGGACAAAATACAGCATAATCAGTTAATGAATAATTAATATGCGATTTTATTAAGGTAAAATAGTAATTAATAATTTAACCGACGATTTTAATAATTCAATGCATACACATAATGTATAGTTCTAATATTTTATAATTCGTTTTATTTTTGGCGAGTAATACCTGGCATACGGTTAATAGTATCTGAAAATCGAACTGGTTTTTAGGCACGTTTAAACAAAATTATGATACAAAACTACACTTGTAGTCACAAAATCCCATACCAAATATGACATATTCAAATCAGTGCATTTTTGAGTTTTGTTTACAGGCATCTGAAAGTACAGACGGACAGACGGTCAATACTTTGTTAAATTCGGTTCAAAATTTGATAGATGATTACAATAAAGATCTTAAATATGTGTACCGAGTCTAATTCTATTCATTTTCTAGTTATCGTTGATTCGAACAATCGGACGGACAGAATTCCTCTAAATAGATTTTGTTCAAAATTAGTTAGAAATCTACAGATTTAATGTAAAGGCGTTATACCAAATTTCTTCAATCTAGCTCAAAGTGTTTTTGACATATCTTAAACACAGACAGACAGATACTTTCCAAAAATATGTAAAACATGGAGATTTGTCCCGAGTTCGAATTTTTGACGATTACTGAATTTTCTCTGTATTACGTATACGAAAAAGTACAAATTGAATTTATTTGAAAAAATTCAAACAAATGTAAGAAACTCTAACGTATGAAATGTATTCAAAAGGTAAACATGCCATCAGTTTGTGTGTATATTACTTTATTAATTTTTATTATTTAATTAACTAATTCTTAACGTATTTGAAACTCAACCCAAGCGTTAAATCTAGTTTAGAAATCTCCTACAAAATATTCTCAAATATTCACAAAGTTCAGAGTGAAAAACTCGGTTTCAAAATTAAGTTTTAGACCTTTCGCTAAAATATAAGAAATGCCAACTTCAGTGCACAGAAAAGAAGAGTATACTTTCGCATTTTAATATAGTTAAAACATTTGATAATTCACTTAACTTTTCCTAGAATGTCAGCATTGGACATTCCACCTGCAGGTTTGTTTAAGTAAGAAAAGAATGTTTTTTCAGATTCTTAGAAGTTCCATAAATTGGATTTATATCCAACCAGAACTGAAATTCAATTATTAGGAAATGGAATATTGGCAAAAGAATCAATTTCGGGATTCTTAGACGAAGATGTCAATTATTGTAATCGAAATGCTTTCAGATTCGTAAAGAGAAAGTAGCTATAACGGAAATTATTGCTTTCCAATTAAAGAAACTGCTTTTTATTATTTTTGTACTAGCTCGAATAAAGTTCTAAGTTTCATTGGTAAAATCGTGTTAAATGTTTTTGTAAAAAGTTCGATAGTTGCTAAAGACTACGATTTGCAAAATGAATTCCTTCGTTAATTCATTGCTCTTTTGCTTCACATGATATATTATCTCTATAATGAAGAAAAATGAGCTAGTTTGTGTAAGAGTGTGTGCGTCTGTTGGGTCTCAAAAAATTAGCATGTTTGACGTAGAGCTTTCAAATTTAGCATAATTACTTTGTAAGATGGAAATGTGCGCATGGAAGAGAGTTTTCTTGAAATCTTAAATGGAGATTTATATTATTAAAAATTAATATTTGGTTTTTCCCAGCAATAACCTCCAAAAATATTACAAGACTACAATGATTATTTCATCTTAGAATTCAAACTATTTAATTTAAATTTTTGTCACACATTTTTTCCAATTTTTAATTAATTTTCAAAAATATTTTATTACGATACATTTTATTACAGAACTGAAAATCAAACAATTTTCAGTGTTACTACTAATGTTTTACCCTGGCTTTTATTCCCATTGTTGATGATCAAGATATGAATATGCGCTTTGTTTTTTCATGTTGAATAGGTTTCAGCATAAGGCACGTTTTTAATAAAATTTCTGAAATTATACAATACTTAGTAACAATTAGCCCTTTTATTCGTAAGACAATTTTTGTTTTAGTATCTCAGAATATCAGAGCAACCGGTTTCTTTTACAAAGATAAAAAAAAATTCCCCAAATATCTATAAAAACCTCATTGAAAGTTCGAGTTTTTAAGGATTTATTCTACAAAAAAGAACTTATCTTAGCATACAGCTATTATGCAAATATATGCTTGGACATATTTGCCAAGTCTTTTTTTATCATTATTAGAAATCTTTCTATCCCATAAATCTATCTGCACGAGAGTCTCTAGCAAACAAAGCCAGTAACACGGATATTCAATCAATCGGACATAACGGAAGAGCGAATAATTTCCCAATAAAATCTGTACTGGGCGTCTGCGGCAGTTCCGTTTCATGGGTGATTGGGGCTTTTCAACATTGATAGAGTTGAAAGCATGTATATATGAATGTATAAGCATGAAATGTGGCAATTATATCGTTGCGATTCGAGCGGTCTCTGGAATTTTGTAAAAAGGGCGTTTGTGGCCTATTCGTATAGAAAAAGTTAAGGTTGCATAATCTCAAAATTTTTGAAATTCTTTCAAGTAATATTTGATTGAATTAATTTTTTTGTGAACTAAAGGTAAATACAATGTTTTCATTATAAATATGTGCATTTTCTGCGAAAACTTCCTTCCAGTTAAATTACTAATTTTCTATGCTTTAAAACAAAGGTGCAATTATTTTCGACATTTTATTCATAAACATGTGACTAAAACAGCAGAATGGAATTATTTCAAAATTTTGAAGGATAAAAAAAATAGTGCAACTCGTATATGCTTTATATATCTATAATTTCATAATTCATAATATTTTAACCCAATCAAAAATGATTCGGTACTGCATTTTTATTCTAATAAAAATAAGATAACTTATGTTTACGATACATTAAAATGATAAATAAAAAAATGAATTTCATGAAATATTGAAAGTAAATAGTATTAAAGAATAAAGTAAAGTATACATTTTAGCACTTTTATGGAATTTCTCATACAATTTAAGTACAAGAATTTTCACTTTAATTTTTTCGAAGTAAACATTTCAGCTGCAGAAGTAATGTTTTCATTAGATAGTTTCGAAAGCATTAAAGGATTTTTAAAGTTTAATTAAAATTGTTTAAAAAATTTCTTGCAGTTTTAAATTGATCTTGGCATAGGAAAATATCAAATTTATGTTTCTTATGGGATGGTATTTTTCTGTGTTTAGTATATAAAGTATGTTAAAGACTAATACTATAAAAGTAAAATCGTAATATAACGTATCTTCGAAAATAAACTAGCATACCAGTAAGTTTCTGAAATATATGAATCTTTTATACGATACTTTGAAACGTTAAGATGTCTTCCCAGCATATTTTTGTATTAGTCTTAAATCTTTAAGAATCCTTTAAGAGTAAAAATAGGTTTCTTCATAAAAATATAATATATTTTTGTAGTATTAACAGAAGAAGATTTATAACTTATCTTCTTCAAAATAAATTCTTAAAACATATACTTTTCTCATACTATTTTTATGTGAATTTTAAACTCAAAGTACGATCAGTAATTTCATATATGTATGACTTTATTTTAAAGCCCCTTTCTTCTTATAAAATAACGAGAAATATTTGTGCAAAACTTTCATTGAAAAGAATATTATTTATTTAGTACTTGCTAAAAATTTGAAGTTTATTTTATAAAGGAAAAAAAGTTTTAATTTTTATTTATCCAGATTTAATATTATTAGGAATTATATATTTTATAAAATATTAATAATGTGCAAAATATTTTAGATATCTTCTCATAAGTAAATTGTTTTATAATATTTTTCTATTTGGTCCACATTTATATTATATTCCTTGCTCTTTATAATTACTTAACTGAAAATAATCTTCATATTATTAATTTTTACATATAATTTATTTGTCCAGTACTTTCAATGAATAATTTGTTATAATTTTGAGTTTCCATTACAACGAAAAAAAATTCTTTGCATTCTTTATTTAGTTCAGTCGAGAATTTTACTAAATTTATTTAAAAGAAGCCGCCTTTGGCTACCAGCCGGTTCGCCAGTATTACCGCTCGCTACAATTTTCAATTAAATATTTTAAGTAACTGGTCTCTTAATAGATTCTCAAACAAAACATTTTTAATCTTCAAATTTTGATAGTCATACCAAACTTATACTTGTTTAGATCGTTTCGTTCAATTTACTATATATATATTTTGCTAATTTGTTGTCATTTCCGGTAAAATTTCAACTTTAATTTAAAGTGGAAATTATGAAATTGCAATTAATATAAAGATATTTTTTAATAAAACCAAGCTTTTTATTTTATTTATCATCTTTATTGTTATTTATTTATCATTATTATTATTGAATATGAGTATTGCAAACAGAATGGCTCGGTATTTAAGTCTTATATGAACTACAAAATATTTTTCATAATTTATGTAATATCTCAAAGAATAATTCAACAAACATTTCTCAGATTCAGCATAAAATTCAGTTTTTAGTTTTACTTTCAAAAGGATTGAAATGAAATCAATAATAATATTTTGTTAAAGCCTATAAATATATTTCAAAAATTATGAAGTCTTAATTTAATGCAGTAAGGTATCATATTCTGAGAAATATTCTGGACACACCAAATTTTAAATAAATGAATGAATGTTTCTATTTTCCACGATCAACTAAGACTTATTTATGAAGTTTTGAATGTTAAAAATTTAGAAAAACTCAACATTTTCATAATCTTAGGCCAATGAATCTTGAGAAACCTGCTCGCTGATTGGCGTATTTTCTTTGAAACGATCGATGGAAAATCTAAAATTATTCTTTTTTTATTGAATAGTGATATTCAGATTTTCATAAATCAGTCAGTTTAAGTGACTGATTTAGTTGATTGGAAATTAACTCTTTTTAATTAAAATATTAGTCTTTCAAGAACATTTTGTTAATCGTGATTTCCACAGCAAAAGCTTTAAGTAAAATCAAAAATTCGTTATTTATTTGAGCATTTATTGAATCAAGTTACATAAAATATAATCATTTTCCATTTAGACCATTTTAGCAGAACTGTGTCTTACTAAAGGTTACTAATTGGCTGTGTGGCCCTGTTTTGAATGGATATCCTGTTCACATTAAACAAAACTTGCCTTAAAATAAAACTGATGTATTGGATTAATAATATAGAGAGTGCAAAAAATCATAAAATAATTTTTCTTGAATTTATTTTTTAGAAAAAATAATATTTCACATTTGTTTCCTTTCCTACAGACACGTACCGAAAATTATATTATTGCTGATTTCATTTCCAAAGAGATTTAATTTATTTTTATTCGGAGCTTTAATCAATGTGATGGAAACACTTTGAAAAAAGCTAATTTTTTCCCATGATGCGAAACGTGCTCGTGCAGCTTAAATTTTATTTTTATTTGGTACGAAAAAAATTGTTGAAAAATATAGTTAAAATATTTATTTAAAAATTCATTAAAAATACAAATTTAATTTTAAGGTTAAAACATTGGTATCATTTAAAAGATAAATTTTTGATCTTTAACTTCATGTAAAAATCTTTTTGTGCGGTAATATTGTCGGACGTTATAGCAGAAACACGCTCAAATTTCGCTTAATTTTTAAATAAATAAAATTCTAGTTAAAAATTCGAAAAATTAACCCCTAGGTGCACATTCGCGGCTTCCAAGGTATACACGTGCCAAATTCGGTAGCTGTAGGGTGAGTGGTCTGGCCTGTAGAGCGCCAACACACACACACACACACACTGAGCTTTATTATAAGTATAGATTTGAATGAAATCACTGTGGACTATTAGAAATCTGAATCAGTGCAGTCAGGCTTTACTGTATTTAAATTAACTGTTGTAGCAATCTATTAAATCATTAATTATTTGTCTGTTTGAAATAATAATGATTTTAACACTATGAAAGACTTGGGTGATAAAAAATACATGGTTTACAAACATTCAATAACAAGAAATTCCACAGCAAATTGCTTTTAAACTAAATCATAAAAATGCATTTTAGTTAATACTAGTTTCTTCTTATAAAGCCATGACAAGTTAATGATTTTATTTCTATGTTATTATCCTTTATTTAGGGTTATTATATTCAATTATTTTGTATTATTAGTATTCAATTTGTATAATTAGTATTCAATTATTTTGTATTATTTTGTATTAAAATTGTATTATTTTGTATTAAAATTGTATTATTTGTATTAAAATTGTAAAATTGTATTATTTTGTATTAAAATTGTAAAATTGTATTATTTTGTATTAAAATTGTAAAATTGTATTATTTTGTATTAAATTCTTGACCAATAATAAAATTTAAAGCATCAACACTGTATCATAGAGTTTGGGTGATAGTTCAGAGTTAATAATTGATTTTAACTTTAACTTTCTTCTTCCTCAAGCTGCAAGGAAATTGTTTAGAAATATTTTAAAATATTCAAATAGGAAGAAAATAGAGGAAGAAAGGAGTAAGAAAACTTAATACCTTCAATCGAAAGATTCCAATTACTTCCGTATGAAATATTTCATTTGTATAATAACGCAGTTTACATCCATAAAATGATGAATTCGTTAAAATTTATTTTTATATTGATATAGTTTGAATGAAAATTGGTATAAAAATCGATTTTTTTAATGAAATAATTTGAATGCATGTGGCTTATCCATTTACTGGCTTCCAATTTTGGCTACCTTTAAAAAAACTATTTGAGATTTCAGAACTGAATGTAATTTCTAATGAAACAGCAGCAACTTAAATAATACTAATTGAATTTCCTGAAAACAACATGCGAGTGAAATTAATGTTTCGTTTTACCAGATCGTCATTCAACTGCAAGCAAATATTTAATTTAACATAATGGTGGAAAGCGAGATCAGATCACATTTTTGCATGCTAGAATTCGAAATGAATTATATTTGTCATGTGCTTGTAATGTCGTAAAATATATACGCTATATCTTTATGGTTTAGAAAACAAGCTGAACTTTATGACAAGCAAATAGCATTTACAGGGAGTTATATTACGATATTTCATCGCGGAAAAAAACATGCAGGAGGAATACATTATTTGCTGTTGGACATTTATGTTCAACTTGCTGCATCGTATACAACATGCAAAGAGGGATTTCAGCGATTTAAAAGTCAATATTTTGGAAAAAGCAAAACATTGAGCAATGTGTAGGACAAGAACTATATAATTCAATTAAACCATCTATAGAAAATAATATCAGCAATATTTGATCAATTTGAAATAAGCAGTGAAAAAGAAATATCGGAAATATGGCTAAACGCATGCTAAAGATGTTTTTCAATACGATTATGCTTGCCTACATGTTTTCAAATCAGTGAAAGGAGCTTTAGAATCGTTCGACAGGATGTGTTGCTTCCCAAAACGTGTTCACCAGATGTTGCTCCTTCAGACTATTACTTATCTTTTTTCATGAAAAAGGATCTTTCTGGAGAGAAGTTAAATTTCGAAAAAGATGCCGTAAACTGACTTTATGGAAAGTGGATAGTATTCAAAAAACCAAAGTTTTTTCTTCGCGGAATTCATTTGTTGACCGGAAGATGGAAATGTGTTTTTTTTATATATTTTGAATAAATTCATTTTTAGTTTTTGCAACATACAAGCACCTTTTTTAACCCTTTAAAGGGCCATTTTTTCTAGTCATATTATGTTAAAATATTTTTAGGCTTGAAATTAGAATAAGAAAAGGGATTTATTTAGCTTATTAGATAAATTTAATTTGATTAATTAATTAATTTGGTTAATTAATAATTAAATAACAAATTAAGACACATCATTTTGTCTGAGATAAAGAACTGAAACATCTAAGTTTCTGACTTACTAAAAAAATTGTCAGAACTTAGGCCAATCTACATAATTTCATACAAAGATTGATAAATTTGGTGGGAAGCATACTTCCCACGACCCTAGAAAGGGTTAATTAAAAGAGAATCCTAGCATATTTATGCACCAAATATAGCTTTGCTTTAATTATTTAATTTTGTCATTTCGTATTATCATAAACTCAGAGTATCACTGCTGTTTTTAAAGGTATCAAATGTGAAATTGTTTCTTTCTTAGAAGATCAAGACTTCGAAATTCGTTTAGCTATCATTTTAAAGCTATATATAAATCAGATTTTAATTTTTTGTATTTTATGCAGGGATAAAAACATGGAAATAAATGTATTAGAAAAGTTAACATAAAAATAAACAATGATTCAAAAGATGATTGATACTTTAGAAAATATTCCTTTCAACAATACAATTTCAATTAATATTTTGTATACAGTGTTCAAGATTTAGAATGATATTTTCATAATCTGAAATGCTCATGTAACAGAATGAATAAAATTAAAAAGTAGACTATTTATTATTCCTGAGAATTAAAAAAGAATATACAGAATTATAATAGGAATTGTAAGCATAATAGACAACACAGATAAAAAATGTTTTTTACACAGTCAAAAGAAACAATAAAATTGCTTTGTTCATCATTTGTTGAGCGAAAGATAATTAGATTTTTTCATAAAATATAATTTTATTATGTAAAAATACAAAAGAGACAAAGGAAGAAAACAATGGACTGAAAAGTATTTCCTGAAATGAATTGAAAAACATTTCCTAAACCTATTCATTGTTTTAGTAGAAATGGGAAAATTAGATTTTGCCTAAATTCTTTGGATTTTTAATTAAAATGGTCATTGAGGCTTAGAAAGCAATTATGTTATGTTTTAATTATAGTTTTAGTGAACTAAAAAAATTAAAATGATTTACTTTTTATTCAAAATAATGGAAAGTAATTTCATTTTTTTCATACGTTTGTGACAGAAAAAGGATGAAGTCCTTTGAAAGAAAAGTAATTTTATCTGTGCAAAAATCTTTGATAGAAATATGACATGCTTATACTGTTGTGAAATCCATTCGCATTTTTCTGGAGGAAAACTTCATAGCCTTAGAACTTGCAATTGGATATTTAATGGAATGCGCAGTTTCTATATCAGTACGACAATGAAGTTAAGAAAATTGACTCCATTTTCATCGAAGATCCGCTCTTATTTAATTACCAGCTACTTTTTATTAATGACTACCTGGTTGTAGTAGCAGCCTTTCGTTGCAGAATATTCTTTGTATTTATTTAATGCTTTGCACTCGGGATGGGGCATCTCACACACCATTCAAGACGATGCATCATTTTGATGCTTTATTTATTTTTCAATTTTGATTGTTAAAAACATCTACAGGATGGTAAAACGATGTAGATTAATTTTTCAAAGAACTTCGACCTAAAATAATTATGTACACCGAGTGGCCAAATTATTATGAGCACCTTCTCAATCCAGTGTTGGACCACCTTTAGTCCGTAATACTTCTCGCATTCTTCTTAGCATAGATTCTGTGAGATGTTAGTAGGTGATAAAAGAAATTTGACCCCATATCCGATGAATGGCACTTTCCAGTTCCTTCATTTGATGGCACTGGATCCAGATGTCTAATGCCTCTTTCGATCTCATCGCACAAAGATCTGGAATCTGAGATCCACAAATTGGTGAGATTTGATCTTGGATTGAAATCTGGTGAATGTACGGATCAACGTAGGCAGGTAAAGTCAGCATCATGTTCTCTGAAACATCTGACGGTAATACCAGTTGTATGAGAAGGAGAATTGTCTTGCTGAAAGTATCCATCCCCGGCAGGGTACATTATAAACATAAAAAGATGTACTTGATCTGCGAGAACACTTAAATACCCTTGGGCATTCAGATGTTGTTCCACAGTAATCAAAGGACCCATGCTAAGCCAAGAAAACATCCCCCAAAGCATAATATTGCCTCCACCAGCTTGAAGTGTTGTGGTAATGCAGTTGGGGTCTATGCTTTCGTACTGTTTTCGCCATATCCGAACCCTGTCATCTGCATGATGTAATTGAAAATGCGATTCATCAGACCACATGCCCATTTTCCAGTCATCTACTGTCCAATCTTTATGCGCCTTTGCAAACTGGAGGTGTCTGCTCTTGTTCAGGGCTGTGAACACAGGCTATCTATCTGGTCGTCGGCTCTCATATCCTAGGTTTTCTGCTTGGTAGTGCACTCTCTGTACACATTAATAACTGCTGCTCTCGAATACTTCACAACAACAGCCGTTTTTCTGATACTGGTTCTGACGCTTCGAACGCCTACAATCATTCCGCGTTCAAACTCAGTTAAGTCACGCTTTTTTTCCATATCAATTGATGCAATTTATGGTACACTTGCCTTGCATTCCTTTTTTGTAACTATATCGTCCTCTAGCGACAATACAGTGAAGCAATACCTCATTTTGCATAAAACTGTCAGGTGGCCATAATAATTTGACCACTCAATGTATATTTATTTTTCAGAGAAATAAACTTTATAGGTGAATAATTTATACTGAATAGGTAATAATTTATAGATGAATAATTATGCATCGAATTCCTTTTAGGAGTGCAAAGGGTTAATTACTGTGTTTTTTATGATGCTCATGATTCCTGTAATATCAAACCGTAATGGTTTGTAAACATAATATAAACTATTCCTAAATCATATAACAACTGTTTGCAATTTTAATATAAAGTATCTTGTCATCTAAATGTAAACGAACCCAATTCGTAGCATAATTGCTAGTAAACGTAATATAAAGAATTCTAATAACATAACAAAGTCATTTGTAGGCTTAATGTAAATGATTCTATAATCATAACATAATTTCTTGTAAACATAATTTTAACTGTCCTCAAATCATAAAATAATTGCTTGTTAAATTATTACAATTAATACAATTTAAATTATTACAATATCATAGCATGGCTAACATACTGTAATGACTTAAGTTCTAATATAAACAATCCCAAAAAATAACTACATGTAAGGTTAATATGAAGCATCTTGACGTTTTAATGTAAACAATCTCAATGCCCTAATAATTGTCTGAGAGTCTAATATAAAGTATCCCAATATCATAATAAAGTAGCTTGTAAATTTAATTTAAACAATTCCATAATCATTCCATAATGGTTTGTAAGCTTAATTTAAACTATCTTAGTATCTTAACATAACTTTTAAGCTCAATATAAAATATCCCAACATCATAACACAATGATTTGTAAACTTAATATAAACTATTCCAAAATAATAACATAACTGCTTGTAAGCTTAATATAAATAATTTCGACATCTTAACATAAATTATCCCAATATCTTAAGATAATTGCTGGTAAGTTTAGTATAAATTATCCAAATATCATAACAAAGTGGCTTGGAAACTTAATGCAAAGGATTTTATAATCATATAACAATAACTTGTAAGCTTAATATAAACTGTCCCAATATCATAATATAACTTTTAAACTCAATATAAAGTATCCCAATATTATAGCACAATGATTTATAAGTTTAATATAAATTATCTCAAAATCATAACATAATTGCTTGTAAGTTTAATTTAAACTGTCCCAATATCATAACTTTTGAGCTCAATATATAGTGTCCCAGTATCATAACACAATGACTTGTAAGCTAATATAAACTAACCCAAATAATAATACAATGAATTGCAAGCTAATAAAAACTATCCAAAAAAATAACACAATGACTTGTAAGCTAATATAAACTATCCAAAATAATAACATAATTGCTTGTAAGTTTAATATAAATTATTTTGACATCTTAATGTAAATGTTCCCAATATCATAAGATAATTGCTGAGAAATATTATAACATAGTTGACTTATAAAATTACTATAATTATCCCACCATCATAATATAATGACTTAAAATCTTAATATAAAATATCCTAATATCCTATTTTCTCCCAAATCTTTAAAAACGTTCTGTTCAATAGTTGACGCTACATCTGTTTTCGACTAAGTAGGTGTGATAGGAAGACCCCATTGTTGTTTAACGAGGTTATACTGTCAAGTGGAATGCTGACAATCTTTCCTTTTATCGTCTGCGTGTCAGGGGCTACAAACTTCTGATCACTGTTCGATTTCGGTAGCACTTAAAGTGAAAGTGGACACTCATAAGTTTCGGATGAATGTTGAAAATGACGGAAGAATCACCACTTAAAAGTAGGTTGTCATGGAAACTCAGAACTTCGGTGAGTTTGAGACATGCAGTGGAAAAAAAATAGTGAACGTCCATCAGACAGCCATTTTTGATCTTGGAATTCTTTTTTCTTCATTTTTTTACCTTTTCCAAAGAGAAAAAATCTACTTTTAGCTGTCCTGGATGACGATAACGTTTTAAGGACTTTTTTCTATGTTCGTCTTCGTAGACTCAGGTTGTTTTCTTTCAAGGGATTCGTTTTTTAAAATGGAATTGTCAGAATCGATATAAAATAATGTCAGGTTCAAAATTCTGCAACTATATATTTATTTTTTTGCTTTATTCAAGTATTTATTTATCATCAAAATTAGAAATAAAACTCAAAAGTGGATTGCATACACGTCTGTTTGATATTCGTTTAGATACATATATATGAAGATATGATTACAATAAAATTTTAATGTTAGAATATGTTTAAAAATATATTTTACATCGGATTTTCTGATAGAAAAGAATATTTAAAAAAATTCTTTCTAACTTACTGCTGGGGTTTATCGTAAAATAAAAATAAAAGTAAAAATATATCTTGGAAATTTTTTTAAAAATTAATTTTTTTTTTCATTTAGCTTCAACAACGCTGGAAACTCATAATTAAATTTTTGATGAAAAAGTTGTAATATAATGAATTTTATCAAAAAAAATGAAATGTTATGTTGAAAATAATTTGTTTAATTAACTATTATTTTTACAATTCAGATAATTATTTTTAATTAAGTGAAATGTAATTAAAATAATTACTCATTCTTTAAGTATTATTTTTAAGAGATATTATATATAAATACCCATTTGCTGCATTTAAAATAAAAACTGCTTACTAATTTACAATAAAAAACATAATATAACATATTTAGGAATTTATTTATGAAAATAATATATATTTTTTTGTCGTTCTTAATAATTAAAGTTATTTTCTCTACTATTAATATAAAATCAATTATTTTCTAAAGGCTACAGGTAACTAATTTGAAATAGTATGTCTGAAAATTCAAAAGCAGTTTTATTTGCCTTAAATGATTTATTTCCTTAATTTTACAAATTCTTTATTTGTTTAGAATTTAATTCTACGTTTTCATTTAAACCAAACATATAATTCGAAAAATTCTCCAAAATAAATAGATTTCTTCATAAGGATACATAAAACAGAATTGAGATACACATTACAGGCGGAACTATAATATTAACCAAAGTAAAAGTACATAAATATGCATAAAAAATTGTAAAACTAGAATTTACATAAAATATATATAAAAAATTATGTATATTTTTAGCAGGATATTGTTTATCTGCTGGAAAAATCGTCTGCGAACTGAGTTATTCAATAAATTTAAGAAATGACGTCACAACAATCTGGAGAGAAATCGTTGGTTCAAAAAGTATCAGATATAGCACATAATTACTTCTACGTAACAGATGCCCATTTAAAAAATTTAAAATTTTTAAAAGATTTTAAATAAAAATAAATCGAAATTCTAATGTTTCCCAGCAGTAACATGAAAGCGAATGAATTATTCGCATACGAAAGCTATTTTTATTTTTCTCTGCTACAAGTTGATACCACAATCTGGTACCAGAAATTGTTTTCTCCATTTATAATAATATAAAAATAAAAAGTATTTTAAAGTGCATTTTACAAAAACTCTTCTTCTTGTTTCAGTAACTACACTTATAATCAAATTCGTTGGTACGCCATTAAATACGTATTAAAAAAATAAAAATTTAAAATGAAATAAAGATTAGGTCTAAAATATTATCATGTTGTGATGTTTTGAACTATAGATTATCACCTTATTTAAATGAATGAAGTACGACTAGCATATTAACCCTTTGCACCCGGAAAGATAACTGGAAGCATAATTATTCACTTAATACATGGATCTGTTTATTACACCAAAAAATGAATACATGCAACTGTTTTAAGTTGAGTTTCCCTGAAAAATGAATCTATATCTTTTTAACATTATGTAGGTATTTTTCAACAATTAAAATTAAATAAATGTATAAATAAAATATTAATTATGTACCGTCTTGAATGATGACTGAAAGAAGGCATTCGAGTGTAAAGGGTTAATATGAATAAAAGAATATGAATATATAATTTTATGAGAAATTCTTTGATATAGGATATATCATATCAGATTCATAAAAAATTTGGAAAGATTAAAAAAAAATTATGCGATTTACTTTGTGTATGAATGGATTCCGCTTTATTTCGTTTTTAAATAATAGCTTTTTAATATAGCTAATTTTTAATTATACAGAATAAATAAATGATTTGAAACATTTCAAACAAATGCAGTAAAGAGCAAATAGTACCAAATTCACAGAGGAATTCTTTAAACCAAAACAAGACTCAAAATATTGCTCTAAAAGAAGTGAGTCAAACTAATATTTGAAAATCCAGACTATTCCAGAGTTTTTAAAACTGAAAAGAGGGAGTTAGATTTTAAAAGAACGTAAAGTCTCAAGGTTTTTTTTTCTCCATAGAGGAACACTGCTACTGAACTTTGGCAAAGGACATAAAAAGCGGATAGTCAAAGTTCAAAGTAAATAGCCTCAGCTTAGTACGAAACTTTCTGTTGGAAGAAAATTTTCCAGAAGAAAATAGGAGTAGATTAAACTCAAAACTTTGAAGCCAGGTTAAAGTTTCTACGCAAACTATTTTTTAAAGAGGCGAAACGGTAATATCAATTCACGAAAATAAATAGTTCATGTTTCAAACTTTGTTGCAAAAACCAATGCGAATTGAAATTGTTTACATTTTGTTTTAACATGCATTTACAGAGTCATTATATGTTTGAAATTTATATTTATAAAATAAATATTATTTTCGAAAATTTTCATTGTTCAGATTATTTAAACACTAGCCAGTTCACCAATCTTAATGCACGTTAAAATTTTAATAATTAAATGTTTTATGTAACTCCTATTTTAATAGCTTCTTCATCAAAATATTTTAAAGCCACAAATTTTAATAGATATATAATTCATCCATAATATTATAAAGGCCTTCAACCATAACGTAATATGTATCTCTCTAATTTTCTTTTAGCTCCCGTAGAATTTATGTTTTAAATTAAAGTGGAAATGGTTAAATTGCAATTAATATAAGGAAATTTTTTACTGAAGAAACATTTTTTTTAAATATGACTACTGAAAACAGAGTCGCTGAGTATTTAAACTAAATCTTATGGGCACTAAATAATATCTTTCTTAATTTATGTAATATATCAAGAAGTTTTCTACAAAATTTTCTCAGATGCATCATGAACAGATCAATTAATTAACAATGTTTAGTTTTAAATGCATGAAACTCTAAAAAATAAACAGAATCGTTTAAAATAATCGGTCGAAAACGGGTTAAAACTTCAAAACGTCCGTATCCGATGTCAACAATCAGAACACAATGCGCATGCGTGAATTTTTCTACACCAATTGGGGTAACGCTATGCAGATTAGAAATTTTCAATTTCCAGATTGAGAGCAAAGACAAATCTGTGATTTTAACAGTTACTTTCTATGAATTAAAAAAAATCTAAATTGGGCATAAACTGAAAATTTTATGGGTGCTAATAACTATTAAATAATAATTGCCAAATTATTTGATCACAAATTGGTTTCTTAAAACGGCCATATGTGAATATATCTTTGTGAACCAGTTAATTTGTTGGTAAAATTGATTACATCGAATTTAAAATAAGTTTCGTGCACATAATCCGATTTTCCTGATCTTCTTAATGCAATATAGATAGGCGCCTTGTTACTTTACTAATTTTTCATCAGTTTTTTTTATTCTGAGTATGATCCTTTGTAATGGAAAATCCCACGACATCACAGATTCATTAAATACTGAAGTTTTTTAATACTTTATTTCAAAATGCATGATGTCTTTTCCAGTAATGTACTTTCGCTTTTTGATTCTTCATATAACCGACGATATTAAAACAAATAAAAAAAAACACAGTATATTTCTTTTTTAGTTTTTGAAAAGTGATAAACAGCCACATGGTTAAATACTTGACACAACTATGAAATCGGTTTAAATTTCATTGCAATAGTGGAAAGCATTGTTGAAAATCATGCAAAAAATATTTTTAAAAATTGGTAAAAATTCAGGTAAAAAAAAAATGCGCCAAAATTAATTTGGTATCAGTAAATTTTTTTTGAATTTTAGATGCATAAATTTGGTAATTAATCTTTGCTCTCAATCTTAAGTTTAGAAAATACTTTTACGATACCTCATTCTGATAATATGGCTTCCGCAATACACGGTACGTAAATTTACGATAGAACACAAACATAATGTTACGAAATTTCTGCCGGGGTTCTTCTGGATAGTGGAAGTGATATGGTGTGTAGAACGCTCAATCAGCAGTAGAAAATAAAACAGCAAGGTTTATTTACACGAAGACACACAGGACAGCACAAAAGCGACAACTATATACAGCACAGAAGACGATTATATTCACCCGAGACGTGTAGCATACAACATCAGCATACAACCAGAATCTACTGCAGACAGTAGCACACAGCTCAGTTCAGCACTAGCTTGACTCAGTTGCTTCCGACTACTCTGTCTTCGACTTCTCCGACTCGGACTTGGATTACTGACTTAACTTCTCTGGCAGCTGCAGCCCCTTTTATAGGTCTCAGGAGGCGGGGCGAGAAGCCACTCAGCCAATCAGGAATGTTCGAGGCGTATCTCGGTTCCTACTGGACGGATCGGGAAAATTCTCGAAGTTTCGGGTATAATCCATTTTGGCGCCAAAGTCGCCAAATTGGTCGCCAAGTCGCCAAATGGTCACCAAGTTTGTCGCCAAGCTCTGAGACCCCCGACACGACGCCCAGACTCTGTCCCATACAGATGACTGTAAAACATTCTTTCCAATGATGGAACCAACTATGCTGGGAAGCAGGATTACGGATTCGTAACAATAGTATGGTATTCTAATTACAGAAAGCTCTGATGTACTTGGACAAACAGCGTGAAATTTCCCATACACAGATTTGATAATCCTGACGTATTGACCTCTCTTAGCACACTTAGGGTCTGGAACAAAATATCTGCCTAAAACGAAAATTGAATAAACTGCTACATTTTCATGAAACAAAAAAGACTATCATGAAAATAAAAAAAAATAAAAAGAATTAAAATCAGCATGGTGTCATTGACCTTCGAGCTTCAAGAATCGATGACGGTGCTGTTTGGGTTAGAGAAGACTTAATGATATCCGGCATCGTGAAAGTTCCAAACGATCGCATTATCCGGCTTTTACAACAATTAGATTTCCATGTCTTCACTCTTCTGTAAGGGAGTGAATACGAGAGAAACGGTTCCTGGTTCGAAATCGGAAATAGCATTATGAAACGATTTGTTAAGTAGCTATTAAGAGACTGGCAGAAAGCTTTTGCAGCTACATTGAATTCAACGTTTAGATTAGCTAATTAATGGAGCTGTAAAATATTATTAGAAATGTTCTGGAAAAGGCTGGCCGTGTCACCAAAAGTACATTCTGTCAGAGGAAATCTGGCAGAAAAGAAATAAAAAAATAGGCTTCAAACTGAAAGTTTAATAGAGCGCAAAAATAGGCTGAACCGTCACCAGATAAGTAATCGTTGTGATTTGCCAAAGGAAAGTGGTGTTTATATCTTCCTAAATAGTTATCTTATAAAATTAGTCTTAGTGTCATCTTAAGACAAAAGAAATATCTTTTTAATAATAATAATTTCATTTCCATATAATGCTTCCTCATAATTTTAATAATATTTTTAATTCAATTTGATGCAAAATCTTCAATAGGTTTTTTTAAAATGCTCTGATGGATTTCAAACCCATCCATCAAAACATTCAATTGCTGGTTTTTACCAACCATTAACTATGTAGTAGGAGTATCTTTTCCATTTCTATTTTGTAATATATACGATTTTTAAGCTGCTGTAAATTTATTCAAAACTGAATTCAGGTTTTCAATTGTATCATGTATTCTTGTATGAAGTGTTCTTTTTTAAATTCATTTCATATTAATCGTTTAACAGCAAAAAAAGTCAATATTTTTGGCAAACAGACTGTTTGTTAAAGACGACTAGTTCTAATGAGACAAACAAAATTTTTGAAGTATCAGCTTTAATAAAGGACATTTATACTTGAAATTTTGCGAAAAGAACCGTAACCGTCAAAAATTCAAGCTTCATATTTCGACCAAACTTTATGTTTGAAACACCCAAGAATATGATAAAAACTACTTTTTGGAATTAAATCTGTGTGTATCTATTAATATGTATGGGAAAACGATAAATAATAATAATAAAAAAAGAAAAAATAGATTGATGAAAAATTTTTTGGCGACAAGCGTAGATCTGACCTGAAGATCTTTGCCAAATTTTTGGAAGAAATTTATTAATGAATAAACTTGTACCTATCCAGAGATACAAAATTTCGTACCAAGTTAACTTTTGACAAAAAAAAAAAAAAAAAAAAAAACCTCTGAAAGTTTGACTATGAAAAACAATTGCACACAAATATGGATTGATCTGTTAAAAGTTTAACTCTCTGTCTTACCATCTTTACATGAATATGATATCTCAAAATACAATGAAAGAAATAAATTAAACATGCAAATAAATCTATAGCCGCCATGCTTTAATATAAATTTAAAAAAATAGAATACTTGTAAATGAAAATATATGTAAATAAGCATTCAATATGTTTATTAAAATGAAAATAAAGATGAAATATAAATGTAAACTTTCCACTAAATAAAAAAAGTAATATTTAATTACATACCACCAGGCAACACAGAGAAAACTTCATAATTTAAGCATGTTTTATTTTTCATATTTATACAGAAATATTAACAGTACCATTTTTTTCAGTATGAATAAAATTTATCGTCAATAAAATGATTTTTTAATTGTTATCGTCTGTTATTTTAATATTTAAACTTTTTTAACTATGTATAAACTTTAAATAATAAACGCCAATATTTCTATGAAAACCAGACATAAAATTAAATTAAATATATGTCTGCGAACAAACATCTTTTATTTTAATTTTATAAAAGTGTTTTGAAAATAAAAATGAGACCGTGATTATTTTCAAATCGAATCCTCAAAAATATTTGACAAATCTGTGAAATAATATAAAATGCAATTTTTTTTATTTATAATATAACAAGTATTACAGAACTAAACTTTCAAAAGTCCCGCAATTTTTTAAATTTTTAAAAAATATAGTTTTGGTTATTATTTTTAAAAAATGCATACATTTTCTTTGAAGTAGTCATCTTTTATATTTCACTTTAATAGTATATAGATTTGGTTTTAATTCTGGAATATAATTTTCGTTGTTTTATCGCTTCTACGGAAAAGAAGAGCCAATTTAACTAATACTGCATGAAAAATTAGACGAAATTAATGCTACTTAGTGTAACTATTTCAGAATAGTAAAAGATTATAACAGGAAAAAAGTTTTCAGAATACATTTAAATTGAATTTTTCAAAACATACCAAAGTTCATTTGCAGCTGTTAAAAAAGTTAAGCTAATTTGCTTAACTAATTGTAAACTAATGAAATCTACTTAATAAAAGTCATGAATAGTGGAAGAACAAATATTTAAAAGAGATAATTAAAAAAAATATTTTCGAATTCCAAAAGAATTGTTGTGTTGATTTTTCAAAATAATACTTTCCTTTACTAAATCTATTTAATTAAAAAATAAAAAATAAAATACCACTAAATTGTTTTATAATTATTCCTTTAAAGAAGATAAGTATGCACAAATAATAATTTTGATTAGTGTTTCTGTGCATATTCGAGTTTAAATCATATAAAAGTTGCATAATTTAAACTTATGCCCGCAAACTGACAAATTAAAAATTTTAAATAAGTAATTATGTAATGGTAATTCTATAATAATATATTTTTGCAATTCGAAAATACAGATATTTGCCAGATTTCAAAATAAAATTTAATTCTTTGGTAGGCTAATATGTATTTATAATAATATATTTTATGCAATAATCATACATACAGTTAATTAAATGTATGCAATCATCATACATACAACTAATTCAATGTATGTATTTTATGCAATCATCATATATAAAACTAATTCAATGTATGTATTTTATGCAATCATCATACATACAACTAATTCAATGTATGTATTTTATGCAATCATCATACATACAATCAATTCAATGTATACATCATATTAAATCATCATACACTGTGAATATGTATCTTTGGCAATCATTAGTATCTATAAGCATCTAATTAAATACAAAAAAAGAGGAAAGTTAATATGACGATAATTAACTTTCACATACAAAAAAAAAAAAAAAAACACACAACAAAAAAGAACCATAAATATTTATTGTGAGAGATCATTTAATTCAGTAACCTAAAGTAAAACTTAGCAAAAATTATTTTATAATAAAACTAATTATCATCTTTGTTATTTCAGTGTGTTATTATAGAAAAGGAAATTTCTATGCTTTTAAATTGACAATGTATAATTCCACGCTCTTGCTCAGTAAACATTTTCATGAGCTGAAAATACAGACAAAATACTTATTATTATTTTTTTTACGATGAATTAAATTGAAAAATGACTTATCATTTCTTTTGCACATGGAAAATGAATGATACAGTATTTATTTAAGTGAATATAGTAAACATATACACCATCCAAATAAATTTACTTTCAATAAACAGCATTCATTTCAACGAGTTTTATTAAATTTCATTAAACTAAGAATTAATTACATTTGTTATGCAAAGAGATGTAAACTACATTATTTAAAATTTACAAAATTTCAAAAAAATCATTTCTCTAAAATTTTCTTTTATTATTTCAATTTTGAAATTTCACTTAAAAATGAAATATAATTCATGATGGTTGTTTAATTTTCCATGGAATAAGTAGAACATTAAAGAGATACGAAACCGGTTTCTAAATCTAATCCATCCAAAACCTTTTTGAAAAACGTTCTGGGCTATTTTAGCTCTCTAATAGAAATAACCTTTGTGGTGGTATGTAGATTATTATGATCTGTGCAGGAAGCAACAGGACGAATGTTGTAGGAAACATTTCTTTAACAATCACATTCACACACTAAACAATTACAAACACAAAGACAAGACATTCACGCGCGCGCTTCACAGTTCAGCGTCACATCTCCTTCTCATTACAATCGCAATGCATTATGGGATGACATATGGGATGGCCTAATCAGGTATCGCCATCTAGTATCCAAAAGAGAAGATAAGTGTAATGCAACTGATACACCTTTGAATATCTATATTTTAACACGTACTTTAGAATTCTGATAATCAGAATTCCTACCAAAGGGTTAATTCTGTATCAACTATACAAATCTGATATTAAGATTGATCAATTAATATAAATAACTGTAAGTTACTAAATGAATATATTACTTATTCATTAATTGAAATAACGAATATTATATTGAGAATTTTGGTTTGGTTTGTCTTGTTTTAGTTTTATGGTACCAGATTTGGTCATTCTGAGCCAAACATTTGTCATATGGAGAGATTATTATACGGCTATACCGAAATGGAACAAAATATGTATTATATTTTAATTTATGAGGTTTTTCTTAGAGAAATTTTACTCTACATTCGAATTTGAGAAAATAATATTTAAAGAGATTAAATAGCATTAAAACATACATAAATGCAACTATATATAAAAAAAACTTTGTAACTCTGTCCCCTCCCCCACACACACAAATGAAAAAGGACTGAAAAGCAAAATTCAAACGGTTTTATAAAGAAAATTGTTCAAACGTTAAGACGAATAAATAAATAAAAAAATTCATATTTTCTTTTAAAAAAATAAAAAAAGCGTAGTCACTAAATTTAAAGGGAGAAAAAAAACCAAACAAACGAACGCCCACAACCGCCGGAATTGCCTTTATAAGGTTGAAAAACAATATATTGACATTTAAAAATAAAATGCAATCGAAAAGTCATATTTCTATTTCAGTATTCAAAGCAAACTGATTTTGGCATAATATTCAAACACACAAACACATTTCACAGTTTTCTTTGAATAATCCAAAATAGAAACACATTTTTTTTAAAGCAAAGGAAATGCGAGCATCCTTCTAAAATAAGCATCGTTTTCCTAAAAAAAAATATCTCGAAGATTATTTTCTTCAACAAAATATGCTTAAATGATGAAAAGAGAAAATTCTAAAAAGCTCGAGACTGTAGCAGCTGACATTGAGAAGTGGGCTTAAAATAAGGTGAAATTACTTGTTCTTGAAGAAAATTCTAGAAAATAAAGAATTTGTGTTAAGGAAAGAAAATAACAGAAAAGCTTTGTTACATATTTTATTTGTAGAAAGCCTGTTAAAAATTTAAGGAAAAAAATGCGCTAGTGCTCATTTTTTTTTGTGGAGGAAGTGTTTTCTATGTTTTGCATAAGTGAACAAAAATCTGCGTCGTATTTTTTTAAAGTTTTTGTATTTTATGTAGTTTAGCAGTTGCAGATGGTTTTAAAAATCGTCTATGGATGTGTTGGTATGGATTCCTGAATTTGAAGGTTTTTTAGTTAAACAATTTGTAAATTTGATAGTTCTACTCTCAGAATTTTTTAATGAAATATTCTTAATTATTTAAGTAGTATTTACGTTACTTATTTAATAAACACGGAACTTTTCACTTGTTAATATAGGAACTTTTTTTTGTAAAATCATTCAATATTTAAATTATAAGATGCGGATCAGTTTAATTAGAAGACAGACTATTGTAAAAGATTTCTGCCTTTAAATATGATGACACATCATTAATAAAATTTATGTGTATGTAAATAATTACATATAAGCAATCAAAGTAAGAAATATTTTGAAAACGAAACTAAAAGAAAACGAAACGAAATAGTTTCGGAATCGCAACTAGAAATTATTTCTTATTCAAACTAAAACCAAAAATGGAACAGCAAAAACATCATAGTATTTAGAGACCGCAGTTGCAGCTACATCTAAAACACAAATGAATTGAGACAAAAGTAATAAAAATCAAGTTAATAGGAAATTCAAATTAAACCAAATAAAAAAGAATCCGGCCTGAAGATTTTTCAAGGGTTACCCTCAGGCAGTGATAAAAAAAGGGATTTTTTTCTGCGAAGGAATGCAGACTAAAAAGTAAAATAATGATTCCTCGTGACCCGAAAATCCCCTGAAATTAGGCCCAAGAGATATACCATTTTAACAGAAAGGAAAATACAAAACAATAAATTAGAAGAATACATCCACAAATAAGCAAAAATACAATAACAATAAAACAAAAATACCATATAATAACACTCAAACCAGTAATGGAAAAACAAAAAGGAAAGAACATACCAGACGCTGGCAAAGAAATTTTAAGAAATCGATTGCGATTCCCGCTTTTTTAACACCCCCAAGCTAAAGCATTTAAGGTAAAACTCAATAGATGGCGCTGGGACACTACAATTGTTTAACGGAACACCTTTGAGAACCTTGAGACGAGTTCTCCACAAAAAAAAAAAAAAAATACTAAGAATGAAATCAGCAGTAAAACCACACTATACAATAATGTAATCAGGATGTAGAGACTGTTCATGCACATCATTAGGACTTGCAGTACCCCATATGCGACAGTTCTGAGTATTAACTGCTACGCCTAGTGTAAAATGAGCCTTGTCCGCCCACAAAAGGTTCCAAGGCAATGAATTGTCAATGGTTGTTCTGGAAAAAAAAAGTCTAACAAATATATTTCGTTTTCTCCGGGTCTGCAGGATTCAGCTTGCACATGATGGATATGTATGGATACCACTTTACAATGGGTAGAAGAACTTTTCGTACTGTAGACCAAGGGAGAGACAAATCACATGTCACCGCTTGAGCACTTGATGAAGAACATTACGAATCAGACGCTCTTTCGACACGGCAAGAGCGAAACCTCCTGCAGTTTCATTTGAAATCCGTTTCCGTTCTCTTCTTTGTACCACACCCAACTCTCCAGTCTTTAAAAATCATCTTTTTCAAAACCTGCCTGGACATAGGCCCTTTTCGTAAGTCTTTCAAGCACCGATATTCTCGCAGTGCAACTGGCAAATTACTGCTGTTCTGATAAAACAACTTTATAAGTAAAGCTCTTCCTTTCTTCTCTAACGACATGGCGAAGAATTATTTTGTGGCAGTGAGTATTGGCTTTTTAAATTACTCTAAATTTGCATAACGGCCTTTATCGTAGATGAAAACCGCCATCTATCGGCCGAAATTTGAATTAAATTTTTTTATTTCAGATTTTTTTTTTCCCCATGATCCATACAACCTAAAAATAAAGTTTCTTCGACATCCTTCCACTAGAGTGGACACCACGTAGGTCTAAACAGGGTAACTTTAATTATAACCACCCTGTACATAACTATAAAATGTTTGGGCACCATTTAAGAACACGAATTTTCGCTCTTAGAGATGCAAATGAAAGATCGATTATTTACTCCTAAGTAAAGACAGAAAATGAGTTATGAAAATTAAATAAAATAAAACCGTTTTCCCATATAAGGAATAGAAAGAAAAACAAACTTTTATTTAGTTGTTTAAAAAAAAAGAACAATACTAGAATAAGTAAAAAAGTTCCGGGCATCTTCAAAAAAAGTCAGGGTTCGAATTTTAAACAGATGTATTTACAAGATATTTATGTATTGTAAGCGTTTAAACTATAAGTAGTAGGAACTTCTACATATTTCTGGATAGAAAAATATTTTAACATACGCAAAGATTTAAATTTTATATTGTTAATGAATTTATTCTTGAAGCATTCACGAATTATAAATATTTATAAAACGACTCGGTAATTTAGCAAAATATTATTGACACCGTGATATTTCAAAAAGAAAAAAAATTCATTCCTCTTCGACCAAAACTTACTAAATTTTTAAGTCCTTTATATTAAAGTATTGGACGATTTCATTTGCTATTTCAGGGAAGATATACAATTGAAGGAATCCTTTTCCTCTGGGAGGATTCATAACTCGGCCGACCGAGCCTTCATAACTAGGTCAGCTTTTGTAGCAGAAGAGTTGAAGTTTTTATGTTTAAAATGCTAATATTTCAAATATATTTTACTAAATATATACATTGGTATGGACATTTCGCGAAGTGGATGTAAGGTGAGAAACTTAACAAGTTCGATAATGGCGAATGCTCTTTATTTCCAAAGAAATCATGAAAATTATGGGCGCAAAACAAAGTCAAAGTTTATTCAAAGATAGCACTTGAAAAAACCAATACAAGTGCAAGAAGTAAATCGTTATTAACAATACAAAATCACAGATCTCTTTCTGGAGAGCAATATTCTTAAGACAGAATTCCCTCGACCAAGCTCTGGTATGTGCGCCTCCATTTTTATAGCTTCCGTATCAATCAAAGAATAATAAAAAAGAAGCTGTGAATCTCGAGTCTTATTAGAGGTATTACCAATACTTCTGCATATTCGAGAATCTTCCTTTTTGTCACAAAAAATCGTAGAAAGGCCCAGCGTCACTTACCTGTATTCATTCAGTGTCCTTTAGAATTATCTGTAGAGCTGTCTTCCTGATTATGCGACTAACCTGGCTGGGTAGCAATATTGCTGATTCATAGAGTAGAATTATTGAGATTTTACAATTCCTTCAGTAATATTGTTAATTGATTTAAATGATATGTAATATGTTGTATTTTCCCAATTGTTATGCATGAATTATCTCTAATGGCTTAGAAATTGCCAACCGAATCACGATTAGAATGAACACTTCAATCATGTGAAAGAGGATTTGATTTTATTCTTTTCCATGATAACCTCTACTTCTCTCTCCTCCTTCCCCCCCCCCCCCAAAAAAACCCTTCCTCCAAAAAAAAAAAAAAAGGATCCCCCCCCCCCCCCAAAAAAAAAACGGAAAGAAAAAAACATTCTAAATTTTCGAAAGAAGAAAAAAAAATGGCAAAAGCATTTCATTACTAAACAATTTCTCTTGTCCAATCTCACCTCTTAATGTAATAATCAAAATGAAAAGTAAGAGGTTTCCCTCTTTTCGTATTAAGTTTTAATGTGCATTAAAAAGAGTTTTTCACTTGTTTTATATTTAACGCACTACATAAACACACTGTTTTAATTTAGCCCTAGCTTCATCCTCACCTTTGGTAAATTATGGCCTTTTTTTTATATAAAGACTGCCTTTATTTATCCATCACATTTTCTATCTCATTAGGTGGCAGCCCTTATTCTCTCCAATGTTTTTCTAAAAATAGATGCCAGCTGCGGAGCTCTTTTTTATTTACCTGTTCGTTCCGTTTTTTTTCTAAATGTATAGAAAACAGGCTGTCACTAAGCATATCTCACCCGTTATAAGTTATTCTGAAGATACCTGTTTGATAACGTCTGTCTTCCTTTGTTCTTTTTTTTATATTTTAACGATGAAAGTTTAAGTGGATCATTTTAATTTCTTTCAAATCTTGAATACTTTCATTTATTTTCCAAATTTGTAAATTTTCATGTGGAAACCTTTTTATTGTCAAATTCCGATGGATTTTATGTAAAGGACGAGAATAAAGAACACAATGCAATTGTTACCAAAAGTTATGAACAAATATGAATACTTTTCAGCATACCCGCTGTGACGATTCATGGATTTGCCACAATTATATTCAATACACAAATACCAAATTTTGGAATATGTTTATTATTGAAGACCCAAGCCACTTGATTAATGTTACATATCTAAGTGTTTGTGTTTCTTAGTTATTGTAGACAACATTCTTGTGATCATACCGGATTTTATCAGAAATGAGCAATACATACAGCATTTCATAACAGTAGCTTTCTTCGGTTTTTACTTTCTCGTATATAAAGTATAGAAAAAGAATTGTAATCGTCAAAAAAAAAATGAGCTTAATATTTTGAGAAATTTCCAATTTTGAGGAACATCTTTGAGGTCGAAAAAACATTTTTTAAGAAAATGTTCGTACGTACGTCTGTCTGTGAGTGTGACAAAGATAACTAAAAAACGTTTTGAGATAGATGAATGAATTTGGTATACAGTATTTATATCAAATTTCAATCATATTTCGTTAAGATTTTGTCTGTACGGTTATTTGAATGTAAGTTAACACAATAATTACAAAATGAATAGGGCTAGATAGATAAAATTTGGTATACAGATTTAACATCCATAATTTAAACAACCACCAAGAAATCTATTTACGCACCTCTTTTTGAACCAAATCCAAGAAGAGGATGATTGTCTGTCGATCTGTAATTCCAGAAACATAGAAACGCGATAACTCAACATAGCAATGATTTAATGTATCAAATTTAAGACTGGATTTTGTGATTACAATTGTAGTTTTGCGTCAAATTTTTATTTGAATCGGTTGAAAAGAACGCGTCTCAAACCCAGATTCGATTTTCGGTTATTATTAACTGCATGCCAGGGATTAATCGCCAAAACACTCGCCAACATTAACATGATGGATTCAATAAAAATCGTATTTCATCCCAAGAAGACAGACGTCTTGTAAATTTACTCTATCTAAACTTTGAAAGAAATTTACTGTTTACTGCAAAAACCACATTGGATATTTCATCTCTTTAAAGCATTGTCTTTTGAATTTATTTGTTCACTGACACATGCAGAAAGCACGAATAACAGACTAATAGACGGATATATATAAGTTCGAAATATGCTTTTCATATTCCGAAATGTCTGAAACTTGGAGATATATCAATATCTCGAGGTCGAGTACAGAGCTTTAACATTTGTTGTTGTTGTTTCTAATAGCACTTGTCATTGACAAGCCAACTGAAAAAGTCATCGATTTTAAGTCAATAGAGCGTCTCTTGTTTTAGTAGTTCCAACTAGGGCCAAGAGTACGTCTTAGCTACTCACGCATCACATTCGCTTGCACAGCCAATCTTTACATGCGGGCACATTCACACTCCTTACAGATAGAACATATGCCAGCACGCCGACGTTTTAGCATTTAAATCGCATATACGGATTTAATTTGGAACTAAATCAAGCAAAAGACTGATCATCTATAGCTGTAAACTTTCGCATATCTGTAAACACAATAATTCACGAACTAAAATATTTAAATCGATGAAAATCTTAAGGAGATTTTGTGATTACAAGTTTAAATTCCTCTCAAATTATGATTTCAATCGGTTAAAAAAATAAACTTTTACATTACATATACGCACGATATATTCAGTAAAAATGCTGAATGCGCATCGAAGGTCTATACCCTAATACCAGGTACCATAACTGCTGTTCCCTAATACCAGACAAGGCATTTGCGGCCTTCCAAATTTTGAGAAAGTGGATAGGGAATATTTATTACAGAATATGCAAGAATGCTTTGAGGAGACCACTTCCACTAGTTTCGTCTCTAATTATGTATGATGTCTTTGTGTGTATCGGTGCTACAACAGTCTATAAAATCTAGTTTACAAATTAGGCACATATATACTTACGAGGTTGAGAAAATACAGTTCGGAGCGATTTTTAAAAATTCAAAATTAGAATTTTAATGAATTAAAAATTAACTGAAATTTCGACATTCATAACGTCCAAAAATAGTATAGCACAAATTTAATTTTCAGACGATTTAAAAATTAAAAAAAAATCTTTTTAATGACATCATCTTTATTGATATGCAATCATTTTCTTAATTCTAACCATTTTTTTTAAATATTTTTTTACAATTTTTAACAAAACAATTTATTATTGAAAGGAAATGGAAACTGTTTTGATTGTTTCATTAAATATTTAATAACATAATTCTCTTATGTTGAAAGCGAATGTAGAATGATTTAGTTAATTAAGCGATCAATTTACATGAGAAATCAGAAAATAGAATTGTATTACTACAAAAGATAATGAGTAATTGTGAATAGATAATAACCAGACACGTAATGGCTTTTAATAGCGTTATAATATCACAATATCCTATTTTATTAAGGGAAAGCATCTCTTGTTGAGAAAATCAGGATCCTCACGCTATGTAAGGTATTTTATTTAAACAAAACACAACTAATGTTAATGATGTGTAAGGTAGTGGCCAAGAACAGATTATTAATTTAAAATACAAGGTGGTTATAATTAAAGTTCCACTTTGAAATGGTCATAAAAGGGAAACTACTGGATCAAATATTATCAAACTTGGCAATAATTTAAAGAAGATCAAGGGAATTTCTATTTTACCAAAAAAGTTCAAAAACTCACTAAACGAATAAAAGAATAAGTGGCTCAATGATAACTTGGGGATAGATACTGTTACGTAATTTTCTGCCGGGGTTCGTTTGGATAGTGGAAGTGATATGGTGTGTAGAACGCTCAATCAACAGGCAGAAGTAGAATAAAAACAACGACGTTTATTTACACGAAGACACACAGGACAGCACAAAAACGACAACTATATACAGCACAGAAGACTATTATCTTCAACCGAGACGTGTAGCATACAACCACAATCTACTGCAGACAGTAGCGCACAGCTCAGTTCAGCACTACCTTGACTCCGTCGCTTCCGACTACTCTGTCTTCGACTTCTCCGACTCGGACTCCTACTGACTGACCTCGTCCGTCTGGCAGCTGCAGCCCCTTTTATAGGTCTCAGGAGGCGGGGCTAGAAGCGTCTCAACCAATCAGGAACGTTCGAGGCGTATCTCGGTTCCTACTGGACGGATCGGGAAAATTCTCAAAGTTTCGGGTATTATCTATTTTGGCACCAAAGTCGCCAAATTCGTCGCCAAGTCGCCAAATGGTCGCCAAGTTTGTCGCCAAGCACTGGGACCTCTGACGCGCCACCTGAACTCCGTTCCATTCAGATAACTGTAAAACTTTCTTTCTGTTGATGGCACAAACTATCTGGGAAGCAGAATTGCAGGTTTGTAACAATACTTTGTAACACGTTTCAGAAACGATTAACCACATTTTAAACCGTCGTGTAAGGGGGCCAGTTGCACGTTAAATCCGTCCTGACCAAACGTCCTCCCGCTGGTGTGGTGTGGTGCGGAGAGGGGGGTGCGAGCTCAGGTGTCGTCCTCGTCATCTGACTGCGGTTCAAAATTACGAGGTCCGTCCCAAAATAGCCCAAGTGTTGCTTCAAACGGGACGTTAATATAACTAAACTAAAATATGTCCTATTTTGCTTAACAAAATTGCATACAGCGCTATTTCACATCTGGTGGTGAGTTTTTGAACTTTTTTTTGATGTAAAAGCAATTCTCATGACCTTTTCTAAACTATTACCAAGAGTGATAACATTTGGTCCAGTAATTTCCCTTTTATGACCATTTCAAACTGGAACTTTAATTATAACCACACCGAATATTAAGAAAAAGCAAACACTTATAATAGATATTACCTTCTCTTTTAAACTTTGTTCTTTAAGAAATTATCGAAACTAAAGGAAGAACTTGTGACATATGCCCTTTTTTGGTTTTTAATACCCATAATTTTTTTATTTGATTCCTATTTAAAGCAACAATAAATAATCTATTTTAATTTAGCATCCATCAGCCTCTTTTTAGTCTTTTGAAAATTACGCATCTTTTTATAAGTTTTTTTTAATTTACTTATACTTCAAATTTTCAATGGCATTAATTACTAGCACTTTTTCCTTCCACTTATTTCTAAAAATAGATAGTGTTGTCGAAGTTTGTTAATTTTCCCCCTTCATACTGCATATTTATAGTAAGTAGGAGGTCGAAAAGCTCATCGATTCAACCAAGTCATTTTGAAGATAAATCTTTTGATAATGCAGACATGCTTCTTGGCGATTTTGGCAAACTTTAGTGTGCCAATGCGCCAACTTAAATTTTGTGTACTTTCAATGAAATTTGAGTAATCCAAACTTTTCTTTATTTTCAATTTTACTTTCAGAAATTAGGATTTTTTTTTTCATTTGGGGTTTATTCAAAAGTAAAATGCTTATATTTAGAATGGGTAACAAGCAAAATATTAATTTATGTAAGACTTTTAAAATTAATTTTACAAAATGGTAATTAGTGAAGTAATTTCTAGTGGTTCTAGGAAAACTTTATTCTTATTAATAGAAGAAATTAAAATTCCTTATTAGACGAAATGAATAAACTAAAAACTAGAAACTTTGAATTAAAAAAAAATCCTTATTAGGCGACGATTCGTGTGTTGGTGCTTAACAAGTATTCCCTTCAATTTAGAGCTGCCAAATTTGGCACAAATATTCATTAGTAGAAGCGAATGGGCATCCGATATTATTTTTTAAAATTTTAGTTAAGAAAAATTTATTAAAATTTTACTCTCTACACTTTCCGAAAATATATTTGCATAAAAATAATTTTAAAGC
This sequence comes from Argiope aurantia, assembly GCA_026543865.1. NCBI lineage: Eukaryota > Metazoa > Arthropoda > Arachnida > Araneae > Araneidae > Argiope > Argiope aurantia. The sequence continues at coordinate 63,934 of JAPMOR010084284.1, read as the reverse complement.
TATTTTGAAATTCTAAAAACTATCATTTTACGAATATTACCATTTCTAAATTTTTACATTGCATTTAAAAATATGTTTCGCTAAAATTTCATTAATACTTGTTTTTGTAGAAATGAAATTAATTCAAATTTGTTTTATCAAATATTAAGATATATGATTTTCTTCTGTCTTTGGTATCTAAAGTGAAAAAAAAAATCTGATCTGCTCAGTTTATATTTGAAATAGGGAGATTAAGCTATTAATATTGCGAAGGACAAAAGCAATTAAATGATTGATTATCCGAATAATTCCTGATAATCAGTCTTTTAATTATATTATGAATGGGACTTGAATATTATTAAGATATGAAGAATGCTTATGCCCCCAACAAACATAACAGGCTTAGTTTAGTTTAGTTGAGTTATATTAACATCATGTTTTTAGCAATAGGGATATTTTGGGACAGACCTCATATTTTTGAGCAGCGGTAACGAGGGCGACACTTGAGCTGGCAACCCCGCCTCTTCAAACTTCCACGCCACAGCTGTGGGAGGACGTTTGGCTCCTACGAATTTAACTTGCACCAGATCCGCTAACACAACGATTCTTTTGGGGAATCGGGTCTCGAACCTGAAGCCGTTCGGTTCCACAGCCGAGGTCTAACCACCAGACCACCGCGGCCCAAAAACATAACGAGCATAAGGATGAAGCGTTTCCGTATGAAATCAAAATTGTCGAAATCGGTGGATTAGATAACTCATTAGTAATTGGGATTAACTAGCTTTATTAACGTGTTTCCCAGAGATATAATACATTGGAGAAATTCTAAATCATTGAAAAATTTATTGGAAAATTTATTAAAATTAGATGAGCAAACAGCGAGTCTCTGAAGACCGGTATTATATTTTCAAAACCCTAACTTTTTCAGTAAAAAACGAGCATTCAAAAATATTTCTACATATAAATGATTAAATCAAAAAATAAATTGATCCAAAAGTTCAGCGATTATGTATTATACAGGTATTAAAAGTAAACACGGGAATGGCAAAGATTTGATGAAAATAAAGTTGCAAAGGTTGTCCCAAAATTAACTTAAGATTTGAATTTGACATCATTCGTATATTAAAGCGTTGTCAACCCTATTTAAAAAATATGTGACAGCTGATAATTTAGGTTGAGTAAAAATGGAGCGTGACACGATAGAGCAATGCGTTAACGCAAAATTTGAATTAAAAGTTAACAATGTTTTTTCTCTTTAAAATTATTATATTTTTATTGAATTGTAAAATACACAGAATAGGGTTATATATGGAATAACACAAGGACATATGATTTCGACGTTTTTTTTTGTTTTTTTTTGCACATACGCACTCGTTTGTCAAAATTTTCCGCAAGTATTTGTATAAATGGGGCTGAATTTCTTTGACGCAGCGTTGAATTTCCTCCAATGCGCTGATCCGTGGGATTGTTGGCATAAATCTCTAAATTCAAATAACACCATAAAAAGAAATCGAATGGTGTTAAACCACACGATTTAGAAGGCCAATTCATAAATTTTTGAACTGTCATCGTCAGACTTTCATTTTTGAAATATTGTTCAAAAATAAAAAAAACCGTCGTTCTATTGTGTAACGCTCCATTTTTACCAATCCTAAACTGTCAGCTATCAAATGTTTTGTAATACGATTTCCAACACAATTGGTGACAAATTCAAATTTTGGGTTAATTTTGGTACACCCTTTACATTTATAAAATTTGGTTTTTACCTAATTTTATATAAATATTAGAATCTTCTTATAAAGCAATCCCTTCTCACATCTAATATTTCACCATTAAGTCCTCAACATCAACGAGAGAAACTTGACTCTTTTCCTACTGTACCCTAAGTTTAAATGTCAATCAAGAAAAGTTTTTTCACTTATGCTATATATAGTGAACAACATTAACATACCGATCTAATTTAACGCCAGCACCTTCTTCATTTTCTAGAAATTATCGCCAAGCATCTTTTTATAAAAGGTGTCTTTATTTATCCATCATATTTTCTATCTCATTAGGTGGCAGTGCTTTTTCCTTCGATGCTTTTCTAAAAATAGATGCCAGCATCGAAGCCCTTTTATTCATTTTCTTTCTCAAGGTGCGTGGAAAATAAGTTTGTCGCTAAGTGCATCCCATTCTGCAAAGTCATTTTGAAGATGCCCGTTTGATAACGTCTGTCTTTTCAAGGTCTTTTTTTGTTTTGAAGATGGAAGGTTAAGTGTGTCGGATGAAGTTCTTTATGATAGTTTACCTTCGCATTGCCTCATCAAATTTGCATGATTCAATATTTTATTAGTTGTTGGTGGCTGACTTCCGCTACTTAATTTTTCTTTAGTGGAAAGGGATTTTCTTTACTGCAATATTTACTTTTGCATCCGATTATGTAGAAAATATAACCTGCATAAATTCCGCTCTTAACTAAACTTGAATGCTTAATCGACTAAATAAGTTTGAACTTATCACCCAAAAATGAAAATTAGAAGTTATATATAGAATAGTCGTTGGCTTTCGCTTCCTTGGTGAGAAAAATAATGGCGTTAGGCATCTTACCTCTACTCTTAACGACGGAATATACCTACTACGGGGAATGGGATAGGTGAGTGTATCTTTTCTGGAGATGGCAATTAGCACTTAGTCATTAGAAGGCTATTATCGATTCGGAAGGACAAAATAATACATGTATATGTGGGGAAATAAGCACAATCCAGCGCTACATAATAGAATGTGTCGAATGGGAAATTAGAGGAAGACCCGTTATGGATAGCAGTTTTAATAAAATATTACAATGCCCTGGAAATTAAAAAAAATATTAAAAGAAATAATGAAAAAGATTTCTTGACTTTTACCAACAGTTTCAAGATTCTTTGAACTTTTGTTGGCCGTTGTTTTCTGATGTAAAATCTCGGATAGTTAATGAACAAAACAACCAGTCACAATAATTCTTGTTTATACGACTTAGTTCCGTGGTAACAGGGCGACTGGATGTAATTAAAAAAATAAAGAGGGCTATTGTGGTGATAATAGTCTTTGAGCTTCCCTAGGATGCGGAGGTAACTTTTTGGTGGTTGCGGTTATGAGGTGTGGAATACACAATCCCCTAGAACTTGTGATCTCTAGAAATATGACGATGAATAACTTCCGATCAGGTGATTGGTTCTCGTTTTACTGGAAGCATAGCAATGTTGTCGGTTCAAATTACACACACACCAAAGAGAGGACGCACTTGCTGTAGGAAAAGTACCGTGGCCGATAATGGCCATTAATATTCAAATTTATTCCCCGTCTTTATCATAATGATCATTCAGAATACTCCGCTCGCTTTGGTCTGTTGGGTTAACAATTGCACGATAACTAGGTGTGGATAAGAAGTTTTCGGATAAATAAGTAGATTCTTGTTTTATTTGATCTTATCTGATCTATGATAATCATGTGGGGTTGAGTTACACCTACTTCGAGGATGGAATATATGTCTCGTTAGAAATATTGGACCATGGCTTCTGCTTTTAGACTTTTATAATTCCATATTACAGTTTCCTTATTGATATCATGACAACGATCATTCAATTACCTAAGATTCTAGATAGAGCTAGGGCAATTCATTTTAAATCTAGTATTAATATGTTTTGTAGAAAAAAAATAGAAAGAGCTTGAAATCTTTAATCTAAATTTTTAGACTGCGGTGAATTTGCTAATAGATAAGTAAGCCATAATTTTTTGGCATATTGTGCATACCTACACGGCAATCCAAATTCTCACTAATTTCTATTTCAAATAAATAATATTAAAAATATGAAGCTGAAAAATTATCTACAAGTTATCTATCTACCGAACACTAACAAAACCAATACCACGATATCTTTTTCCATCGATTTCGTCACTTCTTCGTAGAGAAAAAAAATCTATCCGAACTGTTTGAATTCATCTGATATAAAAAGCAAATTCCCGTATGTATTATACATGTTCTTCAGATACAATGTTTTTTCAGGCCTAGTTTTACAAGTACAATTTTTTCTTTGAATTTATTTAGAAAACAGCTGTGGAATCTGGTTTCCTTTGAAAGGGAAGATCAATGAAGAATTCGAGAGAGAGATGTATGTTAAACGAAAGAAAATATTTGAAAATCTACAACTTTTCCATGTAAACTAGCGGGACTGTCATTTTAATTATGAATGTAAGGTATTCTACTAGGCTGAAAGCATGGATTTGGATGTAAATTCACACTTTTTTTGCAGTTTAAAAAAATAGGTACTTTTATGTTTCCAGTGATATCTTTATTTTTCTCTACGTCAATTGGAGCCGCGGTGGCCTGGTGGTACGGTCTCGGCTTTGGAACCGGAGGGTTTCAGGTTCGAGACCCGTTTCCACCGAAGAACCCTCGTGTAAGGAGGTCAGTTGCACGTTAAATCCGTCCTGACCAAACGTCCTCCCGCTGGTGTGGTGTGGTGTGGTGTGGAGAGGGGGTGCCAGCTCAGGTGTCGTCCTCGTCATCTGATCGCGGTTCAAAATGACGAGGTCCGTCCCAAAATAGCCCAAGTGTTGCTTTAAACGGGACGTTAATATAACTAAACCAAACCAAACCAACTCTACGTCAATTAGAAGCTATGTTATAGCAAATTTTTGATACGTATTTGATGATTTACAAGCATTTATAAATTTTAAACTAATGTGCGAGTATTGCCATATCTCAAGAAATACTAATGAAATAATAAATCCTAATGAAATATATAATTAGTGCTTGTTATGTTATACAGGATGTAATGAACTATGTATTTGATGTTGAATGCTCTAGAAATGGATTTATGATTGTTTAATGTAAATATTGCTGAGAAAAATTTCATAGATAATCTCATATATTACACACAAAAACTTTATTTTTGGATATATTTCTTAGGTAATAGAAAATTAATCTCTAAGATACGCTACACATGTGATGTTACACAGAAAAATGAAAAATTGTAAAAATGTGTTTCTTTAGAACGAACCTAGTTTTCATAAATAAATGCTAAAATTTACATCAAAACATGCTTTTTCTTCGAAAGCTACATATGTATTAAAATAATTTTACTGTTATTCATCCTTTTATCCTTATATTAATAAAAAAGATAATATAAACATTTTTTTTGCAAAATCCCCTCTAAACGTAATCGGATACCGTAATGCTAATTTTGACTCCATCAATCGAACCTTTTTATCTAATTAACTAATTAAATGCTTCTTTACTTGTTGGGACATTTTTAAACATGATTTCTTTTTTAAGTTACATTTTATTCAAATTAGGCAATTATTTCTTTTTATTCTACCATATTTTAAATATATCAATAATTTCATGATCATAGCAAATATTTTAACAGTATTTTACTTGTATTTGAATACATGTGAGGTGCAGTTTAGCCAAATATGTTGTTTGCCTCAGTAAGTCCAAAATCGATCAATCAATCTAATATCAATGTGGATTTTTGATCTGATTTTTACTAGAACACAAATTCTGACAGCAATTCTCATTTTTTTTTTCTAAATATATTTTGCTTAAAATGCTAATTTCAACTATAACACATATTTTGGTTATAATTCTAAATTACACAATAATAAAATTGCAAAGCTGAAATCGTGTTTGATCTAACAAAATTGCTCTAATATTCTGAGAAATAACTGTATCCCAGAGGCTCAGGGAATCAATCAACCAATCCCAGAAATCCAGCGAGAGAGAGAGAGAGAGAGAGAATGAACATTAAAAGGAATAGCAGAATCCTAATACGACATCAACTTATCTTGCGGCATCCGATTTAATTTCGACATCCGATGCCAGAAGTAGAGTTTCTACTCAACTTACATATCTGGACCAAGCGCTTAATCACGAGGGAGAAATACGCGACCTCCAGGAATTCGAACCTATCCTATTAACTGACCTGTTCACTGATTATTCAGTAGAACTTTATCTCAGGTATTTTCAATTGGATTGACATGCATTAATTTAATCCTGTACATTTTTTTTACTCATACATTTTTAGAATTGCAATAAATTATAATCTCTAAACTTGTATATATGTTAATCTTTATTTTTGGAAAATATTTATTATATATATAAAATTTTGTTTCACATAGAAGAACAATATTTATATATGAAATATTTTCTTTAAAATATTTGAACTAAATATGAAAAATGAATTAATTCCATTTATTCATTTTTCAATAGTTAAATTATCCTTAACACAAAATATAAATGGATGATGCATTCGATTTATTAACTGAAAACAAAATTTGTAATAAGGATGTTGCTATTTAATTGAAATAGTTAAATCCGTATTTGTAACATTTGAGGCCGCAATGGATTTTTTAACTCAAAGCATAATGACGATACATTATTTCTTAATAGTTCCATTGTTTTTTTAATGAATCTGTAGTGTTATTTCCTATCACAGTTGGTTGAATCATAAGGAAGATAGTCTTACAGATATTTCTTATGGATACTGAGTAGATACCGGACCACTGATCCACAGTCTTGGAGACAAATTTGGAGACCAACAGACGACTTAAGAAGGATTTTGATGACTTTGAAGATAAAATGGTAGAATCCAGAATTAGCCGAAACTTTAGCGATAAGACCATTGGGACACAAATTAATACGGATCCTTCCAGAAGTTTCTTTCCCTACTAGGGAAACTATAAAAATCTGAAAGATCGTGCTGGAATCAATCAGTTGAGTTGAGCTGAAGCGATCTGTTGAGTCAAGTATAAAGAGTGTTGTAGTCAAGTACTGAAGCAGCACGGAATTATGAGTTGCATAGCCACTCAATGTTTAGTCGAGCATTGCGCATTAGTAAGTCGGTAGTCGTGTATAGTTCAAGAAAGGGGAAAGTTGCGAATAGCAGAAGTTTGAGGAACATGAATAGTTACATGAATTCTCTATTACTGCAGAGTTCTTTTTCTCGCTTTATGTTTTTATGGTTGTTTACAACTGATTTACTGTTTCTGTGCTACTGTTCATTACAAGTGCTGAGCTTGTGTACACTGGGATTTGTTTTTAATGTATGTGTCTTCGTGTTGAGTAAACGTCTTTATTTGTTATTGAGCATGTTAAACCGTTTCATCGTTCATCCACGACTGCACCCGATTGTTCGAATTTGGCTTGGAATTTTCCGTAACAATATTATATATATATATATATATATATATATATATATATATATATATATACAGAGAGAGAGTGAGAGGATTTTGATATTGATTTTCGAAGGAAAATTGTGCCATGTTCATGTAGCAATAGAGAAATCGTAAAACAGAAAATTGAAATTTAATGATGAAAATGTAACGATGCAACCTACTCTTTTTCTGAATAAGATAAACAGTGATTATAGGTCTTGTCTCTAACCTATGATATGTACTGACTATATTTCTGTATAATTTACAATCGTTTTCTTTTATATTTCTCTTCATTATTTATTTAAACTGTTTTATTATAAATATTTTTAAAATTTATGGAAAAATTATTGATATATCAAAGTTTTCTGAACATACGATAATCAACTTTTAATAAATTAAAATATATATATATATATATCTAATTTTGCAATCTGACCGCATTTTGAGAATATTTCTGTGACCAGTTTTTCTCCATTTTCAAAACGACTAATGATTCGGGACTTAATGATGGCTTCTTTATGATGTCAAATGTGCTTAGATTATTGATGAGGGACGCTATTAATAAGTTGTATTATGAGATCAATTTCCGTTTGATAGCCCACTCATAAATTCAAGATGTTTTAACAAGGAGTGTTACTTTTTTATGGTTATAATTACAGTCTTTTCAACGTGAAAGCATTTCAGATGTGAGAATGAGACTTTGCCTGATAAGTAAGCAGGTTCTCACTTTTCTAGAATAAACAATAATCATAGGTTTCAATGGCAACATTTCCTTCCCCTGGAAATAATATCTTCAGCAGATGACCAATGTTATCTGTTTTGTTAATAATCCCAGTACCTTTGTTATTATCGTGAGGACTTAATCATTGAGAACCCGGATAAAGTAAGGTTAAATTAAGGTCTAAATAAGGTTAAATTCATGGTTGCGATTACAGCTTTACCAATCTATTATCTGGGCGGCTGAGACTCAAAAGGAATCTTTATATATTATTTCATGCAAACATTACTTTAGTTCAAAGAAAATATTACTATATATATTTAAAAGATAGCATTAGATTGTATTATTTAAATTCAATGAAATAAAATCCTTCTTCTCTTGAAAATTAAAAAAAGAAATGTTTCATAGAAACAGCCACTTCAAATCTTTGAAGAGACCTGCATAAAATTTATATTTCTGTAAAAAAAGCTATTTTTAGAGTCATTCCAAAACATTTAAGTTTTCCAGAATTTTAAGATAAAAACTCTGAATCAAAAGCTTTTCCTCGAAAACTTTCCCAAAATATTTTTAGAGCACTTTACTCTGAAAAAAAAAATCTATAAAACTACATTCGGAGATTTTTCCTACCTCGAAAGGGGTGTGGGGGGGGGACACAAAGTTGCTGTTTGAACGTATGAAAAGAACCTTTTTACTTTGTACATAATCTTGCAAAAATGAAAACGGTTGAAAAAAAAAAAACGCCAGAAGATGGGACAAGTTTGAGACATGTGCACGACGGAGAATCTTAATTTCATTTCTACCCGAAACTAAATATATTTTTTTCCTCTGATTTTTTCGTAATTTTTTTTTATTTAATTTCTTCCAGGTATTCTTTATTATGTATGGTTTTAACTTATTAATAAAGAATTAGGTAAGAAGCCATTATTCATATTGAAAACCCGTGGGAGTGGTTTCCCCGAAACTTTCTCGCATATTCTCTAAAAAACTTGTCAACCAGAGAACTCCTTATAAGGCATCGGCATACAAGAGCTATAAAATATTTTTTGGCATAAATTTAATATTTTTACTGAATCTATCGTGCAATCCTTGGCGAGTTATTTGGCGCTTAAATCCTGGTGTTTGGTTACTAGTAACTGAAAATTGAAAATTTTGACGCAGAGCTGCAATTGTAGTCACAAAATTGCATATCAAATTTGATATATTTAAGTCATTGAGTTTTTGAGTTATCACATTTATATGTTTCTGAAAATACGGATCGACATGCAGTCAACTCATAGATGAATTTGTTTCAAAATTTGACAATTGCCTACAATATAGATGTTAAATCTGTGTACCGAATTTTATCTATCTAGCGTTTTTTTAAAAATTATATTCGAACAGGCGGACAGACTTATTTTCTCTGAAAAGACTTTATTCAAAATTTGATAAAAATCTGCAAATTTGGTGTAAAGACAGTATACCAATTTTTTTCCATCTAGCTCAAAGCGTTTTTGAGTTATCTTTGTGACAGAGAGACCGACTGACGGCTATTTTCTAAAAAAGAGTTTTTCGCACTCAGGGACGTCTAAAACAGGAATATTTTTCAAACTCTCTAGTTCGAATTTTTGACTATTATTGTACTAAACGGAAAGATGCATCAAACTCTCGAGTTCGAATTTTTTTACTATTATTATACTAAAAGGGGAGATGCATCAAACTCTCGAGTTCGAATTTTTTTACTATTATTA